>CM031241.1:111223158-111736333 GCA_018340775.1 Taxus wallichiana var. yunnanensis | reverse complement strand
GAGCATGTTATTTCCCTCGTGTTGAAATACATGATTTTAAAAGAACTTTGACATAGATAATGTCTATGCTGATTTTCATATCAATGATATTACTCATATGACTACCCTACAATCAATTCATGAATTAAACCATTTTTTACACACTAAATTAAATCTATGAGTACTCGACATCAAATCTCTCAAGGATGAGATAACACATCTAAACCATTCCTCCCATTCCAATTTCTCTAAACTTCACGATCAATCTAAAGTTTAGGATATCAAACAAGAATGTAAAACAAACCTTATGCCCGATACATGATCTCATAAAGGTGAAGTGAAGGTGCTATATAAAGGAAAATATATGTATGTTTGAAAATATGAATCTTGAATACTAAGGAAAATACCATAGAGGAACCTATTTGGTTTGAAAATAATGTTAGATACATGATATTCTATATGAGATACTTGATAAGTGATTAATAACTTTGTTACCTAATCTTTACTATCACTCCTATCATCTTGAAAATATAATATGTTAATCAATTTCTAATTATTATGGAAATATAAAACATCGTGGAAAAAATTATCTTCTTTACAATGAAGAATCCAGTAGCTTAAGCATAAATGATTTATGTATAACATTCTAATATCCATTCATTTGAATTCCCTAAAACTACATAGATACCTAAAGCTATATCAATTATATCCAATGAGAATAGCAAACTACTAAAGGATACAACTTTGGATATATAACAAGTGTCATCTACTCAAAGAGGATAATAATGCACTACTTGCTTCAAAAGAAAAATATTAGTAAAATAATTACATCCTACTATTTCAAAAACAATTGACAACAGTTTCACTCGAGAAAGAATAATTTCACATGGCCTCAAAACACATAGTATACACAATCCCAAAGTAAGTGGGCATAAAAAAGAATTTTGGGATATCTCTACTTATCCACAACAATTTGGGATAGATTTTGATTCTAATGATGTTATCATTTTCAATACTAATTTTAGTGTAAATATGAATGATACTATTCATATTCCCATTACAAGTATGTTGCATCTTAATACACATATATGGTATGTTTTCTAGAAACCTAAAATGCACTTACGCTTTAGCGTTTCATCCAATTAATTCAATTAATGACACTTCGTTAATCGAAATTTCTTTGCTCCATTCTCGGTGCCAATTTACAACACCTTTCGATCGTATCCCTCCTATAATGAGCTGATTGGGCTAATATATTTCTTATTATCTAGATATTCCTCCTTTTGACCATTCGAACCTCCCTAGTTCTCTATGAACCACTTCTGCAAGATTCCTAGGCTATATATCAATCACAAATGATTAATCGGACTCCTCCCAACACTTAAAGAGTCTCTAATCACTTGTTAATCAAGTTTATCTAGCCTAAACCTAGCTCAACTAAGCCTAAAGCATGTTTATCCTAATGTAATCTAAAAGTGATTTTTTGCTTACCTTTAGTCCCACATGCACCTAAATTCCAAACTCTCCCAAGTGGAAAAATACAAATAAAAGGGTCATCCCTCCCTTTCAAAAACACACCTTACTCGACATCTTGATCTTGATATCATATCTCATCTTACATAACTTAAGATCTCATTTGTATTAGCCAAGATAATAATGCATTTGATCTAGAGCCATCCACCATTAAAATATCTTCATCTTGCATCCATGATAGGTTAGTAATGGAATAGCTAAACTTGGCCATGTAGCCATTTAGCAAGATTCATTCACCCTCATGGAGTAAACAACAAATATGATTGTTAGGATCTTAATAGGTTCATGTTTTATAGCTTTCAAAGAGTAGAGAGTAATATACATGTTAGTTTTTGATGTTTTTGTCAAAGTTATAATGATTACATGTTAGTTTCCTTTTTTTATCTCTTATCTCATGGTGCATAGTTGAGTTAGCAAAGCTTTGAGGTTCTTTAACCTCATTTCCATAGTTATTGCAACTTTTCCTTGTTCACATTTGACACGCCTGGTGGGACCCTTAGTCCATACTCCATTAATGGAGGTCTTTTCTAGTCATTTCATGTCCATTTATAATAATTTTTATGCTTTCTAGGTTTTAAAGGCTTGTCTTTTAATATATTTCACATTTTAGATGGGCTAAATCTCCCTTTGCTTAAGCATTTAATGGGTTCAAGCTAGAAATAGGTTTTAATGGATAAAAACTAACCTACTTGCTCTTTTAAATTTTTCATTTATGCAAGTTTTCACATTTTTACTGAGAGTACGTGTAGTCAGTAATGGATCGTAACATCTCCATCAAAAAGGACTCACACCCGTTGAGATGGCTACACACCCGTCTGGTTATATTTTACACTATCATTCCATTTACAAAGGGTCACGTACACTGTTGCATTGTCGGCGTATTCGTTGACTTGAACACGTATCCATGTCTCTGGACATGTAGGTGTATTTTTACATATTTTGCTAATTATTATTTTTAGCTTACAGGTGTATCTGTCGAAAAGGAAGCGTATCTGTTGAAACCCTAGTGTATCTTTTGTTCTACCCGCGTAGGTGTTGGACATGAATGTCATATTTTATTTCCACGCTAACTCGTCGGTTGGGGCTCATATCCGCTGGTTGGGACGTGCGAGGCATTGGTCTAGGTGTGCAAGTGTTTGTGTTAAAAATTGAAAAAATTTCCCAAGTTGTTTGATCAAAATTTTTGGTTTTTCTCGGTTGTTTACGTGAAGTTCTAACAAGTGATTGCGGTTTTTTTTTTTTTTTTTTTGACTAGTTTATTTAAGTGTTTCATTTTTTTAGTTGATAGAGGTTTTCGAAGTGTGTATGCTCTTCCCTCGCACCTTCTAGGTGATCTTGGGAACCAAAAACACTTCCAAAACCTTCTTATTGATTTCAAAACACTTTTTTATGCTTCATAATGGATTAAAGTTCAAAGTTGGTTAAAATGAATTCCTTTTTACAAAAAAACTTCAAGTATTTTCCATTATTTTATAGTTGAGTTTGTCACATTGTGTATGCTCTTCCCTCGCACCTCTTTTGGTGATCTTGGGAATCAAAAGCAACACGTGAACTCTCTTTTTTATCTTTTGGAAAATCACTAACTCCTTACATGTAGAACCAAAACTTGTTTGTAAAGAAAGGAGTTTTGAAACACAAACCTACTAATTTATTTCGATTATAGTTTTCCAAATGGTGTGCCACTTAAAACCACATTAAGATAAGAAAGATAAAAACACACCACTTTCATCACACTTTGTATTGCATGTTTTTGAAAAGGGTATGTCCCTATCCACTCAACTAGAACATAATCCCTTTGACATAATTCCTTAAGCTATAACAATGGGGGTGGTTCTAGGAACCATAAAGTAATCCATTGCTAAGTAACCTCATGGATGAAATAGGATGTGCTCCACTTACCCACTTGACTAGTCATATATTGTGAGTTTAGAGTCATAGTTGTCCATATCGCGACCATAATGATGATACGATTGAATGCACTAGTTTCTCATTATATAAAAAGGGGTAAAGTTAATCCGAGATACTCCTTAGCAAACCTTGGCAAATCAAGCTTGCATTTAGACAAACTGTTGACACCTTGTTGAGTGAACTTCTTAGGGAAGTCATTTCGTCAACGAACCCACTTTGCTAGTCAATTATCATGTCTTGAAAAACCATCATAAAGTGATAACTTTCTTGGTTTCAAAACCTTATTTTTTATCAAGGCCACAAATCCACTCAAATTAGATCTAAGTGTTTCTCATCATGAAATAAAACAATGTATTACTTATCTTGGTTTCTTTCTCACCTTCTTGACGAGGTGAAACTCTTCCCAAGTGCCCCTTAGTTTATTTTTACATCTTTCTATCTATACCTTCAAGTTATTGTTTCCCATTTGGGACAAGAGAAGACATCATTCAAGATTGTTTTCATAGATAGTGTTCACCACTTTTTCTCTATTTATACTCATCCTTGTTTATGGCTAATTTTTAAATGTCTAAAGTGTGTGGGTACATTCTTACATCTTTGATAGCCACTTGATATTGATTTCAAGATCATATTCATAGTTAAGTTTGGTTTCATCATTATTTCCCCTTTGATTTGTTATTCTTCCCACATTCTAGCCATACAATTATGACACTTACATCTTGTTTTCATTTATGAGAACTTGGTATAAGTTTCCATATTGTATCGTTACGTTACTTGCATGAATAACAACTTCTTGCTATACTTGTACTTAGTTTCGGTACCAATGACATCTAAGGCCTTTTGAGAGTGTTGATATTGCATTGTTCATATTGCGATAACATCATCTTGATACTAAACACCTTGTTTATTTTAAACTTGGTTAACGTGTCAAGGTAGTGTTGTTATGTTATTTGCATTTTCAACTTCCATTATCAAAGACTTAGATTTTTTTGACATTTGAACTAGTCATAGTATATCTCGTGGAGAGATCGCGTCAGTGCAACTTTGGTGCTTAGATCTTGTTGATATTTCAACTCGACCTAGGTATTGATAGGGTATTGTCACTTTGTCTACTTTTGTTCCTATCATTGAAACCATAGCTTAAAGGTATAATGTTCCATAAAATAGTTTTAGTGAAGGACCGATTTACTAATGGACTTGCATGATTGTTCCTTGCGTGTTAAAAAAATCATAGATGTATTCTAGGAAAATATTATTGGGTTATCGAAATTAAGTTATCACGATGTATGTCCTCCTTAGGTTCCCTTCGGAAAATCACACATGCATCCCCTATTTATCTTAGAAAATGTGTAGTTGGTTTCGGCTATGCTTCCCTGAATCGACATGTTACTTCCTTCCCTTTGAAGGATTTCTATCACACTATCTAGGTTTAGAATTTTTTTTTAAACAATGCCAACAATTTATGACTATCGTATGGTTCCTCACACTTATAAAAGTGTGGAATCTAGGTTTAGGAATTAAAATCAAAAGATTCCCATTATGATTAAACCTCTTTTCGTTCTTCATGCTAGAGAGCCCATTCGGGAACCTTTTTCCCCATCTTCGAGATCATAGTTAGTGGTATGGTTTATATGCTTCGATCCAAATTATTATTCAAGTTCTCCCACTCTTCTTTTGATTCTAATCCAAACTACCATTTGGATTCCCACTCTTCTTTTGAAGATTTGGATCCCAACTATTGTTCGGATACCCCTAGATCAAATCTTGAATCATGGTACTCCATTTCTTCAAGGACCTTCATTCCCAATCACATCAACGATGTATTCCTCCTTTAAAGATTCGTGCGACTTCAAGTTCTATCGATCAAACAAATAATTCAGTTCTTTACTCGTAGGACCACCTTTATTAGTCACCTCAATGATCCCTTCCTCTGTTGAAGAGTTCCATGACTCAGATTCCCTCTAGTAAATCATCCATTTGACTCCTACATCACAACTTAACAGAGATAACTATGCGATCTTAATTTCCTTCCTATGTTGTGTCGTCTTCTAAAAAATGACCTAGGATCAAATCCAAATCATATGTTCATGAGATGATTATCTCCAAATATATGTCATCTCTTGAGTTGTCTTATACTATCGGTGTAACTTCAATCCCTCTTTAGCCATTGATCCCTTTCAACCATATCATACCATTTCCTCATCCATCTTCTAAAGATCAATGTATTTAACTATGTCGAACCTATTTATATCAAAATTGATTCTCCATGAGGGCCGAGCAACATCATGAAACTGGAAGGATGCTTAGAGAAAACAAACCATGATATGAGTCATTTTTATAGCCAGGGATGGGGTTCTTCTGACTCTTTGTCACTCAGGCATTGGAGAAGTGGATAACACCTCATTAAGGGTTTGATCTACCCTCACTACTTTAGGTTGTGCCTTCAACCAGGGTGAGAGGACCCGTTTTGTAACCCGTGTCGGTGAAGGACATTAAGATATCCTTCTTTACACAATTTTAATGAGAACCTTGAGGAAATATGATCAATATGGCACAATCTAACTCTCATGAGTTGTCACACTAGAGAGTGGAGATGTTTCCTGGACAAAGGTTCGGGTTACTAAAGACAATGATTGAATCTTGATTGTCCTTGCATACTTTGGCACTGTAATTTGTTCATTTTGGATACACAGTACAAACAAGGGTAGTTTGTGTAGGATTCGTCATTTGAGAATTTTTTTGGTGGGAAGTTAAGAAAGATAAAGGGGATTATACTAGATATTTGAGAGCATTTATAAATATTGGGAAACTCATAGACAAAATGCTTCAGAACAACCAAGATATTCCTTCAACCAGAAGGTGTGCATCAATGGAGGCCCGAGATGCACACGTTTCACACACTCTTCGAGAATTCAACACAAAGGCTCATGCTAAACACTCAATTAAATGCTAGAAATCTCTGGTTCATCACGCTTAAGATACACTCATAGGCTTATAAACAATATTTATCAACATAGTGAAAGTAAAGTGATTTTAAATTGTTTATTTCATTACCAGATGAAGGCTCTTCTCATAATGAAATTGAAAATGCAAAAATACTAACACACGAGATGAGATCTTGTGTGACTCGAGAGATATTTTAACATAAGATTGCAATAGGAGCAAGGAAAAGTCTTTGAAAACCTTACGAAAGAAAAGTAGCCACAATAATGCACATGATCAACATAGAGTCATTCAAGGTTCACCAGATTCATCAGCATGGGAAATTTTCCTCAACAATCTCAGATCCTGTCAATGGTTGTACAATTACAACCACCTTGACGTGATTGAATCCAAAGACACAGGAAAATGAACTAGTCTCTTAGACGAGCTCTCGGGAAAATGGTTTCTCTCAAACTTTCTCAGAAAAGTTTACCTTTGACCATTTGCAAGAGTATTCTCATTGCATTTATACATTTCACTTGCTCACTCATCCCAAATTTTCCCCCCAAAAAAAAGAATATTCGAGGAATCCTTTGCTTGTTACAAGTTTGTCCCAGAAAGTGATGTTTAACAAATTTACACCCAAAGCTGCTAGGTGGATAAATCATGAACTAATCACGTTTCTCAGACCCTCAACTATGACTGGGATGCCACATAATTCTTTGATAGTCCTTCTAATCATTCTTTTACTCTTTGTGTGCAGAAATCCCCTTTTTAATCATTTTCAGGTGGCTCAATATGGCTTGATCTGACAAGCAATCCTTTTTACCTATGAGAATACACCTTGAGAAATGATTACCCTCGAATGGATACATACTTTCGTGTGCTATGAGTCCAAGTCGGCCAAGTGCAAAGAGGAGCCATCGGAAACATCCATGTGTTTCCTTGGCGCAACTGCAAAGGTGAAGTCTAGAGGCAAGTTCCCAAACGAGCGCAGGATCTCCACATGCCCTGGGCCCAAGAAAGTTTCCTTGGCCTTTGAAAGAGTCTCAGTATAAAGAGGAGCCAATGGAAGCCTCCACGTGTCTCTTTAGTGCACTTTTAATATGGTGCCCAAAAGTGGAGACCCTAAACAAGTGCGGGATCACCATGTGTCTCAACTTGGCAAAGTTGTTGAAAGAGTTTAAGGACTAGCGGAAGGTGCCACATGCCTAGGGTATGAGAAAGTCTCCTCGGTCATTGAAAATTCTAAGTATGGGCAGGGCCAACAGAATCTTCCATGTGTCTCTTTAGTAATTTTTTAGTATGAAGCTCAAACGAAGGAATCCCAAAGGATCGCGGGCCTTCCACGTGTCTAGGGTTTGAAAAAGTTACACCAAACACTTGAAAAAGTCTAAATATCAGAAGATCCAGTGGAAACCTCCATGTTTCCATTTGGTGCTCTTTCAAAAGTAAATTTCAGGGGTAGGTCCCCAAACAAGCGTGGGCCCTTCACGTGTCCCAAGCCTTAGAAAGTTGTTTGAGAAGTCTAAGTATAGAGAGGATCCAGCGGAAGCCTCCACGCGTCTCCTTGGTGTAGCTGTAAAGCTAAGGCCCAGAGATAGTTCCTAAAATAAGTGTAGGCTCTCCACGTGTCCATGGTCTGACAAAGTTTGCATCGACCATTGAAAATTCTAAACGTGGGCGAGCCGGCGGAAACCTCCATGTGTCTCCTTGGTGGAACACCTAAGGTCAAACCGAGAGGCAAATCCTCAAATGAACGCAGGTCCTCCACATGGAAAATATTTGAGTTGAAGCGGGTTTGAGAATCTCAAAATTCCCCAGCAACCCGCCTCTCTACTTCTAACTTTTGATGTGGGCCCCAGCAGAGTTGCAGATCATTTTATAACTTTACTCCTCACAATAAGGAAAAAACCTTCAAAATCCTTTGGTGACCTACCTCTTCACTTATAACTTTTGATGTGTGCCCCAGCATAGTTGCGGATCATTTCATAATTTTCTCCTTTGCACAAAAAGGAAAATATCTACAAAATTTCTGTGCGTTTGCCTCCTTGATTTTAGCTTGAAAAAGCGGCCATGTCCATCTTCGGGGTCAAAGTAAGAATTTTTCCCTGCCGCTTCATATTTGTTGAATAGCCAATCAAAAACTATCGGGGCCATAAGACCAATTTGGAATTTTTACAAATGTAACAAAAGTGACAAGTTTCACCAAAAATACCCACTGCCAAGCCGCGTCCAATCAGAAAGGACCACGTTTCCACGGATGTTGGGACAAAATTTGACAAGGAAAACATGACTGTGGAAAAATAAAAGGAAGGGGAAACCCCAAATTCACGCCCAAATTACAAATTCTTTCTCGTGGACAAAGAAAAGGTAAATAATAACTGGCTCAACGTGATCCATGACCCAAGGAAATGACTGACAAACAACATTCGTGAAGGAAAAGAGTTTCACGCATCCATACAGGGAGACAAAAAATACTTCAAACCATGCGGACTGAGAAGTTTTGAACAAACAAGGTGAGATTAAATTGAGCACCAACATTGGCTCCGACTCGGGGATGGGCACTCCCTACGAGTGCTACAAGAACAACAGACTAGACCATGTGCCAAAATCCATTGGGCAACGGAGTCAAGAACAAATTTGCAAAGTAGAACAACAATAACCAATTCCCCTAAGGACTGATAAAACAATAAAACTAGTCACAAAGGACCAGGCAAAACTGAAAGAGAAAAAACGTGAAAACAAAACAAAAACAAAAGGCTATACACTGTACAATGATGCATGCCTTGACTATGAGAAATCAGTCAAATAGATGTTTCAAGTGCCTACCATTTTGAGTACGACCAAGATAATAAGTATTGATACTTCTTTAACAACTGGATATATGCTTGTTTTCCTTCTCTATCTAAGTTTCTACCTCACCATATTTTTTGAGGTTTATCTTTTGGGCCTTTACCAGATCTAGAACAAACCCCATCAAACACCAAATTCCAGGGAGAACGAATCTACTAAGGATACTTGCACTCGTCAATCTTATGTTCCTTAAAGTTAGCATAACTCATAAATTTATCGACATTGACGTCTACATACAATATTTCATAAGAAGCATTGTTAGGGTCCTCAATGAGATATAACATTTTATTTTCACCGTACAACTTCAAAAGGTTTCCGTCAATTGGTATGGTTGCATAAAACATGTCCATCTGCAAACTTCCACCCACACTAGCTTCCCACTTTCTAGATAATAACATCCCCCATTTGGCAGGACAGTCCATAATAACCACATTCATGGTTAAGCACTTTCCTAGAAAAGCTGCCAATTGCATTACTAACCCTTTGAAATACCCAATTACTAGCACTTCTCTTGAATCCATGGCAATATATTTCCCAAAAGCTGTTGTTACCTTGATATCTAACTCATTCATTACCTCAAGAGGCATTGCATTACATGAGGCTTCTGAGTCAAACATGCAGTTATGTACCAACCTATCTTTAATAATCAAAGTGGTAAAAAATGGATCCACATTAAGCTGAGACTCAACCATAGAAGTTCCCAAATATACCTCAAATGATTCACCCAGTTCCTCTAATGCTTGTGGTATTTTTGATTCTACAATAATGGGAGGAACCTCTATATTATTAACACTTTTTCTTGAGTAATCTTTTCTTCCTTAAATCCCAAATATTTGAATACCCTTTTCTTATTCTCAGGGATCCTGAGTAATTCAACAATGGCAACAATGACCTTGATCTAACTCAAGACCTAGGCTATGTCACAAGGAACATATTTAGGTAGGGAGGTGTTATGAGGGAGATTCATAATCTCATCCGATAATATAGGAGTTTTCGAGTTTGGGCATGGGTAGGAGCAACAGTTCTATTTGGGGTAATTAGGCCTTTTCCAAATGTATCTTTCTTAGGGGTCTCCTTAGGGATACTTGGTAAGATTTGGAATCTTTGGCTTGGCTTGTGGCCCTACCCCTTTGACAACCTTACTTCTGGTGTTATATTCTTTCTCCTGAGCAACTATTGCATTCATCAATAGTTTCATGTCCTCTTCGGAAGGGATCCCTCCATCATACTTTTTAATCATCAAATCCCTTAAGTATTCAAAATCATGATTGGCAGATCAAATGCTTGTACCATATCAATTTCAAAAGCATTAATAGGAGGAAGAGGCAATACCCAATGGACATAATCCTAGAAGTCTTCAACAGTTTTGGCACTTATCAATTCAGTTGAGGTTGCCCCTGTTATGAGTTTGCAGGGTTCTCCATCATGCACAGATCATTATATGTCTCATCATCATCAACTTCCTTAACTTATTGATCTACATCACATGGGGAGTGTGGTAAGAAACACCTATCACACCACTCAATAACATTGGCCTCCTCCACAATAATAACCCTAGCAATCAAAGGATCAAGAACCAATCTATTCTCCTTAGGTTGAGGTTGTTTATTTTCTGATCCCATGAGCCCTTTCCCTCTGTCATCTGGTCTGTGATCACCTCTGGGATGATTTCTAGATCTCTCCTGACCGTGTGGCTTGTGCTGACCTTGGGAACTTTGTCCTATCCCTTTTTATTCTCTGGCTAGTTTATAGGATATTTCTTTAATTGCTCCAGCCAAAGTTTTTACAACCTCTTCCAGATCCATAGCTTTGCTTGATTGAGGCTTTTTAGGATTGATCAACTTAACACCTTCCCTCTTAGGAGGCTTTCTAATTGCTTTGATGTTATTCTCTATTTGTAAGGCCATGGTGAAATCCTACCTCAATGTTCCTGGGTTCTTATCTCTCAATTAATAAGCAACTTTTTTATCAAAAGCATCAGAATATTTTATCAAGCAATAATAACTAGTCACGTGCATCCTCCTCAAGAGTATGAATAAAAATTTTTATATACACATCTTCAAACTCAATTTCAAAATATTTCATCATATTAACAAATATTTTTAACTGGTGGTCACCAGTGATGGCAATATTTCCTTGAAATTTTGGCAACCTATTTTTGACATCTTGTGGCACTATATTAGGATATCCATCCATACCTCTGAAATCTATAGGTCCAAAAGTGTTGAAAAAAATGGAGGTCTAGGTGGAGGTTGGGCCATATTGCATTGAGGTGGTGAATTTATAGGAGAAATAGAATGATAGGGAATGAGGGGTCTTTGGAGCAGAGGAATATAGCTTTTAAAATAGATATTCTCTAATGACTCAACTTCTTGGAAAACCCTATCAACCTTGGAAGAAATAGGGGAAAACTGAGAAGCACACTTTTCAAATATAAATGATGGTCCCTCTCCAGTTGGAGAACTCAAATTTATATAAAGATTACAGTTCAAAATCACTTGAAGACGTATGGTAATATTCAGCCACAGATTGATCACCCTTCAGAATGATATCTCCTTTTTGATTCTTGATCTCCAACAACTTTCCAGACTTGTTTTCCTTCTGAATTTTCTTTTCCTAGTTCTAGAAATAACTTTCTAGTAGGGTCCCTAGTGAAGATATATCTTCTTCCTTCTAGATTTGCACAGATTAATGACAGATCTCACTTGACATAGGTTAAGGCACTGGTAATCATTAAAATTTCAAATCAACATGGAGTCGCCACTAAGGATTTTCACCTTAGTTGTGTAGATGCACTATTAGTAACTTACCAAGTGTCTATCAATGCTTAATTTCTACAAATCTTAACAGATCTGACCTTCCTTTACCCAAATTTATCACTATTGATGCAAATTTAGTGCAATAACCACTAGAAATTGGAAATACTACACAATGCACATGTAATCTTGCACAAATCTTACAGATCTCAACAAAGGATGATGTTTAAATAACATCTCTTGTATTTTAATCATGCAAGAAACATTATCAGGGTCGGTATGTGTACACCTTTGTAAAAGTATTCCCCAGAAATGGTGCCAATTCGGTGTTGTTGCCGCACAAATATGTTCTGGAGTTCAAATAATCCCTAGAAATGGCGCCAATTCGGTGTTGGTATCCAAATTGATTCTCCCGCGGGGGCCAAGTAGCATCACGAAACCGCGGGATGCTTAGATACGGAAAAACCATGATATGAGTCATTTTTGTAGTCCAGGATGGGATTCATCTCAATCTTTTTCACTCGAGCGTTGGAGAATTTGATAGCACCTCACCGAGAGGTTTGATCTATCCTCATTGCTTTAGGTTGTGCCTTGAACCAGGGGTGAGAGGAACTGTTCTATAACTCGTGTCGATGAAGGACATCAAGGATCCTTCTTTACGTAATTTTAATGAGAACCATGAGGAAATATGATCAATACGACACAATATAACTCTCATGAGTTGTCACACTAGAGAGTGAGATGTTTCCTAGATAAAGGATCGGGTTACTAAAGACAATGATTTAATCCTGATTTTCCCGCATACTTTGCACTGGAATTTGTTTATTTGTGGATACACAATACAAATATGGGTAGTTCATGTAGGATTCGTCATTTGAGAAAGTTTTGGTGGGAATTTAAGCAATATAAAGTGGATTATACTAGATCTTTGAGATCCTTTACAAATATTGGGAAACTCATAGATGAGAATGCTTGAAACACCAAGATATTATTTCAACCGAGAAGGTGTGCATCAATGGAGGCACAAAGATGCAAATTTTCACACACTCTTCGATAATTCAACACAAAGGCTCATGCTAAATACTCAATTAAATGCTAGAAATCCCCAGTTTGTCATGCCTAAGATACACTCATGGGCTTACAAACAATATTTATAAACATAGTGAAAGCAAATTGATTTTAAATTGTTTATTTCATTACCGGATGAAGGATCTTCTCATAATGAAATTGCAAATAGCACAATTCTAACACACGGATGAGATATTGTGTGACTCGAGAGATTTTAACATTAGATTGCAATAGTTATAATAAAAACTATTTGAAAACATTCTGAAAGAAAAGCAGACACAGTAATGCACATGATCAACATAGAGTCATTCAAGGTTCAATAGATTCATTAGCAGGGGAAAGTTTCCTCAAAAATATCATAGCCTGTTAATGGCTATACACTTGCAACCACCTTGACACGATTGAATCCAAAGACAGGAAAATAAACTAGTCTCTCAGACGGTCTCTCGGGAAAATGGTTTCTCTCAAACTTTCTCAGAAAAGTTAACCTCTGACCATTTTCAAGAGTATTCTCATTGCATTTATACATTTCACTTGCTCACTCATCCCAAATTTCCCCCAAAAAGAAGAATATTCAAGGAATCCTTTGCTTGTTACAAGTTTGTCCCAGAAAGTGATGTTTAACAAATTTACACCCAAAGTCATGCTAGGTGGATAAATCATGAACTAATCATGTTTCTCAGACCCTCAACTATGACTGGGATGCCACATAATTCTTTGATATTCCTTCTTAATCATTCTTTTACTCTTTTGTGCAGAAATCCCCTTTTTAATCATTTTCAGGTGGCTCCATATGGCTTGATCTGACAAGCAATCCTTTTTACCTTTGAGAATACACCTTGAGAAATGATTTCCCTTGCATGGATACCGCATTTGTGCATTGTGAGTCAAGGCCCAAGTGCAAAAAGGATCCAATGTAGAAACATCCATGTGTTTCCTTGGTGCAACTGTAAAGGTGAAGTCTAGAGGCAAGTTCCCAAACGCAGAGCGCGTGCTCTCCACGTGCCCCGGCCCAAGAAAGTTACCTTGGCCTTTGAAAGAGTCTCAGTATAAAGAGGAGCCAGCTGGAAGACTCCACATGTCTCTTCAGAGGCACTTTTGATATGGTACCAAAAAGTGAAGACCCTAAATAAGCGTGGGCTCACCACGTGTCTCATCCAAAAAGTTTTTGAAAGAGTTTAAGGACTAGCGGAAGGTGCCATGTGCCTAGGGTCTGAGAAAGTTTCCTCAGCCATTGAAAAGTATAAGTATGGGTAGGGCCAGTGGAATCTTCCACATGTCTCTTCGGTGTTTTTTTGGTATGAAGCTCAAAAGAAGGAATCCCAAACAAGTGTGGGCCTTCCACGTGTCTAGGGTCCGACAAAGTTGCACCGAACACTTGAAAAATTCTAAGTATGGGAAGATCCAAAGGGAAACCTCCACGTGTCCCTTCGTGCTCTTTCAAAAGTAAAGTTTAGGGGCAGGTCCCCAAACAGGCGTGGGCCCTCCACGTGTCCCAAGCCTTAGAAAGTTGCTTGAGAAGTCTAAGTATAGAGAGGAGCTAGCGGAAGCCTCCACGTGTCTCCTTGGTGCAACTATAAAGGTAAGACCTAGAGGTGGATCCTCAAATGAGCGCATGCCCTCCATATGTCCATGGTTTGACAAAGTTACATCGGCCGTTCAAAAGTCTGAACGTGGGAAAAGCCAGCAGAAACCTCCATGTGTCTCCTTGGTGCAACTCCAAAGGTCAAACCGAGAGGTGAATCCTCAAATGAGCATAGGCCCTCCATGTGGAAAATATTTGAGTTGAAGCGGGCTTGAGAATCTCAAAATTCCCGGTGACCCGCCTCTCCACTTTTAACTTTTGATGTGGGCCCAGCGAGTTGCGGATTATTTTATAACTTTTCTCCTTCTCACAAAAAGTCAAAAAAACTTCAAAATCCTCTGGCGACCCACCTCTTCACTTCTAGACTTTTGATGTGGGCCCTAGTGGAGTTGCGGATCATTTCATAACTTTTCTCCTTCACACAAAAAGGAAAAAATCTACAAAATGTCCTAACGAACCCGCCTCCCCACTTTTAACTTGAAAAATGGCCACGTGTCCATCTTCGGGGTCAAAGTAATAATTTTTCCCTGCCGCTTCATATTTTTTAAATAGCCAATCAGAAACTATCGGGGCCATGCAGAACCAATTTGGCATTTTTACAAATGTAACAAAAGTGACAAGTTTCACCAAAAAGACCCTCCGGGCCGTGTCCAATAAAAAGGACCATGTTTCTACAGATGTTAGGACAAAATCTGATAGGGAAAACATGACTGTGGAAAAATAGAAGGAAGGGGAAACCCTGAATTCATGCCGAAATTAAAAATTCTTTCTCATCGATAGAGAAACAATAAACAATACCTGGCTCAACGTGATCCACGACCCAAGGAAAGGAATGAAAAATGACATTCTTGTGAAGGAAAATAGTTTCACGCATCCATACAGGGAGACAAAAATACTTCAAACCATGCGAACTGAGAAGTTTTGAACAAACGGTGAGATTAAATTGAGCACCAATAGAACCATTAGAAATAAGTCATGTGGTAAGCTATATTTTCAAAGCGTATATAAACTCTTCATGGAAGTGATAAGGTCAAGCCTTCCCCTCATCTACATCCTCGAACATCTTCATCTTCTTCTATCAATCAATCTTACCCTCTTATCGTACCCATTTCTTATAGTCAACCTCCTATGGTTGAAGAAGAATAACCTCTACTGATTGATTTCTCTCAGGATGACACAATAATCAGACTACACGAAGATATCCCTCTGGAGGATTGAAAACAAGGGTTCTTTCTTGAGCTTGATATGCTCGCATATTGGAGTTAAGAAATTGATCCCTTTTTTCAGAACATAGAGGAAGAGCCTAAATTCATGGAACTTGATTCTTATTTTGTTATTCTATCTTCACCTTCCTCTCGAGAATGATGAAATATCAAGGTCTGGCATTGATCCATGACCTATCTTCTCATTATCTATCATCATTCCTCAATTAAAATCTTTCCTTGGGTCACCAATGAGTAGCCCATAGTTTTCTTCTATTCTATAACCACCCCCGGGCAGCCCTCCATTTTCTACTTGTGGTTCACCTCCTGACATCCCATTACCTTCTATTCACAGATCACATCCTAGTAGCCCTTCATCCTCTTCTATCTATGGGAAACCTCCAAGGAGTCCCTCCTCCTATGTACTTGGGTCACACCCTAATATTCCCTCATTATGTCCTTCCATTCTAGGGCCATGTCCTAGTAGCCCTTGATTATCATTCATATATGAGTCACCTTGGGGAAACCCATTACATTCTATTCTTGGGTCATGCCTTAGCATCCCTTCATTCTCTTCCATCTATGGGACACCTCATGGTAGCCCCCATTATCTTATATTTTTGGGTCATGTACTATTATCCCTTCATCCTCTTCTATCTATGGGAAACCTCTGAATATTCCTTTATCCTCATCTTAGGACCATATCTTGGAAGCCCTTCGTCATATTCTATTAGTGGCTTACCTCCTGGAAACCCATCCTCTTCAATTCTTAGACCGTATCCTTTTCACCTATCATGTTCTTCTTCTATCAATGACTAGGGAATTGCACCATCATTTTTCTTATTCATATCATCAATCATAAACATCCACGTTCCTTTCTCACTTCTCAAGATAAGACAAGTCACGTGTCATCTTATAAGAAACCCAAAAAATTTCTTAATCAATCTCAGGTCAAAACTTCTAAGATCTCCAAAGTTCCCAACAACTCGAACAACCCAAAAATTCAAAATCAAGTGCAATTCAAGAATGCACATCAATGTAACCATCAAGTATGGTGTAAAGTACAAAAAAATATGGAACCGAGGCTCCCACATACGAAATCCATTTTTCAAGAAAAATCACAATCATTTGTTGAGAATGAGCTAACCACGATCATCGTGATCAGAGATAATATGACTCTTGATAAGCAAAAATGCTTAATCTCCTTTATCAAGGAAGTCACAAACATTGTTGTCGGATCTTATCATGTAGATTGAATTTTTTGGTCCCACCTTTCCAAAAACTATCAAAAATATAAAAATCAAAATAATTCAACAATACAAAAATGAGAAAACATTAAAAATTGAAGATATAAAGATCACATTACAATCAGTATTACATACACATGAATTTTCTTTCTTCCCTTTCTTACCATTCCTTTACAAGGAATCCACCATTTTCATCCATTCGGTGATATGTTGGTTAATATATTCACATGCATTTTATGACATTTATCTCTATGGTATCCGTTTGACCCTAGTCTTTTATTTCCGTGGTAAATTAAAGAACGGTTGACCTCTTAGATATCCTATCACACTAAACATCTAATAACCTTTTGCGAAGAAATTTTGGACATATTTGTTGACACTAGCGAATGTCATCATCACAATCACTTCCATATCCTTCCATCAAACCATCTCAGGTTTCTTAACCCCTGTCATCGAACAAGAGAGCTGAAATAAGTTTTGAAAAACAAACAAATCAAAATCAATCAAAAATCAAAAGCTAAAAGCTAAAATCGAAAGTGAATTGATATATTACTCTATTTGGGTATTTCCAATAATATCTATCGGGGCTATGGATTCTGAATAGAAGTAGAGATTTTTATTATAATCAAATATATCTCCATCGTGATATCAACATCTAGCTAGTAGCAAAGATATGTACGGCTATCCTTCCACCCTCCATTCACAAATTGCCTATCACCTATAAAAATAAATCATTCCTACACATTGGCTAGGTTGTTGTCATTTGTTGCCTATTAAATTTTCCCTTCGAAGGTAATTAGTTTTGACATCCACACACTAGATCTCTATGAGAAAACAAGATTAGTATGTTATTAATTGTCTTATTTTGGAATTTTTCAAACTCTTGCTTAGTACATGTCTTGTCTCACGATTTGTACCTTTGGCTAATCACTTATTCATCACGAGGTTTATAAACTACATTCATATCATTCACATTGTTCTTCTATTTTCATTCGAACATCTATGTGTACATGATTTCCTTTTTCCATGTTTGTGGGACTTTGTTCCTTCATTTAATAAACAATCCCCACTTCCTTTCTATCATATGTTTCTTGGCTAGATTACATTGGGGGCATCTGTCGACACTAAAATTTTCCTCCATAATTTCTATTTCATTAATGTATGTATTAGGAATAGGATGTAAGTGGTCGGTAATGTTAAAATGTCAAAGTTTGGGTAATTAGAGAAGTAGGGTCTACATGATTAGGAATTAGAAATATTATATTAGTAATAAGGACAAGGAGTGAGGTCATAAATATTTTGTGTATTTTATTTGTAAAAAGTCTAAAAATGTGGAACCCATGTAAAATGATAAGGTTTATCTTATCTTAACGAGATAAGCCTACATGTACGAGATAAGAGTTAAGGTATGGAATATGATTCGTCGAGTGGATTTCTTATCCTATCTTAGAGATAAGATGGATA
The DNA here is from genome assembly GCA_018340775.1 of Taxus wallichiana var. yunnanensis. NCBI lineage: Eukaryota > Viridiplantae > Streptophyta > Pinopsida > Cupressales > Taxaceae > Taxus > Taxus wallichiana. Next base: position 111,717,813 of record CM031241.1, on the reverse strand, counting down.
AGCTGGAAGTTCTATAAATAGAGAGGCTACCCCCTCATTTAGCATAGAAAGAAGTAGTGAGAAATATTGTAGGAAGTGTGCGAAGGAAGCCATCGAGTTAAAGGTGTGTTGAAGAAGCCATCAAGAGGTGTAATTGTAAAGTTTCTCCCATAGTCTTGTTGAAGTATCTCATGGGTGAGATTATAACATTTCATGTTAATATTATAATTTACTTTGATATTTCAGATTTGTCATCATTACATCTTATCATAGTCAATGGTATTCTTGTGTTCGGTTGTTGTTTTGTTTCCAGTTACATCCACCAAACTAAAGGTGTGCATTAGTAAATAATCATAGCACGAGGAGTTCGGTGAAGAATTATCATAGTGCGGATTGGTGATGACATTTTGGTTCCGTTCTTAGGGACCATTCCTCGTTAGTGGATTTTACGGAGAGATATTCCCACTTAGTCAAAAATCAATTGGAGGGTAACCTTGTTTTTCTGTGCATAGTAGTTACCATGGTAAAGTCATTTTTACCGTGAATAGTAGTTACCATGTTAAAGTCATTTTTGCCATGAATAGTAGTTACCACTGGTAAAGTCCTTTTTGTGGGAATAGTAATTACCGTGATAAAGTCACTTTTTACCGTGAATAGTATTTACATGATAACTTCACTTTTTACTATGAATAGTGTTTACCACGGTAAAATCGAGTTTTACTGTAGTAAGTCAAGTTTTACCATAGTTTACCGTGGTCATTTCTATTTTTACTTGTAGAAAGGTGTAAAGTCACTTTCTAGTATAGTGATTCCAATTATTTGTGCACATAAGTCTTGTTAATTGTACTTGTGGGTTGGTATTTCACGGTGGTTACTTTTGAAAATGGGAAAGATTCCTGTTTTTTCAGCTCAATCTAATGAAGATGCTTCTTCTTTCATTCAAGAGTTTAAACGATCTTGTATTTGTAATGGCCTTATAAGAGAGAACAATGGACTGAATTTTTCCTACCTTTTTGGATGGTTCAGCACTTAGGTGGTTTGAAACACTAGGTGATAATGTGAAAAATTCATGGGATTTATTAGCGAAAGTTTTCTTGAAGAATTTGGTGAACAACGAAATATGCGAGATCTCATGATCGAGATCACAAAGCTATCCCAAGGAGAGAAGGAGAAGATAAGGGATTATCATGCTCGTGTTCTAGAGCTAAGGAGGAAGCTCGATGCCGGATCCGGAAGGAAGGACTAGCGGATGGGTTGATGAATGGCGTGGATAATCTCCTCTGTAAGCACTTCATTCTTGGGATGAAGCCGAGATCGACACAACGAGTGAAGTATGACCACCCGGCTACCATTGAACAAGCAAAGAGATTGCAAGAAGGCAAGAAGAAAGCATGGAAGAGGAGCCCAAAGAAATTGTTGCTAAAGTAGAGCCTACACCGCACCTTTGGTCAGAATCCTGACCACTCCCGGTGAGCACAAATATTTCTCCTAGTACATCTCTGAGTATGAAGATCTGCTCAAAAAGATGGGCGAGTTAACTATTAATCTTCTTGAGGAAAGGAATTTAGTTCTCGGGGAGGAGATAGAGGTCCAAAAAGAAATATTTACTGAAGTTGTTTGTTATGGTTGTTATAAAAAGGGTCATTATAAGTATAATTGTCAGATAGAGCTTCTACATCTGGTACAGAGATAATGATAAAGGAAAAGCACACAGCATGAATTCTCTTGATGTAGTAGATAAGAGTAGAAATAATGAAGTAGATGTGTTTGTAACAAAAAGAAAGAAAGAAAAAAATAATAATCAAGATGGAAATGATCCTAAGAAGATGAAAGAAGAAACTAGTAAGAAACATAGGAGAAGAAAGTTGGGTGTGCGGGATTTTACGATTTCACGGGGGCAAGGACCATACTCCATCTTGGAAGATCTGTCCAAAGGCTGCAAAATTACATATGGTCAACTCTTGGCTATGTCTTCGAGAAGAGGCGGGAGTTGCGAGGTGGACTCAATGCTCGAAGAAGGAAGGAGGTTGAGGTCCTGTTTTGGAGGCGAGCGGATCCCTATGCTCCACAAGGCTGAGGTATTATGTAATGGTATTTCAATTCATGATGTCTTAGTTGATGGAGGTGCTGCGATTAATGTAATGACCAAGAGTCTATAATGAATATGTTGGGTTTAAAAATTGATCGCCCTTGACACTTATGTTAAGGTCATTAAATAAAGGAAAAACTAAACCGAGAAGGTGTAGTTTCAAATGTGGCAATATACTGTTATGGGTGTTGTATGTGTGGTAGACTTTCGGGTGATGAAAAATGAATGCTTATTGCGTACCCAATCTTTGCTTTGGGAAGACCATGGCTAAGGAGAGTTCATGCGAAACTCTGGAATGAAGGTTTCATGACACTTGGACGTGGTAGAGAGAGGGTGAAGATAAATGTGATCCCTCGACATCATAAAGCGAGAACACAATGGATTCAAGTGATGAAAGCGATGATTGGACATCCTCTGATTACTCTAGTACCGGTGAAGTGGACACTTTGAAGATGAAGAAAGTGAGGTGGATGTTTCGATCATGGATATCCTTCCCGTCACACCAACTCATGACCCCATAAAATTATACGAAGAAGAAGTTGATGATCGTCTCCAACAAATAAAGATTGGTGATCTTTGTGATGGAGAGTGAGAAGGAATCCTACCTCCGGCTCTTTCGAAGGTACATACACCTATTCACTTTTGATTACAAGGAACTCCGTCAAGTAAGTTGGGTAGAACATTGTATTGAGTGGTAGATGGTCTTAAGCCCATAAAGCAAATGCCATATAGAATGAATCCTAATTTTTCCAAGGCTGTAAAAGAAGAAATAGATAAGTTGCTTGATGCGGGATTCATATTTCTTTGTGGAGAATTCGAGAATGGGTTTCTCCCATTGTGATCTCAATAAAAAAGAATGGGAAGCTACGCATTTGTGTTGATTACGGGAAGCTCAATAAGGCAACAAAGAAGGATCATTACCCTCTTCCATTTTCAGATCAGATCTTGGGCCAAGTAGGCGGCGAGTGCTTATAGTTTCTTTGATGGATATAGCGGCTCTGACCAAGTTCGTATAGCGAGAAAGATCGTGAAGACCACGTTCACCACTCCTTGGGAGCGTTTGCTTATAGAGTTATGCCTTTTGGGTTGTGTAATGCTCGACAACATTCCAGCGTTTGATGAATAGGGTGTTCGAACCCTACATTGGGACCTTCATCGAGTATTTACGGATGATTTTGCATCTATGGGAGCAAGTTGGACCACTGCACCAGATGGAGACAACATTTCAAAGGTTAGATGAAGCACAAGCCTCACTAAACCCTACTGAAAGTGTGTCTTTGGATGTTCTAAAGGCGTTTTGTTAGGGCATGTTGTATCCGAGAGATGGTATTGGTGCTGATCTGATAAAGTTTCAAAAATCAAAGATTTACCATTTCCTATGAATAGAAGTAAGTTGAGATCATTTTTAGGCCATGTGGGTTCTATAGAAGGTTCATCAAGAATTTCTCAAAGATTGCACTGACCACTAACCCGATTCTTGAAGAAGGATGTTGCTTATGAACCAGGAAACAAGGCGCATGAAGCTTTTGGACAACTGAAGGAAGCCCTGGTGTCTTCACCTGTTTTGAAGAATCCAGATTGGAGCAAGCCATTCATTGTGTACAATGATGCCTCAGATGCAGCACTAGGTAGTACTTTGAGCCAAAAGGATGAAAATGGGAATGAACATCCAATTTACTTTGGGAGCAGACAAATGAGCAGTGCTGAGGTAAACTATACTGTAACTGAAAAAGAGGCTCTGGCTATCATTTTTGCTGTAAAGAAGTTTAGAAATTACTTGCTAGGGCAGAAATTTATAGTTGTAACGGATCATCAGGCTCTGAAATATATTGTCAATAAGCCTAACCCATCAGGGAGGATAGCAAGATGGATAATTTTGCTACAAGAATTTGAATTTGATATTATAGATAGGCCAGGAAAGAAGCATGTCAATGCAGATGCACTCTCTCGAGCCTATGATGGTTTAGGATCATCTTGTGATGATGATGATTTTCCCGATGCAGCATTGTTCTCCCTTGACACAATCCCTAGTGAATACATAGATATTTGGAATTATCTGAATGAATTCAAGTTTCTGATGGTGCCCGATCAAAGACTAAGAGAAAGATTACTCAAGCCGATCGTCCATATTCTATTACGCATGGAGCATTATTTGAATAGGACACGATGGAGCCGATCAAGAGGCGATTGGACGTGATCAAGGAAAGGAGCTGCTAGAAGAATTCCACAATGGTACATGTGGAGGGCACTTCTCTGGACAACTTACGGCAAGAAGGATCTTGGATGCGAGGTTATCAGCGGCCCACTCTTTTTAAAGATTGTTATAATTATTGTAAGACATGTGATATTTGTCAAACACATGGTAACCGTAAGACTTCATCGACTCCATTATGTCCTATTCTTCCCCTTGGTCCCTTTGAAAAGTGGGAATAGACATTGTAGGTCCACTTCGACTACATCACGCCAAAATAAGTATATTGTAGTTGCCACAGTTATTTAACCAAGTGGGTTGAAGCTAGGCCATTGAAAACGACTTCCATGGATGAAGTGGCAGGTTCATATATGAGCGCATTGTCACGAGATTTGGTTGTCCATTAGAAATTGTAACAGATCAAGGAAGCCACTTCATTAATGAGGTGGTAGAAGCCCTAGTCAATAAGTTTTCTATTAAGCACGGGAAGGCAACAACATACAAGCCAAGCACAAATGGGCGGGTGGAGCAGAACAAATTTTGTCTTTGTGTCAAATTCTAGCAAAAGATGCGCCTTGCGAGTACATAAATGGGATAAAAGGATTCATGCGGCATTGTGGGCATATAGGGCAACATCAAAGTCAGCAACAGGATACTCCCCATTTCGGTTGGCCTATGGCATTGATCCGAGTTCTTCTATTGAGTTTGATATTCCCCTTTGTGAGAGTTATGAAAAATGAAAGGATGGATGAAAGTGATTGATAAAAGAAAGGTTGGTACATCTTCATTTGCTAGAGGAAATGAGGAAATAGCAAAGGATACAAGCCATAAGAAGAAAATGAAGCGAGAAGGAATACTTTGATCAAAAGATCGATGGTCTCCATTTCATGTGAATGACTTGGTCTAGTATATGATTCAGGATACAAAAAAAAGAAAAAGAGAGAAAATTTCTTCCAAAATGGATGGGGCCCTACAAAATAGCAGTTTGTGCATGAAAATGGTACGTCTGCATTGGAGGAATTGGATGGCACTCCCATTACGAAATGGGTCAACCACGACAAGTTGAAGATTTTCCAAGCACCGAGAATAGTCTACTCAGGGACGGAGTAGAAAGCTAGGAAGGGGAAGATGTCGACACTAAAATTTTCCTCCATAATTTCTATTTCATTAATGTATGTATTAGGAATAGGATGTTGTTAAGTATAATTAGTAGTAGCGTCTGATAGAAGATAACGGCGCCGTCGATGCAGTCGCCGCCATAATGTGGAGTACAGTAGATCAAAGTACAATAGGAATGTTGTAAAAGTAAATATTTGTCGTAAGTGGTCCGGTAATGTTAAAATGTCAAAGTTTGGGTAATTAGAGAAGTAGGGTCTACATGATTAGGAATTAGAAATATTATATTGGTAATAAGGACAAGGAGTGAGGTCATAAATATTTTGTGTATTTTATTTGTAAAAAGTCTAAAAATGTGGAACCCATGTAAAATGATAAGGTTTATCTTATCTTAATAGATAAGCTTACATGTACAGATAAGAGTTAAGGTATGGAATATGATTCGTCAGAGTGGATTTCTTATCCTATCTTAGAGATAAGATGGATAAGCCTGGAAGTTCTATAAATAGAGAGGCCACCCCCTCATTTAGCATAGAAAGAAGTAGTGAGAAATATTGTAGGAAGTGTGCGAAGGAAGCCATCAGTTAAAGGTGTGTTGAAGAAGCCATCAAGAGGTGTAATTGTAAAGTTTCTCCCATAGTCTTGTTGAAGTATCTCATGGGTGAGATTGTAACAGTTTCATGTTAATATTATAATTTATTTTGATATTTCAGATTTGTCATCATTACGTCTTATCATAGTCAATGGTATTCTTGTGTTCGGTTGTTGTTTTGTTTCAGTTACATCCACCAAACTAAAGGCTGTGCATTAGTAAATAATCATAGCGAGAGTTCCCGTGAAGAATTATGGATCATCGTTATCTACCTCCATTTACAAAGCTAGTCTTCTTGTTATGTCTGTACTTCCTACCCAATCAAGTTCTTAGTATTGTTTCATAGCACACAATGCTTTTCATAGGACCCAAGTTTCCTCCGTTATTCACCTTACATGTATCCTTTCTTGGGGCACCACCGTCAAACCTTGTCATTAATTCGTAAAGGTCGAAATTGAAGCTTGATAAACAAAAATATTGTACTTGTTTCTATGTTAGGTTAGCTTGTTTACTTTCTTTTATTGCATTGCATTTTGTATGTTGCATGGATTTTGTGTTTTTAACAATGGAAATTTTTTTGTATATGGTTTTTCATGTTATACTACACTTTTTTCATTCTTTATAATAAGGACCAATAATGAAGATCACTAGCAATATGATGAAAAATAAAGTTGTTTAAAGGCACTAGATGGATGTTATCTCATTCCCCCTTCCTCATACTCATTTTCTTCTATATCCCCTTTCTTTTCTTCTTCTTCACACTATTCTTTCTTTTGTTCTCTTTCTATCATCGTTTTGATTGTCAATCAAGTTCTTCCATCATGCCATCGGAAATCGAGGGGTATCCTTCATTCTACCCATTTTCTTCTATCCCTTCAAAATTTTCTACTTGTTTATACTTGTCTACTTTCTTTGAATGGATTTCACTTACGCCAACCCAAAGAGGGGAAAATAGAGACACCTAAAATGTGATTATGCCCAACATTTCATCCAATTCAATCAATCAATGACACTTTGTTAATCAACCTTTCTTTGCTCCATTCTCGAGATGCCCATTTACGACACCTTTGGATCGTATCCCTCCTATAATCAACGAATTGGGCTGATATATCTCTTATTAGCTAGATATTTCTCCTTTCAACCATTCGAACCTCCCTAGTTCTCTCTTAAAAAACTTCTATAGGCTTCCTAGGCCATCTATCAATCACAAATGATTAATCATACTCCTCCCAATTTTCAATGAGTCTCTAATCACTTGTTAATCAAGTTTAACTAGCCTAAACCTATCTCAACTAAGCCTAAAGAATGTTTATCCTAACCTAATATAAAAGTGATTTTTGGCTTACCTTTAGTCCCACATGCACCCAAATTCCAAACTCTCCCAAGTGGAAAACTATAAATAGAAGGGTCACTCCCCCTTTCAAAAACACATATTATTTACATCTTGATCTTGATATCATATTTCATCTTGACATAGCTTAAAAGCTCATTTGCATTAGCCAAGATAATAAGGAATTTGATCTTGAGCCATCCACCATTAAAATAACTTCATCTTGCATCCATGATAGGTTAGAAATGGAATATGTTAAACTTTTCCATGCAGCCATTTGGTGAGATTCATTCACTCTCATGGAGTAAACAAAAATATGATTGCTAGGATCTTAATAGGTTCATGTTTTATAACTTTCAAAGTAGAGAGTAATATCCATGTTATTTTTTTATGTTTATTTCAAATTTATAATGATTGCATGTTAGTTTCCCTTGTTTTTCTCTTATCTCACGGTGCATAGTTAAGTCAACAAATCTTTGAGGTTCTTTAACCTCATTTCCATATATTTTGAAACTTTTCCTCATTCACATGCTTTAAATATAGTTAATAATGTTGATGATAATGTCAATATCTCCATAGGAAATAGGAACATATAGGCTTAATCCTATGTTTTCTTCTAATATTCATCTTTGTTATGGTTCGCATCCCCAATGCGGGAATATGATGAAAAATATCGTGGATGGTGGTAGTGTACCAATATGAATCCATTTTTACCAAGATGGTACTTGGAATACTGATATAAATAATGATGAAATTGATACACCATGTGAGCCTTTGCACGAATTTAATATCCCTCTATTTGATATTGAATATTATTTAATTAACCTCTATGGACCATGGGATTTCCAAATCGATAAATCTAAAATTAATGCTCATAATGATTAACTAAAATTCGGATATCGTGAAGTTAATCTAACTAGGATAAATAGTCGAGTAAATAAATATGGAAAGTGACCCAAAAAAAAAAAAAGTAGATATGTAAAACCCTAAAGTGCAAGAGATTTAGAAAGAACTTAGTATAATTGACAAGCTTTCTAGACTATGCCCTGACAAAGGTGGATGGAGAAATAGGGGAGGAAATGACTATGTTGAAGCCCTAAAAGTGTATATTTGGGAAATATGAGATGATTGGGGTGCCTAGATAAATACAAGGGCACATGTGGATGCCCTAGTATGAGATATGGGTGTCATGGTCTTCAAAAAGATTTGTAGCCTTCCTCCAAGGTGTCACTTGATGGTTATTTTCCTTCGCTTCTTGTCTCACTAGATTCGCTAGATTCCATAGTATGTTGCTTGAAATACAAAATGAATATGAGACATATAAAACCCCAAGACAAGCATTAAACCCTAAAAAAACAAAAGTGTAAATGAAGAGGTCGATTATCCTCGGCGGCAAATGGTGGACTTACTTAAGTGTTGCACTACACTTGAGACCCAAATGTAGTTCTAAGTCATGTGTGTGTGAATCATGCCCTAGGTGCTCTTGTGTCATTAGAATTTTGTGAAGTAGTAAGATATAAGTATGTGTATAAAATGTAATATATGGTGGATGGAATAGAATAAAATTCCCTCCTATGCTTGTGTGATGTAGATGAACCAGCCTTATCCCAAATGAGCTCTAGATGAATTTTATGGATTCAACTCTATGTGGATGATAGTAGTGACTAGTTCTTGGTCCCTCATTATGGTCTCATAACTTTATATTTATATGTATCTCTTGATCTAATTTCATAATTAACCACTGAAAATATTGGCCACCAAAAAGATAGAATGTTCAAATAGCTAGAATGTGCCCAAAAAATGGCGAGAAAGTATAAAAATGATATGGGATACCTAACTAGGACTAGGGCACCCATTGACACCCTAGTATAAGAATGGGCACCCGAATAAAGGATAAAATGGTATATAGTGAAAAAATAGACTAGGAATGTATGCACTGGAGGTCGGTAATGACGATAAAAGCAAATAAAAATGGCCAAAATACAAGGGTCCATTAGTATTTTCTTCACTCTAAAACCATGTGAATAGTAGTATGATACTTGAGAATAAATAATACCCAAAGTGAATGATTTATTGTCTAATTTTCCCCCACTTTATGTTGGTGAGTGAAACACTCAATAACATAACGTAGATAGAGATGTGTACTCTTTGCAATGTAGAGTGATGTATAAAATATGACAAAGGTCTAGACAAAGTGTGGAGTGAGAAAAATAAGGTGGAGCATGGAAACTAAAGACAAAAAAGAGAAAAAGTGATAAGAGTGAACCTAGGCGAAAAACGTGTATATTTTCTCGATGTGTGATGTACCCGCATGGTTAGTATGGTGTGTTTTTTCGTAAAAGTGTTGTTGTTGTCGGCATAGTTTTTTTGTTGTTATTAACGGTTTTCTTCTCATATGGGTGGAATTAAAAGGAGAAGATGATCAAGAAGTCAAATACGCATGTATATATGTCCCAAACACATGTATATAGTAATGAAAAAAATGAAATGAAAGTATCCAAAAGTGTAAAATGAACATGTGCACCGATCCGTGATGAGAGAAAGGGTGAAGAAAATATATCTTGTCCTAGTTTTTTTGGAAATCGACATAATAAGATGAATAAGTGTAGTGGGGAATTCCATTATATCCTCCAACTTGTAACTACTTCCCTGAATACGTGTTAAGATATCTCTGTATTTCTTGGTTTTTTGGGCGATCCGACACCGATGGCCAAAGTAGTGTAGAGAGGAATTCCTTTATATCCTCTAACATGTAATTTCTTCCTAGAATGATAAGGATAACCATGTCCTGTAAAATTGGATGTGTATGACATTCATAGACTAGTCTGAACCCACTCGTTGTATATAACCCAAAATTATAATGGCGGAAAGTGGAATTAAACTAAACTTGTGTATGATGTAAAAACCTGCAAATGATTATCCCCCTCTTTGGGGGCACATACAACGTCACGATAGGAGAATGTGGCCCCAAAAGAGACCGAAAACATAAAATATGTAACTCTTCCCTACAGGTGGAAGGGAATGCACTTGGTAGAAACCAAGGTGTGTGTAAACAAGAAGGCCAACCAAAATAAGTGTTAGTACAAATAAGCATGCATGTATAAAGTAAGGTGTAAGATACCAAGAAAAAAATGCAAGAAGACAAAGTAGACCGCTAAAGCGGGTTGAAAATATGGGAAATAACTCACAATGTCACAAGACACACAAGGCCATCATAACCACATACAAAAAAAAAAGTGTGCATACCAAACAGAGGGAAAATCCTGTAAACAATAAATAGTCATGGAAGCAAGTAATCTGCAAAAAAAGGCTCCACATGAAACACCCATTAGCATGTTGGAAAGATAACTAGTATGTCAAAAGTGTGTATAACCAAATAATGAAAAGTGCTAAGTATATAATGAAACAATAGCACCTTATAAGATACAAATGTGGATGCACCCAATGACTAGTTTAGGATGGATAGAAGACAAGCATCTGTGTTGTGTGTAAAATACCTATATCTGCTATCACAACTAGATAAAGGTGTGAACAAACATGTCTCATATGGTACAAAGAAATGAAACAAAAGAGATCTATATAGCATGTATAATAATACAAACATGAACGAGAAAATGTAAACAAGAATAAAACCGACCAAGATATGTAATATGTTGTGGATGGATGAAAGGGAATGTAAGATGGATGGTAGGATCCATGTGTGGTGATGATAGATGACCATATGATGTGTAGAATGTGTAGTGTACAATGTATACAATGCAATGTAAGGTGTGTATGTATACTTAAAAGTGTAAGATTTGCGTGTTGTAGTATGTAAAATGGGGAGTATGTAATGCTAGACTCGAAGACAATAGGATTATGACCCATGCATGATGAAAAAAGTATGAGATGTAAAGTATATATGATGTGTAAAATGTGTATATATATGTAAATATGTGATGAGATGATGTAGAATGTATGATAGATAATGCAAGATGTGTGAATAGAAATGCTTTGTTTTACCTATCGTGCATAGTGTGGGGATCATGTGTAGTAAGCCCTCAACAGTCCAATGTGAACCAAAGCACAAGAGTGTGTCATTAGGCAATGACGACGCTAAAGTGTAAATGTATATGACTATGCTAAGAGATTTTATGATTATGCAAGTATGGGAGATGTGTTGATACTAATATGATGCGGTGAATGTGTGAATGCTCTACCCCCTAAGTGTGTAAGTGATGGAGATTTATTTAAAAGACGCTATTTGGATTAATGTAAGGAGTAGTTTCTTTGACAAAAGTGATTGGAAGTCAAGCGAGGATTGCAAGATGGATGGTAGGATCCATGTGACCCCTAAGTGAATGGAAATGTATGTAATGAGGTTCATTTGGTTTCCCCTCTTAGTAATAAAAATGAACCATAAATGAGAGTGCATCATTGGGAAATGGTAGAATTGTGCATGTTGTCTCTAACGTGCGGTGAGGAATGTGTATGTGTATTGATGAGATATGGCCTAGAAATGATGTGTGTGACCATTATTTCTGAATCGTATATCATGACAAGATGATCAAGTGAGTTAGGATGTATCCTAAAGTGTATATCACTACAAGATTAATAAAGGGAATGGTGATGTAGCCTAAAGCATATACAACTAAGAGATGTTGGGAATAGGTGACCATTTAGCCTATAACGTATGTCACTAACTTAGGAATGTCACATGAAGAAAGGTTGAATGATAAAATTGTGAGTATGATAAGGTCCATTTGATTGGTAAACCCTCAGCATTTGAGTATACACCTAAGAACTAAAGTGTGTCATAGGGTACTCGGTCTGCAACGCGTAAAAGATGTAGTATATGTGGTGATGATAGATGACCATATGATGTATAGAATGTGTAGTTTACAATGTATAAGGTGAAATGTAAGGTGTGTATGTAGACTAAAAGTGTAAGATGTGCGTGATTTAGTATGTAAAATGGTGGGTATGTAATGTTAGACTCATAGAGAATATGAGTATGACCCATGTATGATTAACACTAGTATGAGATGTAAAGTATGTATGATGTGTAAAATGTATATAATATGTAAATAGGTGATGATATGCTATAGACTAAATATAGAATGTATGATGTACAATGCAATATGTGTGAATAGACATAATGCATAATACCTATTGTGTAGTGTGTGGGATTCATGTGTAGTAAGCCCTAAAAATTCCAATGTGAACCAAAGCACAATAGTGTTTCATTGGGTAATGATGACGTTGAAGTGTAGATGAATATGACTTTGCTAAGAGATTGTATGATTATGCAAGCTTGAGAGATGTGTTGATACTAATATGGGGGAGAATGTGTGAATGCTCTGCTCCCTAATTGTGTAAGTGATGGAGATTTAGTCAAAAGACGTTAAGTGGATCAATGAAAGGAGTAGTTTCTTCAACAAAATTGATTGGACGTTGAAGAAAGGATTTAATATGGACCTTAAAATGCAAAATTCTAAATAATATATCTAGAGTGTTTTTGTTTTGTGGAACTAGTGGTTGCATGTTTAATACAAATTACTTGAGAGGTGGCGAGTTGCATTGATTTTTAAAGGGGGTTTCTTAGTTTTTCTCCGTAATATTGTAGATGACTTAATAAGATGAAGTGTTGGACTAATTTTGAGAGGTTTCTACATATTTTGACTTGGTGAGGTCATAGGTAGTTGCTTAGTTGGCTTTTGATTAATCAAAGGAGGAGCAGAGGGAAAAAGTATAGGATCCCAAATGGGTGTAGCAATCATAGATGGAAAGTAATATAATCTCATGTATTGAATGAGATAAGTCCCGACACATACTATTTTTGATTATACGTTGTTTAACATAGCATTCATTGTCATTATGTCCATTTATTCGATGATAATTGCAATATGGATGACCTTGATACTTTATTAGCTGATAAAGATGATAGTAATTAGTAGGCGGTAAAGTGATCAATTGATGACTAAGGATCTCATTAATAATGTCATGTGGCTTAGTATTGCGATGAAGTATGATAGGTTCTAACAATGGAATGGATTGAGATTCAATTATATGACAAGTTTTAGACATGGATTGAAGAGGAGATGAAGAAGCAAAACAAACATGCACCTAAGAAGTGTCCTTAATATTTTGGATGTCATATTTGAGGGATGTGATTGTGGATTCCATAGCAAAAAATTTGTCTTGAAATAAATAATTCAAAGTTGGAATTGATTCCAATAACGGTTGATTAGATGAGGAGCATTATGACTAGGGTTATTAGATAAATGATTGAAAATAAGAATTATTTCATGTGGTGGTGCGATTTGAAGACGATATGTGGTGTCTAGGGATTTTTGAAGAGCATCTTGACAATTAGGATGCATCTTAATAGAATCAGATAAAGAAACTTGAGGAATTTTAGGAGTCATGATAGAGGGAAAATGAGGATCCTAAGTATGAAAGTGGTCGGATTTACCAAAATGATTAACTAAAATTTGGATATTATGAATTTAATCTAAGTAGGAACAACAATAAGTAAGAGTAGGTAAAAGTAGTAAATAAATATGGAAAGTGACCCAAACAACTAAGAAAGTAGATATGTAAAACCCTAAAGTGTAAGGAGATTTAGAAATAACTTAGTTGATTAGATGATCATGCTTTGAGACTATGTGGCAAAGGTGGTTAGAGAAACAAGAGGAGGAAATGATTGTGTCAAATTCCTAAAAAGTGTAGATTTGGGAAATTTGAGAAGGCGGGTACATGGATAGGTACATCGGCGCATGTGGCCACCCTAGTATGCAAAAACTCTTTGTAACCTACCTCGAGGTGTCATTTGATGGTTTCCTACCTTTTCTTTCTATCGCACTAGCTTCACTAGACCGCATGCAGGTATGATGTTGGAAATAGGAAATGAAGATGAGACCTAAAAAAACCCCAAGATGAGCATAAAACCCTAAAAAAATAAATATCCTAATGAAGGGGTGAGACGGTCCTCAACAACCACAATGGTGAACTTACTAATCGAGCATTGCACTACATTTCATACCCAAATGTAGTTCTGTTTGTGTGTGTGTGAATCATGCCCTAGGTTCTTTTGTGGCAGTCGCACTTTATGAAGTAGTGAGCTATAACTATGTGTATAAAACGTAATAGATGGTGGATGGAATAGAATAAACATCCCTCTTATGCTTGTGTGATGCAGATGAACCAACCTTGTCCCTTGTGATGAAGCTATATGGATGCAAATGATCTCAAGATACAATTGATGGATGTAACTCTAGGTGGATGATAGTACTAACTAGTTATTGGGCCCTCATTATGGTCTCATAATTTTATATTTATATGGTTCTCTTGATCTAATTTCATAATTAACCCTGAAAATACCAACAACTAAAAAGATAGAATGTTCAAATGACTAGAAAGTGCCCAAAAAGTGGCGAGAAAGTGTAAAAAGGATCAGGGCACCCCAACTAGGACCAAGGCTCTCATGGGTGCCTGGTAGTAACTTTGGTGCCCCAATCAAGGATAAAATGATAGAAAGAGACAAAAACAAAATGTGTATGTATGCGGTGGAGGTCGAGAATGATGATAGAAAGAAAAGAAAAAGTATTTACATTCATTTCCCTATGGGATGTAGAAAAATAAGAGATGTGGATCTCCATAATGTTTTGATCAAATAGGTGGAGTGACCCATCTCACCATGAGATAGAAGAGTGTGCCCTAAAAATTTGAGGGGAACTGTCGACACTAAAATTTTCCTCCATAATTTCTATTTCATTAATGTATGTATTAGGAATAGGATGTTGTTAAGTGTAATTAGTAGTAGCGTCTGATAGAAGATAACGGCGCCGTCAATACGGTGCCGCCAATAATGTGGAGTACGGTAATAGTCAAAGTACAATAGGAATGTTGTAAAAAGTAAATATTTGTCGTAAGTGGTCCGGTAATGTTAAAATGTCAAAGTTTGGGTAATTAGAGAAGTAGGGTCTACATGATTAGGAATTAGAAATATTATATTGGTAATAAAGACAAGGAGTGAGGTCATAAATATTTTGTGTATTTTATTTGTAAAAAGTCTAAAAATGTGGAACCCATGTAAAATGATAAGGTTTATCTTATCTTAACGAGATAAGCCTACATGTACGGATAAGAGTTAAGGTATGGAATATGATTCGTCGAGTGGATTTCTTATCCTATCTTAGAGATAAGATGGATAAGCTGGAAGTTCTATAAATAGAGAGCCTACCCCCTCATTTAGCATAGAAAGAAGTAGTGAGAAATATTGTAGAAGTGTGCGAAAGGAAGCCATCGATTAAAGGTGTGTTGAAGAAGCCATCAAGAGGTGTAATTGTAAAGTTTCTCCCATAGTCTTGTTGAAGTACCTCATGGGTGAGATTGTAACAATTTCATGTTAATATTATAATTTACTTTGATATTTCAGATTTGTCATCATTAGTCTTATCATAGTCGATGGTATTCTTGTGTTCGGTTGTTGTTTTGTTTCAGATTACGTCCACCAAACTAAAGGGCTGTGCATTAGTAAATAATCATAGCGAGAGTTCGGTGAAGAATTATCATAGTGCTTAGGATTGGTGATGACATTTTGGTTCCGTTGCTTAGGGACCATTCCTCGTTGGTGGATTTTACGGAGAGATATTCCCACTTAGGCAAAAATTAATTGGAGGGTAACCTTGTTTTTCTTTTGTGCATAGTAGTTACCATGGTAAAGTCATTTTTACCGTGAATAGTAGTTACCATGTTAAAGTCATTTTTGCAGGGAATAGTAGTTACCTTGGTAAAGTCCTTTTTCTTTGGGAATAGTAATTATCACAGTAAAGTCACTTTTTACCGTGAATAGTATTTACCGCAGTAACTTCACTTTTTACTGTGAATAGTGTTTACCACAGTAAAGTCAGTTTTTACCGCAGTAAGTCAAGTTTTACCATAGTTTACCGTGGTCATTTCTATTTTACTGTAGAAAGGTGTAAAGTCACTTTCTAGTATAGTGATTCCAATTATTTGTGCACATAAGTCTTGTTGATTGTACTTGTGGGTTGGTATTTCACGGTGGTTACTTTTGAAAATGGGAAAGATTCCTATTTTTTCAGCTCAATCTAATGAAGATGCTTCTTCTTTCATTCAAGAGTTTAAGCAATCTTGTATTTGTAATGGCCTTATAAGAAGGAACAATGGACTGAATTTTTCCTACCTTTTTGGATGGTTGACACTTAGGTGGTTTGAAACACTAGGTGATAATGTGAAAAATTCATGGGATTTATTAACGAAAGTTTTCTTGAAGAATTTGGTGAACAACGAAATATGCGAGATCTCATGATCGAGATCACAAAGCTATCCCAAGGAGAGAAGGAGAAGATAAGGGATTATCATGCTCGTGTTCTAGAGCTAAGGAGGAAGCTCGATGCCCGGATCCGGAAGGAAGGACTAGCGGATGGGTTGATGAATGGCGTGGATAATCTCCTCTGTAAGCACTTCATTCTTTGGATGAAGCCGAAGATCGGACAACGAGTGAAGTATGACCGCCCGGCTACCATTGAACAAGCAAAGGAGATTGCGAGGTAAGAAGAAAGCATGGAAGAGGAGCCCAAAGAAATTGTTACTAAAGTAGAGCCTACACCAAAACCTTTGGTCTTGAATCCACAACCACTCCCGGTGAGCACAAATATTTCTCCTAATACATCTCTTGAGTATGAAGATCTGCTCAAAAGATGGGTCGATTAACTATTAATCTTCTTGAGAAAGGAATTTAGTTCTCGGGGAGGAGATAGAGGTCGAAAAGAAATATTTACTGAAGTTGTTTGTTATGGTTGTTATAAAAAGGGTCATTATAAGTATAATTGTCCGGATAGAGCTTCTACATACGGTACAGAGATAATGATAAAGGAAAAACACTGTGAATTCTCTTGATGTAGTAGATAAGAGTAGAAATAATGAAGTAGATGTGTTTGTAACAAAAAAAAAGAAAGAAAAAGATAATCAAGATGGAAATGATCCTAAGAAGATGAAAGAAAACTAGTAAGAAACATAGGAGAAGAAAGTTGGGTGTGCGGGATTTTCGATTTCACGGGGGCAAGGACCATACTCCATCTTGGAAGATCTATCCAAAGGCTGCAAATATTACATATGGTCAACTCTTGGCTATGTCTTCGAGAAGAGGCGGGAGTTGCGAGGTGGACTCAATGCTCGAAGAAGGAAGGAGGTTGAGGTCCCTATTTTGGAGGCGAGGATCGAGATCCCTATGCTCCTGGTGAGGTATTATGTAATGGTATTTCAATTCATGATGTCTTAGTTGATGGAGGTGCTGCGATTAATGTAATGACCGAGTGCTGTAATGAATATGTTGGGTTTAAAAATTGATCGCCCTTGACACTTATGTTAAGGTCATTAAATAAGGGAAAAACTAAACCGAAGGTGTAGTTTCAAATGTGGCAATATCTGTTATGGGTGTTGTATGTGTGGTAGACTTTCGGGTGATGAAAAATGATGCTGTTGCGTACCCAATCTTTGCTTTGGGAAGACCATGGCTAAGGAGAGTTCATGCAGAAACTACTTTGGAATGAAGGTTTCATGACACTTGGACGTGGTAGAGAGAGGGTGAAGATAAATGTGATCCCTCGACATCATAAAGCGAGAACACAGTGGATTTAAGTGATGAAAGCGATGATTGGACATCCTCACGATTACTCTAGTACCGGTGAAGTGGACACGAAGATGAAGAAAGTGAGGTGGATGTTTCGATCATGGATATCCTTCCATCACACCAACTCATGACCCCATAAAATTATATGAAGAAGAAGTTGATGATCATCTCCAACAAATAAAGATTGGTGATGTTGTGATGGAGAGTGAGAAGGAATCCTACCTCTAGCTCTTTCGAAGGTACATACACCTATTCACTTTTGATTACAAGGAACTCCGTCAAGTAAGTTGGGTAGAACATTGTATTGAGCTGGTAGATGGTGTTAAGCCCATAAAGCAAATGCCATATAGAATGAATCCTAATTTTTCCAAGGCGTAAAAGAAGAAATAGATAAGTTGCTTGATGCAGGATTCATATTTGCTGTGGAGAATTCAGAATGGGTTTCTCCCATTGTGATCTCAATAAAAAAGAATGGGAAGCTACGCATTTGTGTTGATTATAGGAAGCTCAATAAGGCAACAAAGAAGGATCATTACCCTCTTCCATTTTCAGATCAGATCTTGGACGAAGTAGCTGGCCAGGAGTGCTATAGTTTTGCTGATGGATATAGCGGCTACAACCAAGTTCGTATAGTAGAAAGATCAGCTGAAGACCACGTTCACCACTCCTTGGGGAGCGTTTGCTTATAGAGTTATGCCTTTTGGGTTGTGTAATGCTCTAGCAACATTCTAGTGTTTGATGAATAGGGTGTTCGAACCCTACATTGGGACCTTCATCGAGTATTTACGGATGATTTTTGCATCTGGGGAGCAAGTTGGACCACACACACCAGATGGAGACAACATTTCAAAGGTTAGATGAAGCACAAGCCTCACTAAACCCTACAAAGTGTGTCTTTGGATGTTCTAAAGGCGTTTTGTTAGGGCATGTTGTATCCGAGAGATGGTATTAGTGCGATCTGATAAAGTTTCAAAAATCAAAGATTTACCATTTCCTATGAATAGAAGTAAGTTGAGATCATTTTTAGGCCATGTGGGTTACTATAGAAGGTTCATCAAGAATTTCTCAAAGATTGCCTGACCACTAACCCGATTCTTGAAGAAGGATGTTGCTTATGAACCGAGAAACAAGGCACATGAAGCTTTTGGACAAGCTGAAGGAAGCCACAGGTGTCTTCACTGTTTTGAAGAATCCAGTTGGAGCAAGCCATTCATTGTGTACATGATGCCTCGGATGCGGCACTAGGTAGTACTTTGAGCCAAAAGGATGAAAATGGGAATGAACATCGATTTACTTTGGGAGAAGACAAATGAGCAGTCTTGAGGTAAACTATCTTTATGGCGAAAAAGAGGCTCACGCTATCATTTTTGCTTTGGAAAGAAGTTTAGAAATTACTTGCTAGGGAAGAAATTTATAGTTGTGATGATCATCGGGCTCTGAAATATATTGTCAATAAGCCTAACCCATCGGGGAGGATAGCAGATGGATAATTTTGCTACAAGAATTTGAATTTGATATTATAGATAGGCCGGGAAAGAAGCATGTCAATGCAGATGCACTCTCTCGAGCCTATGATGGTTTAGGATCATCTTGTGATGATGATGATTTTCCCGATGCAACATTGTTCTCCTTGACACAATCCCTAGTGAATACATAGATATTTGGAATTATCTGAATGAATTCAAGTTTCTGATGGTGCCAATGCAAAGACTAAGAGAAAGATTACTCAAACCGATCGTCCATATTCTATTACTGCATGGAGCATTATTTGAAATAGGACTTGATGGACGATCTGAAGAGGCGGTTGGACGTGATCGAGGAAAGGAGCTGCTAGAAGAATTCCACAATGGTACATGTGGAGGGCACTTCTCTGGACAACTTACAACAAGAAGGATCTTGGATGTAGGTTATCAGCCCCACTCTTTTTAAAGATTGTTAAAATTATTGTAAGACATGTGATATTTGTCAAACACATGGTAACCGTAAGACTTCATCGGCTCCATTATGTCCTATTCTTCCCTTGGTCCCTTTGAAAAATGGGAATAGACATTGTAGGTCCACTTCCAACTACATCACGTCAAAATAAGTATATTGTAGTTGCCACAGTTATTTAACCAAGTGGGTTGAAGCTAGGCCATTGAAAACAACTTCCATGGATGAAGTGGCAAGGTTCATATATGAACGCATTGTCACCCGATTTGGTTGTCCATTAGAAATTGTAACAGATCAAGGAAGCCACTTCATTAATGAGGTGGTAGAAGCCCTAGTCAATAAGTTTTCTATCAAGCACGGGAAGGCAACAACATACAAGCCAAGCACAAATGGACGAGTGGAGCAACAAATTTTGTGCTATGTCAAATTCTAGCAAAAGATGCGGCCTTGCGGTACATAAATGGGATAAAAGGATTTATGCGGCATTGTGGGCATATAGGGCAACATCAAAGTCAGCAACGGGATACTCCCCATTTCGGTTGGCCTATGGCATTGATCTAGTTCTTCTATTGAGTTTGATATTCCCACTGTGAGAGTTATGAAAAATGAAAGGATGGATGAAAGTGATTCAGTAAAAGAAAGGTTGGTACATCTTCATTTGCTAGAGGAAATGAGGGAAATAGCAAAGGATACAAGCCATAAGAAGAAAATGAAGCAAAAGGAATACTTTGATCAAAAGATCCGTTGGTCTCCATTTCATGTGAATGACTTGGTCTAATATATGATTCCGAGATACAAAAAAAAAAGACGGAGAAAATTTCTTCCAAAATGGATGGGGCCCTACAAAATAGCAGCTGTGCATGAAAATGGTACGTACTGACTAGAGGAATTGGATGGCACTCCCATTACGAAATGGGTCAACCACAACAAGTTGAAGATTTTCCAAGCACCAGAATAGTCTACTCAGGGACGGAGTAGAAGCTAGGAAGGGGAAGATGTCGACACTAAAATTTTCCTCCATAATTTCTATTTCATTAATGTATGTATTAGGAATAGGATGTTGTTAAGTATAATTAGTAGTAGCGTCTGATAGAAGATAACGGCGCCGTCAGTACAGTGCCGCCAATAATGTGGAGTACGGTAACAGTCAAAGTACAATAGGAATGTTGTAAAAAGTAAATATTTGTCGTAAGTGGTCAGGTAATGTTAAAATGTCAAAGTTTGGGTAATTAGAGAAGTAGGGTCTACATGATTAGGAATTAGAAATATTATATTGGTAATAAAGACAAGGAGTGAGGTCATAAATATTTTGTGTATTTTATTTGTAAAAAGTCTAAAAATGTGGAACCCATGTAAAATGATAAGGTTTATCTTATCTTAATAGATAAGCCTACATGTACGAGATAAGAGTTAAGGTATGGAATATGATTCTTCGAGTGGATTTCTTATCCTATCTTAGAGATAAGATGGATAAGCACTGGAAGTTCTATAAATAGAGAGGCTACCCCCTCATTTAGCATAGAAAGTAATGAGAAATATTGTAAGAAGTGTGCAAAGGAAGCCATCGAGTTAAAGGTGTGTTGAAGAAGCCATCAAGAGGTGTAATTGTAAAGTTTCTCCCATAGTCTTGTTGAAGTACCTCATGGGTGAGATTGTAACAATTTCATGTTAATATTATAATTTACTTTGATATTTCAGATTTGTCATCATTCCATCTTATCATAGTCGATGGTATTCTTGTGTTCGGTTGTTGTTTTGTTTCAGTTACGTCCACCAAACTAAAGGTGTGCATTAGTAAATAATCATAGCACGAGGAGTTCCGTTGAAGAATTATCATAGTTCCGGATTGGTGATGACGAACAACAACGAGAATCCCAAGAAGAAATTACGAGAGAAAATTATACTAAAGGACCCGGTCAGAGGAACGATTGCACACATGCTCACAAAAATTCCTTATATGGGAGACTATCCCAAGCTTATGCGAGACAATCGTGAGAAGATACCATAATGAATCCACTTTTTTCTCTAATAAGATTAAGTTCCCATCAATGTAGTTATGGTTTCCTTATCCATAGATATACCAAATTTGGTTACCTCTATTATGCATCAAAAAACCACCATACCTCCTATAAGTATTACGATTGTGACCATATATGTTCATTTTAAAAAATGGAAAAGCATCATATTGGGAACTATCACAAACCATGAAGTAAGAATTTTGGAAAAATTCATAGTATAATGATGTTCAAGATAACTTGAGGTAGTAAACAAACATCCTTGGGAGTTGCGGGCATCATTACAAGAGTGCAAGAATATGGTGTAAAGTTTAAATGGCTTGAACTCATTAAACATGAACTTATACAAATGTGAAGTAGATCAGGTAAACATGAGGTACAAGTGTTGTAGTACCATTGGCTTATCATGTTGCTCAATTTCACACACTGTAAGGCCCCTAAGGACATTATAGAAGTAGACAATGAGTACTTCCCACATGATATATTTGTGTAGTTTATCCCATCAAATCCCTACATAACTTTCTAAGACACAAAATTATTGGGAATTTGTGAACTAAAAATCATTGAATTAATTAGCACAATCCCTCGTGTTTCTAGGGAGGTAAGAAATTATATAGCCTTGTATGCCAAAATAACTTAATTACATTATGGATTCATCTATTATTAGATTTCACTAATGCCAAAAATATAAATACACTTGTCATTTTTCATCGACATATATATTGCCAAGGTCTAACTAAGTGACAACATGACATGATTCTAACAAATGTCCGACAATTTTATATGTAAGTGCTAGAGTAACCAATGAGAGGAGAGTTATAAATGGGAGAAGCTAAGTATGATTAAAATGTAATACAATTTGAAGGGGAAGAGTTAAAAAGGGAAGTTAGGTGAAAGATAGGAAGGAAGTCGAGCATCACATCGACATGAAGACATTCATCAAGGGTAGAAAGAAACCCTATATTACCCAACTAGTTTTCCATTCTATATTTTTAGTAAACAAAAATTTAAAGTGAAAGAACGTGTTCAATCGTAATTTCAGAAATGGGAACAAAAATATATCATCTAGAGGAATGATAATTATACAAATGGAAAGTTATCACAATGGAATAGACCGTAACCAAGAAGTTGAGGTCAAAAGACATGGTTGGTCTCCCACCAATGTCAAAGTCTCTCATGATAAATGAGGGACATGAGGATGTGAAAAAATAATAAATGGTGCACAATGTAAAGGAGTTTCTAAAGGACCATCTACTTGGATGTAACTACCCTAGAGGAAAAGTTCTTAGTCTCCCCACCCAAGAAGAAATGAAATAAAACTATCCCTTTTAGAGTGGTGTGATAACTTGTAGTTCAAGACCTAAATATGTTTGTTATGGTTGTAAGCATGTATAGAAGAACCTCACTTACACAAGATGTCATTACAAAATCGAAGACAATTTTGTAACATGTGCAAGAAACTCTTATTTGTGATAGGAGTTTAAGAATGCAGAAGAGACGTAAATTCAAGGAGAAAAGAAGAATCAAAAGTGCAGTCCCTAAAGTTGTAATCCAAATACCAAGCACACCTTCTCCTCTTCCATCTCTACAAGAGGTATGTAACCTATCTTAAATTGATGCAATGAAAATTCCAAGTGTGAAAGTAATTCAAGGATAAGAAATCATCACTCGGATCAGTGCATATCGGTGTGAGTAATTAGTACAAATAAATTGTAAAGAAGAGGATGCTTTTGAAAAAGAATAATTGAATAAGAATGAAGTTGAAGAATAGGCTTTGTGCAAACAAAAAAAAATGAAGAGTAGTAAAGAAAACAGGGAAAAAAATTGTACAAGGAACAAGAAGAACAAAAATATATTTTAAATTGTACATGCCTAAGCACAAAAGGCCATGGACATGAAAAGGAATCAAGAAAAAAAAAGAAAAGAAATAGAGATAAGAAAATAAATGAGAGGAAAAAATAAATGAGAGGAAAAACAAAGAGAGGAAGAGGATTTACATGCTAAGGAAGAACCAAAGGAGAACTATAAGGAAGAAAAATAATTTAGAAAGAAAGAAGAAAACAAGAGGAGGACAAGAGAGAAACGGAAGAATGAAAGTGGCAAGATCAAACATCTATGGGTTATAAACGAAGAAGAGGAAAAATAGAGGCAATTACATCTAGAGCATCTTCCAATAGAGAAAGGAAGAAGAAGTAGACAAAAGAGATGCAAAAATGTATAGATGGAAATAAAAATCAATAGTTCCAACACAAAAATTAAGTTAATTCTCCCTTCATTCCATGTTTGTGTTGTAATCTTATAAATTACTTACATTAGTGTGCAAGCTACAACATCCTAGTCTATATTTAGTATAGTGTAAGTAGATTTAGAATAATTTCCATTACTGAATAAAGATTTAATTAATACACGCACTACAAAGTAATATAGGATTAGCCACGGTTTAGATGGCCCAAGAGAATGATAACTTAGAGAAACCACTATGAAATCTAAGGTCACATGTTATATAACATTGTCCTAAGCTAGTCATAGACACCATAAGTGACCAAGTCATGGGTGAATAAATGCATATCACACTCTTAGTTGAAAAGATGGTGGACAACTAGACCAAAAATAAGATGGATAAAATGATTGTAGCATAAGTAGCAAATGTTAAACATGAAGTATAAGAGGCTAAAATAATACTCAATGAGTATGGCATAATGCTAAAGCAATCCGAAGATTAGGAAAAATAACTAACATTCAATATTTAGGATTAGAATACACATTTCCATGCCACCATAAGTGATAATAATATTTATATTAAAGTAAGGAAAAAGCTACACCAAAAAATGTTGAAAGAGGAAGAGGATCAAAAGTTTGAAACTGATTTGTATTCATCATTGTAATCTAGGGATAATGTCATTGAATGATCATGGGAATTGGAACCAAATATGACAAAAACACTTTTGTAATGGTTTAAGCATAACGAATGAGAGGTCAACTTGCGAAACTTATTGAGGATATATAGACTACTATAATGATTTATGATCAAGCTTCCAAGTAGGTCAAAGATGACTAAATATATGAATTTATGAAGTTAATAATACAATTGTAGATTTATTATGGAATAATAAATGAAGCCTTTGAAGATTGAAATATATACAAGGCGTACTCTAGAGGTCATTCTTCCAATTGCGAATGAAATGAAGAACACACCAAGGTTTATTTTTCCGCATATAATTCTTTAAATATCCACGTTTGTACTCATAACTAGATCACCACAATTCACCCCTCCTATTTAAAATTATCAAATTGAACAACGAGGTAGTACTAAGAAGTATCAATATAAAAGATCATCACAATTTTGCGAAAGGTTATTAGGTAATAATAGTAAATGCAAAATTTTTGTATATCACTAAAAAGGTGTGCATGGTCTCAAAACCCCACAAGGGAGACCCATGAGGGAGTTCCCATAGATTGAAAATCTGAAATATAATTCTATTTGGAATTATTCTTAATTGAAAACACGGAAAGGCGGTTTAACAAAGTGCATAGAGGATGAAAACATGTAAATAACATCATCTATGTCAATTGTGAAAAGAGTAAGTTATAGTGCAGGCACATAACCACCACTCGACACTTGATAGATATAAGCCCCTAGTATTTCGAATCAATTTTTGTCTCGGGATGAGAAAACTATTAAGTCTAAGAAAGTGTTGGATAGTAAAATGTAATAATAAGCCAACATGTATATAGTTCATGATTCTACAATCCTTTTGTATGTATATATTAGTATGGGAAAAATGTAGAATGTCTATATTCTCTACGCATAGGTAAAGAAGATGAAAAGCTTCTAAATATACGAGAAGGAGATGAAAGGACTAGTAATTAAACAACCATCGCATTTTGTACAGAGCTATGTAATATGACTTTAAATAGGTTGATATTGTATCCTAAGAGAAATTACTTCAGTATAATCCCTTTTTCCATCTAAGTTTTGATATATCTCTATTTAATTCTAATCGAATCATTTGATTTTTGTGATATGTTTCTCTTTTCGTGAACTCTTTGTATTTAATCTATTATGCAATTGACATGTTCAATTATATCCTATGCTTTAATCTAGACTACAACTTGTTTCAAGTTTTGACGTCATAATCTAGGAACCTCTACTAATTAAAATATACATTTTTTCAAATCACCTAGAGGTTATTTTTTCTAGTGTTCATATCCTAAAATACCTCTCTATGTTTGCTAAATTTTTCTTTTTATTTTTAGAAATAGATTTTGTATTGATATATCAATGGTTTCTTTTTACTACACATTACTTTAGGGGCTTCTTTTTTTTGAGATATTTCTAGACCAAAACCACTCTATTTCAAAATTCATATGACTTTTTTTTGTATATTTAATAAAAAATATTTTTGTTTCACATAATTTGAAGTGAACTTATCGTAAATACAAAATTGCTATTTTTAATAATTAAGAAATAATAAAATATTGTATATTTTTTGTGAATTCCTTGGAGGATTTAATTCCACGAAATTAGATTATTTAAAAAGATCATTTCTATTTCCATCAATGTGTTATTAAATTTTATAAATGGTCATTTTAATAATTTAATGATCAATTATTTTTTCTACATATTACATTTGGGTTCTATTCCGCCAACCTTCAAATTGTTGATTAAGTGTATTATTTGTTATCTAATTGAAGGATAAACAATTTTTTTGTTATCATATATTCTTCCCATTTTCCTTTTGTATATTTTTTTGAATATATTCACATTCATCCTACATTCCAACAACTTGTTTCACGATTCATACAATCCATAAAAGTTCATCTTAATATAACCTAAGATTATATCATCTCTATGTTCACCACTATAAATCTCATTTCTAAAATCATATTATTAAGCATTAAAAAGCTCCCTCTACAATATTTCATTAGACATGACCTTCCCAAGGTGGAAAATGTAGTTATTTCTTCTAAGTCTCTTACAAATTAAGAACATGTTATTCCCCCTCGTGTTGAAATAAATTATTTTTAAAAGAACTTTGACATAGATAATGTTTATATTGATTTTCATAACAATGATATTACTCATATGAATACCCTACAATCAATTCAAGAATTAAACCATTATTTTAGTTTTACAATTCAAATTAAATATATGAGTGCCGAAGATAAATCTCTCAAGGATGAGATAACACATCTAAATGATTCCTCCCATTCCCATTTCTCTAAACTTAATGATCAATCTAGTTTTTAGGATATCGAAAAGTAATGTGATACAAACCTTATGCATAATACATGATATCATAAAGGTGAAGTGAAGCTGCTAAATAAAGGAAAATAAGTGTATTTTTGAAAATATGAATCTTAAATACTAAGGAAAAGACTATAGAAGGAACCTATTTGGTTTGACAATAATGCTAGAAAACATGATATTCTATATGAGATACTTTATAACTGATTAATAAATTTGGTACATACTCTTTACTATCACCCCTTTCATCTTTAAAAATAATATATCAATCAATTTGTAATTATCATGCAATTATTAAACATCGTAGAAATTATTTCTCTTTTTGACAATGATGAATCTAGTAGCTGAAGCATAAATGATTTATGTATGACATTATAATATGCATTCATTTGAATTGCCTAAGACTACATAGCTCTAAAAAGTTATATCAATTATATCAAATGAGAATAGAAAACTACTAAAGGATACACCTTTGGATATCTAACAAACATCATATACTCAAAGAGGATAATAATGCACTACCTCCTTCAATATAAAAATATCAAGAAATAATTATATCCTACTATTACAAAAAAATAATTCACAACAATATCACTCGAGTACAAATTTTTTTACATGGCCTATAAACACATAGTATACACAATCCCAGTAAGTAGGCATAAAAAAATGATATTATGATATCTCTACTTATCCACAACAAGTTGGGATAGATTTGGATTGCAATAATGTTATCATTTTCAATACTAATTCTAGTGCGAATATGAATGATCTTATTTATATTCCCATTACAAAGTACGATGCATCTTAATACACATATATGGTATGTTATAAATATAGTTAATGATTTTGATGATAATATATATATCTCCACAAAAATTAAGCGCATATAGGATGAATCCTTAGTTTTCTTCTAAGATTCATCCATGTTATGGTTCGCATCCCCAATGGGGAGAATATGAATTAAAATATGATGGATGGTACTCTTGTACCAATATGAATCCATTTTGACCAATATGGTAGTTGGAATACTAATATAAATAATGATGAAATCGATACACCATGTGAGCCTTTACATTAATTTAATATCCATCTCTTTGATAGTGATGATTATTTAATTATCTTATATGGACCAAGGGATTTCTAAATTGATAAATCTAAAACTATCGCTCATATTGATTAACTAAAATGTTGATATTGTGAAGCTAATATAACTAGGGAAATAGTATAAGAGTAAATTAAAGTAGTAAATTAATAAATAAAGTGACCCAAGCAGCTCAAAAAGTAGTTATGCAAAAACCCTAAAGTGCAAGGGTATTTAGAAACAACTAGGTATATGAGAGGAATGGGGTGTATGGATAGGGATAGGGCACCCGTGGGTGCCTTTGTCTTAGAAATGGGCACCCTGGTCTATGAAAAAGCTCTGTAACCTTCCTCTAAGTTGTCACTTGATGGTTTCCTACCTTTGTTTCCTGTCGCACTAGCTTCACTGGACTACACAATATGTTCTTTGGAAATCCAAAATGAAGATGAGGCCTACAAAACCCCAAGATGAGCATCAAACCCTAAAAATAAATATGAAAATGAAGGGGTTGGACTGTCCTCAGTGGCCACAATGGTGGACTTACTAACTTTGTGTTGCACTACATTTCAGACCCAAATGTAATTTTTTGTGTGTGTGTGTGTGTGTGTGTGTGTGTGTGTGTGTGTGTGTGTGTGTGTGATCATGCCCTAGGTGCTCTTGTATTAGTCACACTTTGTGAAGTAGTGAGCTATAAATATGTGTAGAAAATGTAATAGATAGTGGATGGAATTGAATAAACTTCCTCATATGATTTTCTGATGTAAATGAACTAGCCTTGTCCCTTGTGATTAAGCTAGATGGATGTAAATGAGATCTAGATTCCTTTGATGAATACAACTCTAGGTGGATGATAGTAGTGACTAATGCTTTGTCCCTCATTTTGGTCTCATAACTCTATATTTATATGGTTCTCTTGATCTAATTTCATAATTAACTTTGGAAAGGCCAACCACGTAAAAGATAGAATGCTCAAACAACTAGAAAGTGACCAAAAAGTGGCAAGAAAGTGTAAAAGGATTAGGACAGCTGGTTAGGACTAAGGCACCCTTGGGCCCCCAATACAAGTCTAGGTAGCCTAGTTATGGATAAAATGATAGAAATTGATAAAAATAGATTGGGCATGTATACGGTGGAGGTCGGAATGATGATAGAAAGTAAATAAAATTTTCCAAAAGACCGAGGTTAATTAGTACTTTCTTCACTCAAAACCATATGAATAGTAGCATGATACCAGACTAAATAATACCCAAAGTGCGTGATTTAGTGTTTACATTTTCCCCCACTTTATGTTGGTGAGAGGAACACTCAATGAACATAAAGTAGATAGAGATGCGTACCTGATTCCATGTAGAGTGATGTAGAAAACACACCGAAGGACTAGACAAAGATTGGAGTGACAAAAAGATGATGGAGCATGGAAACTAAAGATGAAAAAGATAAAATAGTGATGAAAGTGAACCTAGGGTGGAAACACGTTTATAGTTGCCAATGTGTGTTGTACCTTCATGGTTGGTATGGTGTGTGTTTCCACAAAATTGTTGTTGTTATCACCATTTTTGTTGTTGTTATCACCATTGTTGTTGTTGTTTTTGTTATTGACTACTTGCTTCTCATACAATTGGACCTACAAGGATAATACGATCAAGAAGTCAAATAAACATGTATATATGTCAAAAACGCATGTATATAGTAATGAAAAGACTGAAATGAAAGTATGCAAAAGTGTAAAAGGAATATGTGCACTTGATAAGTGATGAGAGAAAGGGTGAAGAGAGGATATCATGTCTTGGGTTTTTTAGGCGATTCGACACCATAGGATAAACAAGTGTATGGAGGAATTCTGTTGTATCCTATAACTTCTTCCCTCAATATATGTGAAGAGATCTATGTACTTCCTAGTTTTTTGGGTGATCTGATGCCATTGGTCGAAGAAGTGTAGAGAGGAATTCCACTGTATCCTCTAACTTGTAACTACTTCCCAAAATGGTAAGGGTAACCATGTCCTGTAAAATCCACTTTTAGGGGGTCATAGATCTGTTTGAACCCACTCATTGTATTTAACCCATTATTCCAAGAGTGGAAAGTGCACTAACCGAACTAGTGTAGAAGCGTTGTGTAGAATGTAAAAACTCCAAATGATGGCCCCCTATTTGGGGGTGCATGCAATGTCATTGATAGGAGAATGTGGCCCTAAAAGAGGACCAACCACATGAAATCTATAACTATGCCCTGCAGAGGGAAATGGAATGCACTTGGTAGAAACCAAGGCATGCACAAACAACAAGGGTATCCAAACAAGTGTTAGTACAAAAAGGCATGCATGTATAAAGAAATTTGTAGGCTACCAATAAAAAATAATAAGAAAAAGTAGATCACAAAGTGGGTTGGAAACATGGGACATCACTCACGATGTCACACAACACACAATTCCATCATGGCCACATACAAACAAATAAGTATACACACCAAACATAGGAAAAATCCCGTAAACAATAGAAATAGAAACAAACAAGTAAAAATAATAGATAGTTATGGAAGCAAGTAATCCTACAAAATAAATGTTGCACATGAAGTACCCACTAACATGTTGAAAAGATAACTAGTATTTCAAAATCCTTTATAACCAAGTAATGAAAAGTGCTAAGTACAAAATGAAATAATAGAACCTATAAGAGATAAATGTGGATGCCCCCATCGACCATTGTAAGATGGGAAGAAGGTGTGCATTGGTTCTACATGCAAAAGACATGTATCTATGATAAAAACTAAGCAATGGTGTGAACGCACATGTGTGTATGGTATAAACAAATGACATGTGTAATAAAACGAACATGAACAAGAAAAAGTAAACAAGAATAAAAGTCACCAAGATATGTAATATGTTGTGTATGGATGGAATGTAATGCAATATGGATGGTAGGAGCCATGTGCCACCTGAATGAATGGAAATGTATGCAATGAGGTTCATTTGGTTTCCCCTCTTAGCAGTAAAAAATGAACTGTAAATGAGAGTGTTTTGTCAGGAAATGGTCGAAGTGTGTATGTTGTTTCTAACGTGCTATGAGGAATGTCGATGTGTATTGATGAGATGCGACCTAGAAATGATGTGTGTGTGACCCTTATATTTTAAGTGTATATCGCAACAATATGATCGAGAAATTGATGATATAGCCTAAACCAAATATCACTACAAGATGATTAAATGGAGTGGTGATGTAGCCTAAAGTGTATACCAATACAAGATGATGGGAATAGGTGACCATCTAGCCTATAGTGTATGTCATGAACTTAGGAATTCCGCATGAAGAAATGTTAAATGATAAATGTGTGAGTATGTCAAGGTCAATTTTATTGGTTTACCCTCAATAGTCAAGTATAGATTGAGGAACTAAAGTGTGTCACATGGTATTAAGTGCAACACTTGGAAGATGTAGTGTATGTGGTGATGATATATGACCATATGATGTGTAGAATGTGTAGTGTATGATGTATAAGATACAATATAAGGTGTGTATGTAGACCGAAAAGTGTAAGATGTGCGTGATGTAGTATGTAAAATGAGAAGTATGTAATGCTAGAGTCATAGACAATAGGAGTATGACCCATGTATGATGAAGACTAGTATGAGATGTAAAGTATATATGATGTGAAAAATGTGTGTAAT
Organism: Taxus wallichiana var. yunnanensis; assembly: GCA_018340775.1. NCBI lineage: Eukaryota > Viridiplantae > Streptophyta > Pinopsida > Cupressales > Taxaceae > Taxus > Taxus wallichiana. Next base: position 111,685,940 of record CM031241.1, on the reverse strand, counting down.
ATGTAAATATATGATGAGATGATGTAGAATAAATGTAGAATGTATGATGTACAATGTAATATGTCCGAATAGATGTAGTTTGTAGTACCTATTGTGTAGAGTGTGGAGTTTATGTGTAGTAAGCCCTTAATACCAAAGGTGAATCAAGAAAAGAGTGTTTCATCGGATAATGACGATGCTAAAGTGTAGATGTATATGACTATACTAAGATATTTTATGATTATGTAAGTATGGGAGATGTGTTATACTAATATGAGGGGAAAATGTGTGAACAATCTACCCCCAAGTGTGTAAGTGATGGATATTTAGTCAAAAGACACTAATTGAATCAATATAAGGAGTAGTTTCTTTGACAAAAGTGATTGGAATTTGAAGCGAGGATTGAATGTGGCCCTAAAATTACAAAAATGAAAGATGTTAGCTAGAGTGTGCTTGTTTTGTGGAACCGGTGGTTACGTGTTGACCACCGATGACCTGAGAGGTGGCGAGTTGCATTGATTTTTATAGGGGTTTCTTAGTTTAGATCGGTAATACTATAGATAACTTAGAAGGAGGAAGTGTTGGACTAATTTTGAAAGGTTGTTTCGTATGTTGACTTTGGTGAGGTCGTAGGTAGTTGTTTAGGTGGATCTTGATTAACCAAGGTAAGACTAGAGGGAACTAATTTAGAATCCTAGGTGGGTGTAATTGTCGTAGATGGGAATGTAATATAATTTTTTGTAGTTAATGAGATAAAGCTATGACGCGCAAGATGTTTGATTCTATGTTATATAACATAACAATCATTATCATTATGTCCATTGATTTGATGATAATTAAAATATGGACAACCTTGATAATTTATTAGCCGATAAGGAGGATAGTAATGAGTAGGTGATAAAGTGATTAATTGATGACTAAAGAGCTCAATAATAATTTCATGTGGCTTAGTATTGTGATAAATTATGAGAGGTTATTTAAATGGCATGTCTTGAGGTTCAATTATATGACGTGTATTAGACATGGATTGAAGAGAAGATGGAGAAGGAGAACAAACATGTGCCCGAGAAGCGTCCATAATATTTTGGATTTCAGATTTGAGGGATGTGATCGTGGATTCCATAGTCATAAATTTTTCTTGAAATAAATAATCCAATGATTTAATTGACTCAAATAGGGGTTGATTAGATGGAGGAGCACTAGGACTAGGATCATCAAATAAATGATCGAACATAGGAATTATTTCATGTGGTGGTGTGCTTTGAAGACGATGCATAGTGTTTAGGACTTTTTGAAGAGCATCTTGACAATTAGGATTCATCTTAAGAAAATCAGATAAAGAAACTTGAGGAATTTTGGGAGCTATGATAGAGGGAAAATGAGGATCCTAAGAATGAAAGTAGTTGGGCTCACCAAAATGATTAACTAAAATGTCGATATTATGAAGTTAATCTAACTTGGAACTACAATAAGTAAGAGTAAATAAAAGTAGTAAATAAATATGGAAAGTTACCCAAGCAAATAAGAAGGTAGATATGTAAAACCCTAAAGTGCAAGGAGAGTTATAAAGATTTTCGGCTGATTCGACGAGCTTGCTGGACTGTGTTGCATAGGTGGTTAGAGAAACAGGAGGAGTAAACTATTGTGTCAAATTCCTAAAATTTTTGATCTAGGAAATATGAAAGGATCGAGGCACATGGATAGGAACATGGGTGCCTATGGGTGACCTTATATCAGATATGGGCACCTTGGTTTATGAAAAGGCTCTCTAACCTTCCTCTAAGGTTCCGCTTTGATGGTTTCCTATCTATGTTTTTTGTCGCACTAGCTTTGCTGGAATGCGAAGTATGTTACTAGAAATCCAAAATAAAGATGAGACATGCAAAACCCCAAGAAAAGCATTAAACCCTAAAAAAATAAATATGCAAATTAAGGGTTCGATTGTCCTCATCGGCCATAATGGTGGACTTACTAACTAAGTGTTGCACTTAATTTTAGACACAAATGTAGTTCTAAGTGTGTGTGTGTGTGTGTACGTGCGTGAATCATGCCCTAGGTGCTCTTGTGTCATTCACACACTTTTGAAGTAGTGACCTATATATCTATGTAGAAAATGTAATAGATGGTGGATGGTATAGATTAAACTTCCCTTCTATGCTTGTGTGATGAAAATGAAGCAAACTTGTCCCTTGTGATGAAGCTAGATGGATGCGAGATGAGCTCAAGATGTCTTTGATGGATGAAAATCTAGGTGGATGATAGTAGTGACTAGTGCTTGGTCCCTCATTATGGTCTCATAACTTTATATTTATATGGTTCTCTTGATCTAATTTTGTAATTAACCTTGAAAAGGCCGACCACCAAAAATATAGAATATTCAAATGGCTAGAAAGTGCCTAAAAAGGGATGGGAAAGTGTAACAAGGATCATGACACCCCGACTTGGACTAGGGCACCCATGAGCAAAATAGTATAGGCTTGGGCACTCCATTCAAGGTTAAAATGATGGAAAGTGACAAAAATAGACTGGTATGGATGTGGTTGAGGTCGAGAATCACGATACAAAGCAAATAAAAATTATCAAAAGACTACGCTTAATTATTAATTTCTTCACTCAAAACCATATGAATAGTAGTATGAGACCGAGACTAAATAATACCAAAAGTGCATGATTGATATCTATGATATTCCTAAGATCACCGAGATACATAGCCTAAATATGGATTTTCCTTACTATTTCTACGAGTATAATTCTATGACACATGCTTATATCTAGTGGTTTCATCTTGATATTCTATTAATTTACACGAAGGTATGATCCCTTTGTTAGGAAATAAGGGATAAAATTTGCAGAAAATTCCCACAAAAATCATAGTAGTAATAAGTTATATGCAGAATATTATCACAAATTTGAAATAAAAGTGCATAAAATAAAAGAACACAACACAGAGACAAAGATCTCAACGTGGTTCACCCAATTTGGGCTATGTCCACAAATAATCACTTTCTTATATTTTATTAAAAGCCACCTCTTTCTCTTAATACAATACCTAGATATGTTTGGAGTTGTGCTAAAAAAATCTCCTGAATTCACACTTGAACTCACACATCTACAATGTTACATCTACCCTACCATATGCACAAAAGCACATCAATAGGAAACTACTTAAGTAGTTTTACAATATCGTGGGTACCAAAACCATGGGCCAAAACTACCCCATAAACTTATGGGTCAAAATAATGCCCATATGAGAAGAGCATGTTTCTTGAACCCGGGCAAGAAAATAGTGGCAAATGTAAAGTAATTTTAATGTACAGTCTTCAACACTTCCACACATGAAACAAATCTCAACAAGATAACAATCTCCCACTTGGAGACTAGTTTTCGTCTAAGAAAACTTCTCAACCCTTCACTATCATCCATGAAGACCAACCAAAGCTAAACATAACTTCAATTTCTCCTTTGTGACCACCTTGGTCATCATGTCTGTAGGATTCTAACTAGTATGAATCTTCTCTAGCTTTAACTTATATTCCTCCAAATATGTCCTAATGAAATGGTACCGTAACTATATATGCTTTCTACTATAAATAAAATATTTCAGGTAGGTGTATAGTACCTTGATTATCACTATGCGGGTTTCCTTCCTCTTGCTTATTCCCTAACTTATCAAGAAATTTTTGTAACCAAATCATCTATTTTCTTACCTTTGTGGTAGCATCATAATCAACCTCCATGGTTTACAACGCCAAAAGGTTTTTTATTCATGAAATCCAACTCATTGTTGTTCCATGTATAGTGTAAATATAACATGTCATGTTCCTTCTACTGCCTACATCTCCATCATTGTTTGAATCTACATAAACACGCAAATTGGTGTCTGATCCACTGTATCACAAAATTGTCCCCATGGTCCTCTTAAGTACAGAAGGATCCACTTTACTACCTGTCAATGATCTTTACTTGGATCACTCATAAATCTACTCACTTCTCCCACTAGATGGGCAATATCATGCCTAGTGGGAACCATGGCATACATTAAACTACCAAGTATTGATGAGTAATGTACCTTAGACATCTGGTTTCACTCGTGCTCTATCTTGGGAAAGAACTCCTTTATAACTTGAAATGGCATGCCAAAGGAGTCTCAAATGGTTTATTATAATTTATATTAAACCTCTCCAAGACCTTCTTAATGTACTCTTTTTGAGATAAATTCAGATTTCATTCCTTTATATCTTGAGATATCCTCATACCAAAGGATTTTTTTGGCTGACCCCAAATCCTTCATATTAAAGGAGTCACTTAGTTTCTTTTTGAGTAATTTTATTTCCTACATGTTTTTGCATGCAACCAACATGTCATCCACATACAAATACATAATAATATAAATACCATCTTGAATTTCTTTATATACATGCAATTATTATAATGACATGTAATATAACCTTGCTCCATCATGAAGCTATCAAATTTCATATACCTTTGACGTGGAGCTTGTTTCAAGCCAAACAAGCTCTTTTTCAATTTGCACACCATATCCTCTTTAACTTTGGCCTCATAGCCCTCCGACTACTACACATATAGATCCTACTCTAAATCACTATTGATAAATGAAATCTTTACATCTAGTTGCACTAAGTGCAATTCTTCTACTTTCACTATTCCAAGAACAGGTTCTAATATAATTCATTTTTACTACAAGAGAAAACATCTCATCAAAATATATACCTTTTTTCTATGTAAACCCCTTGACCACCAACCGGGCCTTGATCTTTTCTTGCCTCCCTCTTCCTTTGTAATTCTCTACACCCACTTGTTCTGCAATTCTCTTTTACCTTCGGGTATCTTAAAAAAATTCCAACTTGTGTTCTCAATGAGAGATTGATGTTCCTCATTCATGGATTAATCCTACTTCTTCTTGACATCTACCAAAATTACTTCATAAAATCTCTGTAGAACTCCACGGTCATGAGTAATAAATAATTAAGATAAGGGAAAAAAATTCAATTTCTCTTCTTACCCTACAATACCTCCTCAATATAGGAATTAGGGGTTCCCGTTGAGTAGGTTCGTAAACCGATTCATATTCCACTTTCACATTAAGAAGATCCTTTACCACTACATATTATTTCTTGGGATCTTCCTTGTTTTCTTCAGAATCATTACTTATATATAAATTTCTTATTAAAGAACACATCCCTAGATCAAATGATTTTATTATCCTTAATACTCCAACGTTTATATCTAAATTCATCACCACCATATCCAATGAAAGTGCATTTTTCTTATTTAGCCTCTAGAGGTCCTATCATGCTTGCTATATGAATAAGCACCTCACATCCAAAGAATATAAGAAATGAGTAGTCAAATTTCTTACCATACCAAGCCTCCTCGATTATGGCTCCATCCAAGGAACTTGAGGGTCCTCTTTTATCAAGTACACAGCTATGGTCATTACTTCTAAAAAAGTGATAATCCCACATGTAATCTCATGCTCCTAACTTGTTCCATTATTGTCTTGTTCATCCTTTCTAACATCCCATTCTTCTCGTAAATTTCCTAGAACCATCTTTTTCCTATAGATTCCATTCTCGAATAATCATCAAACTCATTTATAAAATACTCCCCTCCATTATCTGACCATAGACATTTTACCTTAAGACCTCTTTCATTCTCTACTCAGGATTTCTATTTGACAAAACTATCAAATACATCATATTTATTTCTAATACAATACACCCAAATTTTCTTTGTTACATCATCAATAAAAGTTACATAATAATTTTAACCTCCAATAGATGATACCTGAGTTAGCCCCCAAACATTAGAATGTACCATCTCTAACTTACTCTCTTTCTTTGTAGATCTAACCTTGAGAAATTTTACTCACTTTTTTTCCCATATACACAGTTCTCATATAAATCCAAACCTATTTTTGTATATCTAGAAAAATTCTTCTTTATGATTTGCATGCCCTTATGGCTCATATGACCGAGCCTATAGTTCCACAATGTTGTATATGTGTTTAAAGACACAAAATTACAAGCATTAGTGCTACTATTAGTTAAATACAAGGTTCCAACCTTCTTACCTCTTGCCACCACAAAATAACCCTTGGTAACCTTTAAAGAGTCTCGATGTAAATATCACATTACAACCTTCATTTCCCAACTTCCCCACCGATACGAGGTTTCCTCTTAATACAGTGCACACGTTTGAAATCCTTTAACAACCATGTATTCCCATTCTATATCTTAACCTCGAACACAACCTTTTATAACTATGATGCAAGGCTCATCATCATCAAGATAAACATGCCAAAAATACCCTTGAACATAATCAATGAAATAATGCCTATGTGGAGTAACATGGAAAGAAGCACCGAATTTAAAACCTAAGATTCAATGATATTATCCAAAGAGATAATCAAATCATCCTGATAGACATTACATGTTTCCACATTCACCTCCTTGTTGTCTTCCTTTTTTTCTTCTTGTCCCAAAGATCCAAAAATTCCTTTACATGTCGAGGCTTTCCATAGTACCACCATACCATCTTGCTTTTGGATTTTGACGTTGCCCAATATTTCGATTTTTTATGGCTTCCTTTATTCTTCTATCTCCTCTAGTTTACATCATCAAATCATTCCTTGAAGTGGAAGATTCCTAGATTTTTTTCTTAACATTTCCTCTTTGAGTTAGTTGGAACTAAGTTACTTACCGCCATTACTAGGATATTCCATCTCTCAGGTAAGGAACACAAAATCAATAAATCCCTAACTTCTTCTTTAAAATCTATTATAATTGAAGCTAGTATATTCACAACCGTATAAAATTCACTCAAATTTTCTATTACTTGAACCATTATCGACATCTACATATTAAACAATTTTTTCATTAAAAATATCTTGTTAGAGGTAGAGGGTTTTTCATACAACTTCCTAATGCCTCCATAAGTTATTTTATAGTGTTTCCATTTGAAACATTAAATAACACCAAAGATGTAAGACATAGATGAATTTTCCCAATTTCTTTCCTATAAAAAAATCCCAATCCACATCCGACATGCTCAAGGGTTTGTTCCCTTTTTCAGAAATGAAATATAAAGATCCTCCCGATAAAGGTAATTTTTATCTACATCTTCTAAAGACTAATATTCTTCTTGTTGAATTTATCAACCTTTGATCTTCCATCATCCGACATAGCTCCCACTCAAGCTAAAAATTTCCTTGTGATTCAACACTTTAGCAAACCAATAAATTCTCTGATACCAATTGTTAGGAAATAAGGGATAAAACATGTAGAACAATCCCACATAGAATCAAAATAGTAGAAACTAATATGTAGAATAATATCATAGATCTGAAATAAAAGTGTAAAAATAAAATAACACAACACAGAGACAATATTTAATGTGGTTCACCCAATTTGGGCTACGTCTACCAAGAATCACTTGCTTAAATTTTATTACAAGCCACATCTTTCTCTCAATACAATACCCAAATATGTTTGGAGTTGTGCTAAAAACTCTCCTGAATTCACACTTGAACTCACACATAAACAATGTTACATCTACCCTACCATATGCTATAAAACACATCAAGAGGCAACTACTTAAACAATTTTACAATAATGTGGGTAGTAAAACCTTGGGCTAAAATTGCCCCATAAACTTGTGGGTCAAAATATGACCCATATGAGGTGAGATTGTTTCCCGAGGTGTCAAGCACACTTTTTAGGACAATTTTTTTCCTTAGGGCTACACCCCAAACCCCTGCTAGTGGGTGATGTCACGTTCACACCCCACTCGGGGCTCGGCCCGGCCCGAACTCCTCGGAGAGAAAAAACTGGAGAGTGTACAATACTTTTAGTGTATAGTTTTTAACACTTCCACACATGAAAACAAACTCCACAACATAACACCCTTCTCAATGCTCGGAGCAGGCATATGGTCATCTCTCTTCCTTATTTCTTAGAATATATTTCTTTACACTATACCTTCCCTTGCATACTTTTGTAAGAATGATTCTTCCCATATGTTTCATAATATTCATTAATATGTTCATATAGACAGGTTAAAATGTAGATATGATTAATTACGATTAATTTTCCCGTTAATATACCAACATCATCCATATAATAGTTAATCACAAAATTAATTATTATTATTATTATTAATCCATTTTATCATATTTACCCTTTAACAATTATCATTTCATCATTAATCCTTTAAATCAATTATTATATCTCATTTTATCATTAATCACTTTAATTTCCTTATTATATCACATTATCATCATAATCCTTCATTAACATTTGATAGGAATTTAATATTCCTACATCTTGTTGTCACCCTCAAAATTCCCCTCATTTTTCAAGTCAAGTTTCAAAATTTTTGAGTTGGTGCCTTTGAGAGATGTTTGAGCAGAGTGAGAATTTTGGAGAGATAAAAAAATTCATGCTTTGAAGAAGTTGGTGCTCATTTGCAATCTCGCCCTGTTAATTTAAAATCTTGTAGTCCGCATGGTTTGATAAACTTTTTGTCTTCCCATCTGGATGCTTGAAAATTGTTTCCTCCATTCGAATGAAATTGTCAAATCCTTTTTCTATGGTGTGGATCGCATCGAGCCTAGTATTGTTTATAGTTCTTCTTTCCACAAGGAGCAATTTGTTTTTCGGCATGAAGGGTGGAGTTTTTTCCCCTCCTCTATATTTTTTTCTACAGTCATGAATGATGAGCGTATCTTCCCTATCAATTTCTTTTCCAACGTCCGCGGATATGTGGACATCTCTGATTGGATGTGGCGTCGAGTTTATTTGATGAACTTGTAACTTTTGTTATTTTTGCATAAGTATCGAATTGGCCCCGTGGCCCGAAGGATCCTGATTGGTCAAATCGAGATATGGCGGAAAGGCGGGCCCTGTTCTTGTTTTGATGCATTATGGAAAAAAAGGGCATAAAGTATTAAAGAATTTCTAAGTCCCACAAAAGGACACATGATCATTTTTAAGTTCGATTGCTTCAACCAAATCAGATTTGATCCGATATTCCATCCTTCCTTCTCCAATGCACCAAATAGACATGCAGAACTAGACTTGACAGATTGTAGGTGGATTTTTAAGGGCATTGATGGTTGGTGGTTAAGGTTTGTCAAATCATATTTCTTTCCTTATTTTCTTCTCCTCTTTTCACTTCATATATAAATGTAAGAGCTTGGATCATTGTAAGTGTTGGACTTTGATACTTTTGAAGTGTAAATAGAATCAAAAGCAATCAATACATAAGAATTTCCCCTTTCTCTCTATCTTCATTTATTGTCTCTTCTTTCTTGCCTGAAATTTGTGGATCATTTATCTTCTATAATAAGAAACTTTGTGTTCTTATTGATATGATTTCTAGAACTTTGTGTCTATGGAATGATATCTTATGCTATGAATGAGAATGATTATGTTCTGTATCACATTTTCTCATTACATATAAGGTTATACTCTGCTATCTATATTTCCTGAAAGTACTGTTATATTCTACTTTTTCCTTTCTTCAGTTCTTCCATTCATTTGTATTGATAAGATATTTTGGTAAAAAGCATTTCAAGATGTTAGAATTCCAACATTAAGATGAAATTTGTACATTCATATATAAGCTTTCTTTGCTTGCTTTCAATAAGGGAACCTCTCCCATAAATATGAGGGACTTGTTTTCCTTGATCGTGGTTTTGTTAAAGTACTATTTTAAAACCTAACACATCTCACAACCACCTACTCTACACATTTCTAAATGTATCCTTTCCATCAAATTACATCCCTAATCATATTTATTTAACCTAATATAATCTTAATCTAATCACATCATCACACCTCTAAATATAGAGGCTTCTATTTCTAGAAGCCTTTCTAAACTTCCATCTATTTAAAAATTTAAATAAACCTCTCACCCTCTCGTTGTTTCTTCTTTCAAATCCTAGAATCCTCCATCCTCACATAAATCCTCCACCCTTGATCTTGATCCAACATGGCTTCATCTTAGCCATTGAATCCTCCACCAACAAACTATAAATTGAGATCTCCTCCTCCATGAGAGCTAGCTTGGAACATCTTAGAATCCCTAACAAAATTATGCCATTTTTATCTTCAATAAGCTAATAAAATCCATCATTCATCGACAATCTATCATCATTCATCCATTGATCTTCATCAAACAATATAATGCAAGCAAAGGGAAGGTGCTTCCAAATTTGTCCACACAAATATAAAGAAATCCAAGAGCAATTAAAGAAGCAATACAAGAGAAAATCCAAACACATCGAAGGAGGATTTTGTAATATTGTAGGTAAGTGTAGGTTTAATCTCTCTCCTCTTTCAATCCATTGCTCTATCATAGGTATTGTTGATTAGATTAGGTATCTATGTAATGAAAGTGTTAATTTAGAATTTTCTAGTATAATTTTATCATGGTTTTCATTTTTCTAAATCTTTTCATTTTAGCTACACATTAAGTTATATTTTCTTGTTCTAAACTACTAACACTTTGTGTGCAGATTCCTACGCTTAACAAAAATAAAAATCAATATAAAACTAGTTATCCTTTTTGTTTTGTAACTCGTTTAGTCTAAGACATTAGAGTGTAAAACATATAACTTCTAACCTTTGTTTTTTAGGGCCTCCTCTTGAAGACCCAATCATAAAATTAGTAATATTTATCATTTAATTTTTATCATCTATCATCTTACATTTATCATCTTTTTTATATGTTCTCCTTTTTGTTTGTTTATCATGGGAGAAAAACCATGTATAATATCCTCTCGCGTCCTCAGACGATCTTGAGGATAAAAAGTGGCTATCCTTCCCATTTTTCTTTTGTAGGGGAAATGTGACGTGGAAGTGATATCCACACACTTTTCATAGTCTTAGGGGTCTCGTGACCATGGGATTCACCTCCACACACATAGACACACCCCGTGTTCTAGAGGGGTATATAAATTCTTGGAGAGTTTTCATTATTGGCTAATTGTTTTCATGTTTTAAGAGAGGCGTGAAATGAGTAGCTTCCATGTCCCAATACCTAGGAATCGACAACATCCTTGTAACACAGAATTGGGCCCCACGTACCACAAGGTATATCAGTGATACACCTAGTGAGCTCGTGTATCCTAGACTAGGAAACCTTTTGGATGCATATTGAGCTATTGTGAAAGGAGGTCGCACTACCCAAGATCACTCGTTAGATGACCCCACATTGTCACATAGGTGGACAACCACTATTTGGCTTCGTTTTTGGTGTGTGGTATTGAATGCAGGCTATATCTTGATTGTAATCCCAATTGAATAGTTAGGGTGTGTGTTGCATGTTTTTTTCTTGTTTATGAACACCCTTAACAATCCTGTCACATTAAAATATTAATTAATAAAACATCATTATAACAATCCATCCTTAATTACACAATCCCAATCCAAATCCCATTACCATCCTTAATTAACTAACTTAATCCCAATCCTAATACCATTACCATCAATCCTATTCCAAATCTAATCCCCTACACATCTTATCTAACCATGGCATTTGATTCTCAATCCCCATCCTTTCCAAATGAACATCCAAACCCATTCCTCTTCTCTAAATCCATAAACCAAGTTATCCCACCATCCCCCACCCATCCAAGTCAACCATCTCACATTAACCATGAAGTTCCACACACCATCCAACACATTAACAAACAAATCTCAAACCTAACATTCTTCCTTAACCAATCTTCTCCTCTTCATCCGAATCAACCATCACATATTGACTCTAAAATCCTAAAATCCATCCAACTTAACCAACAAATATCTGATCTTCAATCTTCAATCAAACCCTAAACCATCATCCCCTAACTAACCCCATCTAAAATTTCCCCTTTCTATGATCCATACTGCTCACCCCATTGAATTCCTCTTTGAGGAACCCTAGTCATCTTAATCCTTACATCGACCTAAAAACATAAACCACTATCCCCACAATATAAATACATCGACTTTGACAACCTCACTAACTTTGACCTAGACTAAGAGGACCTCCTTTATATCCTTGCTAGTCTAGCCATAGTTCCCAAACCCATGCAACCATCACAAAACCCAACCTCCAAATCCCTTATCAATCATCATGACCTACACCTTCCTTCCATCAAAACTCATGTGAATAATCCACCATCATCCAAAACCTCAACTCCTAAATCTAATCATCATCAAACCTATCATCGAGTTCCATTCACATACCCACAAAAATCCTACTCACATACCCCAACATTATTATCTTCCACATCCCATCTTAGTCCTCCATCCTTGTCATCCTCATCATCCTAATCCGATCCTACATACTTTCTCCTAGATTTTCCACAATCCCTTATTTACCATAAAATTTATCCTCTAATCCTATTTCATCCCCTCCATCACCTACACCCAATCCTATCAATACTATCCCATCTATTGTGACTCCTAAGTTACCATCATCCTCTTCTACGCCAAATCCTAAACCATCCAATGCCGATCCTATGCCATCGTTATCCTCTTCATCCACATTTAATCCTATCTTAACCTCTTCATCACCCCAACCTAATACTATTATATCCTCTAATCCTATTTCAAATCCACAAAACCCCAATCTTGAAACATATAACATGAATCCTAATTCACCAACTCTCAAACCTAACAAATCCAATAACAATCCTCTCCCCACCACACCTCCTACCAAATATAATGTGGTTCCTAGACCACACCATCTACAAAATATCCTTCATCTCCACCATCATCCAAATCTAATGTGACCCCCATATCACACCCATCCCCTTCATCTAAAGCTACCCCATCCCCTTCATCTACATCTATCCATCCTAAACAATCTAATCCTAAACCAAAACCAAATACTCCAACAAATCTAAAATCAACCAAATATACTTCGACCTATAAGCTCAAGCCATCAACTTCATCCCTCTAGCCTAATCCACCCCCTTCATCTTCTAAGCCACAACAATATAATCTAACTCCTAAATCCAAATCAACTAGAACATCTCATAAACCATCCATTTCTCACCATTAATTCCTACTATATCCAAACCTTTACTTCCTACTCCCTCCTAAATCAGTTTACTCCTTTAGGAGAATCCATGACAACCATTATTCATCATCTAAAAACATTCATTATGATCATCCATCCCTAATAAAATCACATAGTAAAACCTTCCCAAACCATTTTGGTATCAGGAACATTATTATTGTGACTTCCATCACACCTATGGACATTTGACCAATCATTGCATGCAATTTTAGTCTTATGTCCAATATTTCATCAACAAGGGAATTCTTATCCTTATACGTCTATGTCCACCATATTTTCATCCCAATATTATTACTAACCATCATCCATCATCCAAACCCCACTTTACATCCAAATCTCATCATATATCCAAACATCCCCACCAACGAAAAACTAATTGCAATCTCATCTCCCATCCTTTGTTAAGTCCGACCTCTTAGTGGATGAAAAATTACAACTCCCTAGTATCATGATGATCACATGACATCATCTTCTCCATCCACTTCATATCCTATAGCCAAAAATATGTTCTCTAATATGAAACATTGTGGCAAATGGTTAGCCATCTATGAACAAGTCGTTCACAAACCCATCTCCCTTCCTCAAAATCCACGATGTTTGGACTTAGGATATAAACCAAAATAATAATGAACCTCCCACTAATACTTCACAACCCATTTCTACCACTCTTCTTATTGATCCTACCATCCCAGTCATTCAACAAAATCACAAATCAATTAATCCCCCTATTAATACCAAACACCTAAAAATGGATTCAACACATAATTCATTGCTTGCGCATCGATGTTATTTCCTTCCAACTCATCCTCCTTTGATCCAATATCAAAATAATCTTTGCATCTAATCCAGTCACATCCATTTATATCTTCTTCCTGTCCATCCATTTGAACACTTAATCAACTTTCTCACACATGTTATAAGCCAATAAGTACCTACTACAATTTTGTGACCTTAGTCTATCATTATCCCCAAGAGATCTATGCAATTTAACACACTTAATAAAAATTTGGTGATGACCCTTGGGTGCATATTTTGACACTCTAGCAAATTTCATCACCAAACTCACTTCCATCCCCCATCAAGCCACTAGTGATTCTTAACTCCTTGAGAACTTTCAAGAGAGTGGAACCGATTTATGCAAAAAATCCAAATATCAAAAAGCAAAAATCATATCAAAATTAAAAATATCAAATAAAATCCACCTCAAGACTCTCTCTAGGGGTGTTTCTAATAACTCTACTGGGGCTATGGATGCCTAGCTAGTAATAGAGCAATGTTGTGACAAGAATCAAATGTATCTTCATCGGGGTTATGGATGTTTGGCTAATAGCAGAGAAATGCATGACTTAACCTTCCATTCACCTTCCATCAACCTACTTGACTTAATCACTCCCTTTACATTATCTATTTTTTCTTCACACACTACCCATTAAGTTTTCACCCCATGTGGTAATTAATCACCACAATCACGAGACAGTTTGACCTTGTAGAGACATAGGGATCGCATGTTACTGTGCATTGTTTAGACATTGGTCACACGTATGTTAGTCCAACTCTTGCCTTACAACATGTGCTGGTAGGTTCATTTTTGTTCATCACTAATGTTATTTTCCTTCCATCCGTCACCCACATATTTTTTCCTAAGGATCGAACATCCACATGCATACGATGATCATTTACTTTTCATACAATCCTCCTCATGTCCCTTTTCAACTATCATCATCATGACTGGGGGCATCCTTACTACCATCCACTAGGGGCATCATCCATTTTATATACCCCTCACTTCTCATCCTACCCTACACTTGGGAGAAAAATCAAACCCATCCATCCATCCACATAGGCCACCCTACTTTACACTTGGGAGCACACCACATTTATCCCTCAATCCATTAACCCTATACTTGGAGGCATATCTTATCATCTTTAATACCCCCCTCTTATCATATCCCACATCCCTCATCCTATATATGTCCCATATCATATCCCATCTAATCCTAACCAATTAACTAATCCCTATCCTTCAATCCTTTTAACCATCCAACATCAAACAATCCTTGTCCTATCTTCAACCCTATCAATCAATCCCCATCCAAAATAAAACAATCCTCATCTTATCCTTGTCCTATCTAACTTATTTAATTTCCCTCAATCCCCCTTTCATCCTACCTAAACACACTTTGGGACTTATAGGATAAATTCACATCCCACCTTACATTCCTTCCCATCCCCATCACCTATCCCATCAAAATCTCAAAATCCCCACATCCCAAACCCCAAATCTCCACATCCAACATAAAATAGTCTAAAATCCAAACATCTAAACATCCATAATCTAATATCAAAAAATCCAAACATTCACAAATATAAACCTCCACAATCCAAAATCTAAAAATGAACACATCTAAAAATCAAAATAAATCAAAACATCAAAAATTCACATCCAAACATCCAAAAATATAAACCTCCAAGTATCAAAACATATAAAAATTATAAACATCAAAATCCCAAATCTAAAAATCAAAACATTCAAAAATTCCATCAAAGATCACAAAAATACAAAAATAAAATATGTGTTTTTTTGTTTGTGTGTGTTTATCTGCATTTACATTTTGGTCGATGATATGAGGCCACTTTTTTTATTACACTAGCTGATGATATGAGGTCTCTTTTGTTTCTTTTTCTTTTACATGGATCAATGATATGAGGAATATGTTTTTATATTGATATGTCTAATGATATCAAGACATGGGCATTTGAAAATTAAATCATCATGGTATTTATACCTTGGTGCATTTTTCTATGCCACATCAAACACAATTGCTAATGATGATAACAATGGGAACTTTATGGTAGCACATCCCACTTCTATCATCATCTTTTAGCCTTATCATCATCTCAAAATTCTCCTATCATCCAAATCGATCCAAACACCAATCCTCTAAATCCTCTAATCTTCAAGTCTTACCCCTTGATTGGGGCATCTCAACATCTAACATCTTCGAATCCAACATCCTAAAAAATCTTCAAATCCTACCCCCTTGACTGGTAAATCTCAACATCTAACATATTCAAATCCAACATCCTCAAATATTTAAATCCTACCCCCTTGACTAGGGCATCTCACAATATAACATCCTCAAATCTAAAATCCTCAAAACCGAACCCCTTGATCGGGCATCATCCTATAATCCAAAATCCTAAATCTTCACCCTTTTCATACATCATTGACTAGGGCATCCAAAATACAAAATCTAATATCTCCTAATCTATTAATCTCCTATTCCTATAAATCTTATAGTCCCTTATTTGTTTAATCTTCTCTCTATTCTTCTAAGCTCCTATTCCTCTAATCTTCTCTCACATCTTCTAATCTTCTAATATTCTCCCCTACTCTTCTAATCTTCTACTCTCTAATCCTAATCATATGTATCCTCAAATCTTCTCATCCTCTAATCCTCCCTCATCCACTAACTTGGGTATCTCCTCTTTTCGAGTGGTTACCCACCTCGTTCCTCCCAACCTAACCCCTCGAGGGGGCATCATATCACCACCCCATAATATTTTCTTCTTTTGTTTGAACGGTCATTCTTTGCAATAACCATTCAAAGAGGGGAAACCGTAGACATCTAAAATGTCGACATGATTAATTAATATTATTTTTCCTACAAATATCCCAACATCACCCATATAATAATTAATCACAAGATTAATTATTATTATTAATCCATTTTATCATATTTACCCTTTATCATTTATCATTTAATCTTATCATTTCATCATTAATCCTTTAAATCCATTATTATATCCCATTTTATCATTAATCACTTTAATTTCCTTATTATGTTATATTATATTATCATCATAATCCTTCATTAACATTTTATAGGAATTTAATATTCCTACATCTCACCTACCACCTACTCTACACATCCCTACACCTAGCCTTTCCATCAAATCACATCCCTAATCATATTTATTTAACCTAATCTAATCCTAATCTAATCACATCCTCACACCTCTAAATCTAGAGGCTTCTATTTCTAGAATCCTTTCTAAACTTCCTCCATTTAATAATTCAAATAAACCTCTCATCCTCCATAGAATATTTTCTGAAATTCTAGAATCCTCCAACGCTAGAATCTTCCATCCTTACATGAATCCTCTACCCTTGATCTCAATCCAACATGGCTTCATCTTATCCATTGAATCCTCCACCCCAAAAATCTAAATTGATCTCTCCTCCTCCATAAGAGCTAGTTTAAAACATCTTGGAAATCCATAACAAACTTATGCCATTTTTATCTTCAATAAGACAATAAAATCAATCACTCATCTATTGATCTTCTTCAAGTAATCCAATGCAAGAAAAGGGGAGGTGTTGCCAATTTTTTTCACACTAATCTAAAGAAATCCAAGATATATTAATCAAGCAATCATATAGAAAATCCAAACACATCAAAGGAGGATTTTGTAATCTTGTAGGTTAGTGTAGGTATAATCTCTCTCATCTTTTCAATCCATTGATCTATCATAGCTTTTGTTGATTAGATTAGATTTAGGAATCAATTGGTTTGCTTTTTGTTTCTAACTTTTATCCAATATTTTTTACATATATAATTCCTAATCATCACATGCTTTATCATATCTCTTCAATCACATTGGGTGTAAAGCATAAATAAAAATAATTTTTAATCGATTGCAATATATTAAAAATGGTAATAAAAATCTCAATTTAGTGTCTTCTAATAATACTAATTTGAATGGGTTTATCACTCTTGTAACACCCATATTATGATTCATCAAAATTAAGAATAAATAAATAAAACAAACCCATTAAGTACGCTTAATGCCTTTACTTGATTTTAATCATATAGATAATTAATCCATCATAAATTAATGTTTAAAATTTCAAAATCCAACTGATAACATATGATAACCATGTCCATCATTAAGGGTCATTTAGATCGTATCGACCCCCCTTAACACTCTTCACGAGTGTTTATATTTTGTAAACATTTAGTTAAAATCTTTTTATAGGTTATGAGAACCAGTGCATCTTCTTAGTTTCAACTAGTAAGTATTTATGTAACTTCCTCTTGACTCTGGACACTATTGAATAGAAAAAATGGTGAATAGAGAATGCATACACATTTACATTACTATGGCCATAGTTTTTAAGCATTTCGTTGCAAGATTTTTTTGAGACTTCACAATAGCCTACGAAACTTGTCTCCTCTTCACCACACAACCATCTCCATATAGTTATCAAGTTTTTCTTCCATTGTTTAAGAATTTAATATTCAATTTGAAGAAGGAGGAACCATGACTCATCCTTCTAATGAAATAATCCTATCAATTCCACCATAGGATCTATATGAGAAAGATAGTAACCACATAATGAATATTGTCATTACGTCCTCTCACTACCCTTGTCATAGCCATCCCGAGTTAGTACATGGTGGATACTTCCAAAAGGACTATGAGTCTTAGTGACTATGCTTCATTTACATTTTTCAGCTTATCCATTAAGTTAAGTAGATATTTTTGACATAACAATAGGTTATTTCGTATCATTCTATGACATTCATTTCTCTATATGAGAGTCATAATAACTCACGAGTTACTATCTTAATATGTGCCTCTTAGCATATGGATATAACATAGTGTTGTTATTTAAGTATCGATTAGTTAACTATGTATCGTATTTAAATGATCCGATCACTTTCTATTTAGCATTGGTATTGATCTCATAAGTTTATTGTTTAATGTGAATAGTTCACTTTTGTCTCAATCGATCATCATTAGATAAGAATTGTAGAATTTATCTAATAAGGTATAATATTAATATAATGTAGTTTACTTTGTATTATTTTCTATAACATACTACATTCATTAATAACACATTTTCTTATCTATAATGAAAATTATACAAAAATTAGTTATGTTTATTTAACAAATATTAAATTATATTTATACATTGTTGTTAATACCAACACTTAAACATTTTCATTTTAATAAGGTAAAGAAGGATATAAGCATTGTTTTCGTTGTACTTATTTCCATATCATACTAGGTTTTTCAATCATCAAATTTGTTCATTCAAGATGAATTATTAAACCAGATATAGTTTCATCAATAAATTTAATTAATTTAATTCATACTTTGTTGTAAAAATAACATTAAAAACACCTTTATAACTCACAAAATGTGATATGAAACAAGAAGTAATTTTATTCAAACTTCATAAGGATAAATCCTTATTTTCCAAAATGATGACATACAATTTTTAGAATAGTACAATAGGAAAATTCCTTTAATAAACTTGTGAAAATAATACTTTTTTCACATTACAAATAAATACAATAATCCTAAATAGATTTTTAACAATATAAATGAAGAAATCATGTGTATACAATCCAGTTATTCACTTCACAATATCACTCCATCCTGCACATTATAGGAGAGAGAAATGTATACATGGCTAGTTAAAACAACTAGCATGATTTATCTAATTCATATTCTTGTTATATTTTTTTGAAATAAAGAATATGTTAAGGTTGTCTTAAGAGATAACTAATAAATTTCATCCTTAATTGATTTTATATCTCCTTATACAAATGAAATAATACCAAATAATGAATTTATCTTTCAACATACTTGTTATCAAGAGAAAAATACACGTTTAAACTATTTAAACAAATGTAATGATAATTATTAACAATATGATCAACCAATAATATATTTCCTAATATCATCTCATAAGAATGAAATCAATAGAGTAACTTGTTATCCAATTTTGTCCCTCGAGAAAAATTTAACAAACATGAACTTGCACACTGAGAAATTGAGGAATCATTCGGCCATGGGAGCGCACATCTTGATTATTCCAGCTTAGGTTATAGGTAGCCTCGGCAATGGCAATGCAAGGTTGGAAAAGGAATGGACAAGGGCCAAGTTGGCCAAGGGAACTTGAAGGAAGCTCGTAGTTGAGCTAAGTGAAAAAATGAGCACTTTGGAGTCTGAAGTTTTGGACTTTGGAGGTTTTACAATTCGGAGTTTTGGCGGAGAAGTAGGTAAAAACAAGGAAGGGGCCCAAAAGCCCAAAACTCAAGTCCGAGAAGGCTTGGGGTTTTCTTGGGTCAACTCCCATTTCAGGTCAACAACACAATGGATCTTGGATTTCGAGTCCAAAATTTGAAGTTTGGATTTCATACTTTGGAAGTTCGAGGGTTTGGAGTTTTGTGGTATTCATCGAGAAAACGTAAAAATGTGACCAAAGCCCAAAAGTGAAAAATGCCTAAGTTTGAAAGGATTTGGCATTTTTGGGGTCAAACTTGACTTTAGGGTCAACGTGGTGGGAATTTTTAGACTTTCATAGGTCTCGGTTTTGGAGGTTCATTTTGGGGTTGAAGAAAAATAATTTCAAAGGCACAAGGTCCGAACCAGAAGTCCAAATTTCAGACTTCGTGGTTTCCGTATTTTGGAACTTTGGAGCCCTAAAGCACAAAAATGACAACCGAATGTTTGAAACCGAAGTCCAAATTTCAAACTTGGGGGTTTTGGAATTTCGGAGGTTTCACACGCTCAAATGGAGGAACAGTAACATCAATGTCTGAAGTCCTAAATTTTGAAAGTCCAAAATTTCAGATTTCAAAGGTTGCAAGGTATTTCGGAGTCCGAATAGCAGATCCAACCACTTGCCATTAATGCAGTATGGCACCCCAATCTTCAAATGGCCATAACTTTTGACTGGGAGCTTGGATTTGCACAAGAAAGGAATTTTTGGAAAGCTCTAAGTGTCCTATACATAACTACGACTAAGTTATTCAAAATGAAGAAATACAGTCCACCATTTTAGAGGAATGTTCCAGGTTTCTCACCTACCACAATGATGAAGGTATGGGCTTCCTTTCTTTCCCAACAAGGAAAAGTACAAGGAGGTATGGGTTTTGCAATGGAACCCATCATTGTTGTAGATGAATTCAATGCATTTTAGGGTGGTTGAAGCAATATTTTGAATTCTTCTCTTCCCCTTCTCTCATTCTTCATATATATTGTAAGGAGGGTCATTGTTATAATGTTGGATAATTTTTCTTTGCATCCTCCCTTCTTCTCTTGTCTGTAAGTGGATTTGTGGAGTTCAAACCTCTCATTAAAGCTGTAATGCAAGTTTGTGCCTCTTACACCATTATAATGCACTGTATCAAATCTTTGGAGAAATAATATAAGTTTGTGGATGAATTTCAACCTCTCTTGTGTTCATTATTTTCTTTTGATCTCTCATTTCAATCTTGGTTATCTGTGCATGGTTATTGTATTACATGCTTTGAAAGTTTGTGTTTAATGGTGAATGAATTTGTGATAAGAAACCGATTTGTGTTGATATTCATCCTCTTCATTCTTGTTTCATTTTCATTTCCATGAAAGGCTAGTTATTTAGCATTCCTTTTGGTGCATCACCTTCAGTTCATTTAGGTTTGATTTCTTGTAATATTTTTAACCCTTCCTCCCTAGAAAGCTAGAGTAGATTTTAGAGTGTATCCTCTACAATTTGGTCAGTGTTTTTTAGAATAGAGGAATAGGAACTGCCTTCATCCAAAGGGTTATCACGATTGCAAAGTCCCACACTTTGGGATAACTCCATGTTTAATGGATCACATTAACTTCCTCCACCATTCACTTTTAAGCAATCAAGGGTGTTATGATTTGTCCATAACATAACCTTCTTCAATGTCCAACCTTAAATAAAAGGTGCTTTAAACTATCACATCACCCTATTTTGATATTATTGCAAGGAGATAAATCATGTTCATGTTATACAAATAATCATATACTTCTAACAACTTCCCATCATCTCACTCAAACAAAAATTTAAAATAGTCGTGAATGTAAGAATGAAATCATTGCTTGAGGAAAAATTAGAAACAAGTCAATGTCAACTCCTCTTTTTCTTGCAATGAACTTATTTCTCAATGAATCCACTATTCAATCATCATATTAAAATAAAGAATGATCTAAGTACCCTTAACATTCTTGTTTGTTAACAGCTAAGGAAATATTCCATGTATTCTCCAATGAGAATTAACTCCCGTTAACTCTAACCAAAACCCAGTAATACCCATATACTTAAAGAGGAGATATCAACAAGTCACATAACCAAACATTTTCGCATAGAAACAAAGGTAATCATAGCTATAAAAACAATATTATTATCCCGGATCCTTGAGAGCTTAATATAAACAAAATGAGACCATAACCAACAAATAATAACGTGAAATGAGTAGGGAACAAACCGAAAGAGAGAAACCGAAATGAGATAAGGGAAATATTTTCTCATCAAACCCATATTTTTATTAACACATAACATCTTTTCCATTATTCTTAGATGCACCCAAAATTGTAATATCCTTTCATTCTTAATCATCTTAAAACAAACATTTCTCAAGAAACCAAATTTTATTTGAGAGAATAAATTAGAGATTTTCTTAAGATTTTCAAACAAAATATAAAACTTATTACTTATTCTTGTTTTAAATCAAAGCATCCATCTGGTTGGAATTTCTCCCTTAATTATATCTAGAAAAATGAAGGGAAAACTCTTATTCCACGAAAAATGATACTTAATAAATCCTTTTTATGGTGAACATCCCAAAGAAAACATGTTATTTATTCACTCAAAATAATAAAACCAGGGAGTCCAAAGTAAAATGAAAACCAAACTTTGAAATAATCAACAAACCCATTTTGTTTCCTTATTTTTCCTTCACATTTTCCTCTAAAAATTTCTTAATAAGACTAATAAATAGTCCATATTTATATACAAGATAAAGATAACCAAATCATCTTCTAGATTTAAAAATAAAATAAAAAACAATAAAAGAGTTAAATATCCCATTTCAAAAACAAAGTCTCGGAAAAAATTCCATTTCCAAATCTACCTCCATCAAGCTCAAACAAGCTGATAATAAATATAAAAATATGCATGCATGCATTTCCCATAAAAATATATAAAATTTGGTTCCCAAACTTCCAAATAAACCATCAATGAAACTTTCATGCTTTAAAAAATTGATTAAAAACCCAAGATACATTCCCATATTTCAACATTTAAAGACATAAAAAATGTGAGAAAACATAACTCATACCTAGTAATGTATTTCATTGCTTTCCTTTTTCCTCTTTCCTCTTAAAACCTACAACTCACAATTCTAGAAATGGTGTTGGTGTGTGTGACTTTCCTTGTCATCACTTGGGGTCTCATCCACATCACGTGGTGATTCATCTTGCTTAGCGAGATGATAGGTCTTAGGATTTATATGACATGTGGAAGATTATGTTATAGAATCTATAATTTTCATATGCGTCAATAGCATCATAGGAGTTACATTACCTATTTGGAATTGTAACTCCTCTTTCCCTCTTGAAGGGAATGATTTTCCAAGCACGGGAGTTACACAACACTCCCATATGTACCCTTCTTTTTTTATCTATGAGAATTCTAGACATGTTTTTTCCTTATGCATGATTTTCCATTGTTGTTTGATTCTTGCTGATTACTTAGAACATCGTGTTATTGTTGGAGTGTAACCTCGTCAATTTCCACGGGGTTCGAATTGATCCTCATAGAAACATCTCGCACATTATCAAATATCTTGTTTAGTAAATGTGCACTCATTATTTTTGGTTTCTAATTACTTCCGGTTTTGAATTTTATCGTGTCTCATAAATTTTTTTATTCATTTATTTAGAATATTGCTAACTCGCATTAACAACCAGCTTTTAAGATTTTGTGTGTTTTTCAAGGTTTGTGCATGTGCGAGTTTAGGAATTTCTCATCCAAATTTATCTATCTAAATTTATATTTGATGGCAAGGCTATATAGAGGTTGCTTCTTTATTTTCATTCTAATCGAATTTTTAATTAATTTTTTTAATCTATAGTTTAGACTGTTTTGGACTCTTTCTCTTCTTGGTTTTATTTTATGTTAGCCATGTTTCTCCTTCACTCGTTCTTTCCTTGGCGACCTCTGCGGGAGCTCATTCTAGTTTCAACTTGTTGAGTTGAGTTACCAGGTTTGTGCTAGCAAGTTGGCTCTCGTTCGATTTTTGCATCACGTTGCACTTTCCTTACATTGTGTTGTTTGGGGTTTGCATTGATACTGGGTCGAGTTACCTTTTGCATCGGTTGGGTTACATTATTTAAGTGTTTTCATTACATTATTATCACATCACTTTGTTCATTCCCGTGTTTACATTACCTTTTGTGTTTCCTTGTTTGAGTTTCTCTTTTCTTGAGCCAATTTGTTGTATGTTCTTATTTTTCCTCAAGCCATGTAGAGCTTCTCATTTGCATTTTTTGTTTTGTGCAATCTCATCTTTGTTTTTCATGCATTGAGCTTCTCTGTTTGTGTGTCAATTTACATTTGGGTTGGGTTGTGGTTTTGATTTCATGTTTTCTTGGGCATGCCTTTGCTCTACTTTGTTTGTATTGAGTTAGAAGTCATGTGTGAGGAGTCGAGCTCACCCTCGCTTTGCATGGCCTCATCTATGGATGGGTCCCTTATCCTCCTCAACCCACACCTCGGCCCTCCTTTGCTTCTCCTTCATCGCTTCCTACTACATCCCATCAGCTTTGCACTCAACCTCGACCCCGATCTTCCTCTCGGTGCCATTAGGTCATTTTGCACCCACACGATGTTTCCACCCTACGCACCGACCTAGTATGCATCGAGCCATTCAACTCTCACTATTTTCGCTATCTCTATTGCATGTTGAGCCCTAAATGGATTGGATTCCTCTTACCTCATCGCTACCGCCATCCACCCTTCACCATGCTTTCCTACCTATTTTTGTTGAATCTTATTTGGATTAAAATCCATCTCTTTTAATATTAATTGGGTATTTTATTAGGTGGGTTTTTTATTAGTAGTGTTTTTCGGGTTTTTATAAGTGGATAAGTTTATCTAATAAAGGGGTTAGGATTCAAATTAAAGTGGGGTTTAAAATTTAAAGGTGGGTCGGTGTTATTTCAATAAGGTAGGGGTTAATATAAGGTGTATTATTTATTATAATTAGGTATTAATATTTAGCATTAGGATATAATTCAATTTCAAGGTGGATTAATTTAATTAAACTAATTTAGAGCTTTAACTTTTAAATTAGGCATCTAATTTTTTATAATCTCTTTAATTTTACAATTAGTAGTTTAATTTTTCGTTCAATTAACGTTATAGGATATTTTTCATTTTTAATATTTTAAATTTAGAATAATTGTGAAATCAAAATTGCTTTTTAAATGTGTTAATGGTGTTTTTCTATTAATTTGTTGTTGGAGTGGGTAGCATCATTTCTAGTATTGTTTTGCCTACTAGAGCCTTCTCTACGTCTTGAGGTCCTTTGCACTCGTTTCGAGTCATGTTTTGCATGGTTTCACCATTTTTATTGCTTGTGGACAAATGAGCATGTCCTCCATAGTCTTGCGAAAGGGAGTTTCTACTTCGATGTGAGACGCTATTTCTCACATAGGACTATGTTTTCTCCCATTCCCTTGATTTTTACTCTTTTTATGCTTGCTTACGTTTCCCATATGTCACAATTAATAAAAATTTATTGTGATCTCCACTTATGCGTGTGATTACGTTGATTGTATGGTGAGTAACTCGTTGTTTCACAATACACATTCACACCTAATTGAAATCAACGCACTAAACTATAAATTTCTAAATTCATGGGGTGTTAATATTATTCGGGGTGGTTTTTTTTCCTTTTGTATTCCTTCTTTATCTCTCTTTTGTGATGGATGCCTCTTTAGTACCTTTTCTCACACCATTCAATTTATTCGAATGGAGATTGAAAATGGTAATGAAACTAAGGGGTAAAGGTTTATTTCGCATCACCACGTGGGTAGAGACTGAACCTAATAATGATCCCGAATAATCTAAGTGGATGACTCAATGTAATGAAGCATTAGGTATTCTATGTATGTCTGTTTCTCCTGACGTGATCTTCCACATTGAATCATCTGATAAAACCGATGAAGTGTGGAACATTTTGAACATTATGTTCGAAAACAAGATGACAAGAGAATGAATTCAAGTTAGAGAACTAAATACTCGATTAAATCTTAGTGACTTTGACAACCTATATGCATTATTCTCAAAAAAATTCCAAACTAGATTGCTTTTAAAAGAATTTAAAGTGGAGAAGAAACACTCCTAGTTAATATTTTCAATTATTTCTAATTTAGGTCCCAAATACTAATCCTTCGTTTCAATTTCCATGCCACAAATACACCTTGGGAAGTACTTGGAAAATTCCTTCATTTAACTGTTTTCATCCCAACTCATTCAAGAACATGACAAAATTAGTCAAATGGTGACTCTAAAATCCAAGTCCCATGAACTTGTGGAAAGTAAGGGTAAGGAAAATAAAAATGAAAAGAAGAAAGAGAAAAAGGATCAACCCAATAAGGAAACCAAGACCAACCAATCCTAACATAAACGCTTGAATTATGAGCCTAAAGCGAAGAAGGAAAAGTGTAAGTGATCCTATTAAAACAATTCTATCCATGAAGAGTATAAATGTATGAGAAAACAAATTGATCACTTAACTCATTTACTTGAGAAGAATGAAATAAGTGTTCCGATTCTATAAAAAAATTCTTCAAAGGTCGAGTCTTCCAAAGAAAAGGAGTCTAAATCTGAGAAGAAAAAAGGAAAGGCACTTATATCTAGAGAAACTCCTTCATCAACTTGGATTATCTATTTGGGTGCCTCACACCACATAGCCTCTTCGCATGTTATGTTTTCCATCATCGAGCCATGTTGCATGTCTCAAATCACATTGGGTGATGACTCTTCATTTTTGGTTTCTAGTAGTGGATCGGTAGATATGGATGGTGTAGTGTTTAACCAAGTGTTAAGTGTTCCCAATATCTCTACCAATCTCTTATCGATTTACCAAATCACTCACTTTGGTGAAGAATGTGAGTGGAATTTGGTCCTAACTTGGTCATCATAAGTGATCTTAACTCTAACTCCACATTGGTTAAAGGAAATGATAATCACCATTTACATTTGTATACCTTCTCCCACTTTACTTCTTATTTGACACCCATTTCCTTACTAAATCATTTAGATGAGGTTAGTAATCTATGACATGAGCATTTTGGCCATCTTAACTATTGTTACCTTTAATAGTTGAGCCAAAACAAAATGGTTAGAGGGTTACCCTTTGTTAAATTTTCTAAGGGTCTTTTTGAATATTGTTCCTTGGGATACACCGTGAAAAAATATTGACAAAGGAAAATAATGGAGAGCTACTTGTCCTTTGGATCTTGTTCATTTTGACATTTCTAACCCTTTCCCATATCCTTTGTTTACACACACACACACACACACACACACACACACACACACACACACACACACACACACACACACACACACACACATTCACACACACATATTTTTGAATATTTTTCACATTACACTTGGGTGTATTTTCTTAAGCTTAAGTATGAAGTTTTCGATCATTTTCAATAATTTAAGGATCTTACTGAGAAATAATTTTAAAGGTATATCAAGGTTATTCAAACTAACAATGGAGGAAAGTATGCGAGAAATAGTTTTGAATATTTATGTACTTCAAAGGGATTTCTTTGTAGTGTGCAGTTTCTTATAGCCATTCAAAAATGTAGTTACAGAAAAAAAGAACCAAATGCTTAAGAAGATGGCATCGTGTATGGTTCACTCAAAATCCCTTCCTTCGCAGTATTATGGAAAAGAATTAAACTATGATTGATACATTTATAACCGTATTTCACATAAGGCCATAAGAGGGATGATACCCTTACAATCTTGGTTTGGATCCAAGCCCGATGTAGAGAAATTTTGCGTCTTCAGATCCAATGCTATGGCTTGGAATCCTAAAAAGAGTCACAAGGCCTTGAAAACACAAATCCAACCCTTATTTTTTTATTAGGTATCCTGATGGCATGAAGGGGTATAAATTTTTTAACCCTACTACTCATGAGATTTATATTGAGAGAAGTGTGAAGTTTGGTAAGTCATCTTCGACTTCCACTTCTCCTTCCCGTGAGGTTATTTTACTCGTAGTTTAGATTCTTACTCATTAGATGATGACATTGTTGCGCGTGTTCCACCTCTTGATCCTCCTTCTCCTCCCGATCATCATGCTTTGAAGTCTTACAATTCTCATAGTAGTGATGAGGAGGAAATTTTCCCTTCTCACTTGAGTGAAGAATCCTTCTCAATCTGAGCATGATCCTCATTTTCATCATTGGGCTAGGAAGACTTTACAGAGTACTAGAGAGTAGACTAGAGATCCTTCAAATGAGATATGTACTCACTTTGAGTTCATTGGACCCAACTCCTTTTTCCCCTCCACTTTGGACCCTCGGTCCTTCCGCGAGGCTTGTGGGATTCCTAAGTGGGATTATAACATGGATGAGGAGTATTCCTAACTCATAAAGAACGATACTTAGGATATCACCCTCTTCCGAAAGGAAGAGAAATAATTTGATATAAGTGTGTGTACCAGGATAAAGTATGGTGCTTGATGGAGAAGTCGAGAAGTATAAATCATGAATTGTAGCTAAGGGTTTATCCTAGGTATCTGGGATTAATTATTCACAAACCTTTTCTCCAGTTGCGAAGATGAGTTACATTCGATGACCATTGGTATCACTTCCGCTAACAGATGGGAATTCCACTAGATAGACATTACAAATTCCTTCATTCATGGGGACCTAGAGGAATATATATATACATGGAATAACCTCTCGAGTTACGTCCATGATCCATCCCTCATTTGGGATTTAAATAAGTCTCTCTACGACCTTAATCAATCCCCTAGGGCTTGGTATGCCAAGATGGACTCCTTTTACTTGCATCAAGGTTCACTCAAGTGTCACACTCGACCCAAATGTTTACATTCTACGAGTAGGATGAATCCATACTCCTCCTCATTCTATATCTTGATGAATTATTGATCAAGAGCATCTCTTCCTCTATGTTATTGGGATCATGTCCAAATTTATGCAGGGAGCCTCACAAGTTGTATTGGAAAGAAGCAAATTAGATCCTTCACTATGTTTTTAGCACTCACACGATGGCATTCACTAATTAGGAGGGACATAGATGGACTTGGTTGGATATTTAGACTTTGATTGTGTCGGTGATCTAGATCATCAAAAACATACCTCAAGCTACATTTTCTCTCTTGGTTCAAGTCATGTCATTTAGTCCATCAAGAAGTATAATGTAATTTCCATATCATCTATAGATGAAGAGTACAAAGGAGCAGTTAACGCTGCCACATAAGCTGTTTGGTTGCAAGGTATCTTGACATAGTTTTGTATTCAATTTTGGTGGCCTACCAATATCTAATGTGACAACATGAGTACCATCTTGATTTACCAAAATATGGTTCAACATCGTTGTATGAATCACATTGATATCCATGTGCACTTCATATCGTAGATGATACATGAGGATCATCAACTTGGAGTATTGTCCGACATCCGACGGGTCAGGAGAAAAGAGCTCTTCGGATATGCGTTAACATCCCGCATACCCCACTTAGCCCCCGTGTCCTTTGTTTTCCCCTTTTCCCTCTTTTCTTGCCCTTTTTGAATCTTCGGACGAAACCGCCGCCACAGGCAGGCGGCGCCCAGTCTCTGATCGCCGCCCGAGCGGCGGCGGTCTGGCGCGCGCGAGCAGTTTTCCAGAATTTTCCCCCTTTTGGCGCGACCCGCGTGAAATATCACGTTTCACCAGCTTTTCTTTGCCCGACTTGAGCATGCATTAATGTTTTTGGTCCCCTGAATGTGTTTTTCCTTTGTTTATTGTTTAGGAGTTCAATTTGGTTTTGATTCTTGGGTGTTTGAATTCCTATAAATGCATGGTTTGTGTACATGCAAATGGTCTGATTTTGGTCTGAATTTTGGCTGAGTTTGTGTGAAGAATTTGAGCTGGAGTTTTGATCACCATTTTTCCTTGTTAGAGTCTTCTGGTTTTTAGTATTTTGGTTAGCTTGCTTAGGATTGATAGCATAGTTTACTTCATACTTGGTTTAGCATTGCTCAGCTGTTGGTAAGCCACAGACCCATCTTGTGCAAGCAGTGTTGTTGCTCCATCCAATCCGGTTAGAAGCTTGCCTCTGAATTCCTTTTGCTGTAAATTTGTTTTACTGTGACTTAGAGTTCTTAGTTCAATTCATTGTATACCTGGTTAGCTTTATTCAGCTGTTGGTAAGCCACATATCCAACTTGTGCAAGCAGTGTCTTTATTTTGGAACAAAATAGCTTAGGAAGCCATTAAAGTTGCAGGTTTTGCTCTTCGTATAGGATAGTCAAAGGTTCTGGTCACTTCACGTTGCATGACTCGCAGTAAAATCCCGCTAGGAATCGCATAAGCCAAGCTCTGTACTCTTGCGCTATCCCTCTCCTACTCGCATTCTCGGTCTGCATTCTGAGCTGTCCTTGTCCCAAAATCTACTCCTATCGGTGCTAGCATTACACGCTTTTCTGGATCCAAGTGAAC
This sequence comes from Taxus wallichiana var. yunnanensis, assembly GCA_018340775.1. NCBI lineage: Eukaryota > Viridiplantae > Streptophyta > Pinopsida > Cupressales > Taxaceae > Taxus > Taxus wallichiana. The sequence continues at coordinate 111,655,303 of CM031241.1, read as the reverse complement.
ACGAAAGAACGAGAAGATCATACTGAGGGGACGAGATCACATACACCATCGGATTCGCCACTGTTCTGCGAGTCCAGGTTTTAAATTTCAAAGTTCTAGTTAGATTTATATCAAATAGAGTAGTTAATCGCTTTATTTCATTTCATTCTATTCTCGATATTGCCAGGGAAGCTGTGGGGATTGATAGTTTCTGAGAAACTATGATTCACTCCTCACTTCTGAGGTAGGATCGAGAATCTTGCAGGTAGATTAGACAGGCTATCATATTTATTTAGAATAATTCTACAAATCGCACAGGCAAATAACCACACTCGGTTATCTTGTCTGTTTTAAATTATTGTTTAGTTATTATTTCTAGATACGCTTAAAATAGTTTGTTTTCCTTAGAATTGTTAGAATATTTCTTAGAAAGATAAAGGTTATATATGTTAGATTTATTTCACGTAGTTAGAATTTATTTCATTACAGTTAGATTACATTTTGTTTCGTATGACAATCACGGGACCTCAAGAGCCCAGGGAATATATATTTGAGCCAATCGTGCCTCAACCAAACATCGTCACAGCGATAGTTGACATAGACCAAAATCTCAGGATACAAGTATTCCGAACAACCACAGATTTACAACTGATCAGTTCACAGTTAAGAGGATTAAACATAGAGGACGACCAAGCACACACGTTTTGGTCAAATCAGCCAAACTACAGATTACCCTAGAAAATATCCACATGACTGTAGAAGGGCTCGAAAGAGGACAAATATTCGGGTGTGATCCTTTAGTTCCACAGCCAGACGCTGGAGACACCCTCGTAGACATAGATACCAGCTTAAGAATCCAAGTTGCTAGAACACCTGTGAGGTATTCTGAGAAAATCACACAACTGCTGATTCTAAACATAGAAGCTGAGAAAGCATACGATTACTGGATACTAGGGATTAGAACTTGATCTCGCGTATGACCATAACAGGACCACAACAACAGAGAGTATACGGTTGTGATCCACAAACCCCACAACTCAACGAGTCCACAGGTCAATCCGATATAGACGCTAGCCTACGTACTTTGGTATTCAGGTCTACCCCAATTCCACCTATCATCATCCAACAGTTATCCCTACTGGACATAACAGCTAACGAAGCTAGAGAATTCTGGACTAGGCCAGAGAATCGTCCATAGAGTTGACTATATTCACCATATGACCCTATCAGGAGAAATACACGAAACCATCCCGGGTCATTTCCCACGTATTCCACAACCCATAGATCGAATCACGCCAGAGCTCGATATTGATTGGAGCCTTCGAGCAGTCATCCTTGCTGATCGATCTATCACACCGGTCCAGGTTAGAAGGGCCTTCTTTGCCTTAGATTCACAAATTCCATTAGTGCGTGTCGAAGATATTAGATTGCCTAACTAGTCTATCCGTATACTACCTATATTCCATCCCCACCGGCTGTCTCGGCACGACCTCGGGAGGTCGGGTACGCGGAAGAGTCACTTGTAGATTCTCACGCTCACTTGTCACTTTTCCGACGTACAAAATTGGTGAACCCGACGTGAAACTCAAACAATTGTTTCACCTTCTCTTTGAGAAGTTTCATCTTCTCTCAAATCACCTTCGCTCTTTCCCATTATTCTGCGGGTATTCATATACCCCCCGAATATGTCGGGATTCGATGCATATGGCAGACCCCTCCTGGGTCTTGAGGCATACTACGCCCAACAGAATAGGGAATCATCACCCTCGCTCTCAGTATGGGGTGACAACTATTCAACTAATCAGTTGTCAACTCAAACCCCAAGAACCAGATATAGTTTGTCTCTTCAAACCGAGGAGTTAGATCAACCCCCTCGAAACCAACAAACAAAACCTTCAGGTTCCAACAATATGACGTTTACAGGAGAATCTGGTTCATCTCCTCAAATGTTACTCAGACCACATATCGTAGACAATCGATCCATACCTCGGTCTAGATGACGATGTACAATCAATACCTTATCCTAGGAGTGAACAACGCTCCTGGGCATGTACCCACCTATAGGAGGTTTACAAGCACAACCCGAGACCCATTTTCAAGAAAATACCTCTATGCCATCACGTATAGAAATATTCTTGGAGAAACTTGGCAAGATAATGAATCGATTCATGACAGGCTATCACATGCCTATACAACACCAGGGTACACAACAAACGCCACTCAGGCAAAGTACCGTGACTTCACCAAATGAAGTCATTTCAACGTTAGTAGAAAGAGTGAGAGGGTTAGAACTTGCTCAAGCAAATCAAAATTCTCCGTTCATGCAAACGGGGAGTTCCAATCCTCCATACCACTCTGGCCAAGTAGATCTCCTCACAGGAGTAGGCACGTTAGGCATGCCTCCTCAATTTCCTCAACAAGTGCCAACTAGACCCACTATCGCTAGCACTGTTCCTCCAGGTCTAGTACAGAGCAATCCATTCCTGGATAATACCCCTTCGTACTTAAACATGTATTCAAAATCGCCACAAGGGGATATGTTCTCCTCTCCCGGCATGTTTGCTCCAACGCAGGGACCTCCTTATGCCCCTGCCAACGCGTACGTTATGCCATATCAACAACCCATTCCGCCATTGCTCCCGCAGCAACCACCATCAATGGTCGAAAGCTATGCAATAGGGACATATTCAGAATATCTAAAGGAACCCTTAGATTTCACCATACGAAGCGTCATGCTTCCAAGACCTCTCCCTGATTTGCCCAAGTTCAAGGGCGAGGGAGATCCAAACGCGCACATCAAAGCTTACGCTACAGCCATACGAGAATTACTCCCTTGGGATGGGGTTGTTGCTAAAATATTTCCCAAAACCTTGGAAGGCATCGCTCTCGATTGGTATTATAGAATACCTGAGGCTTCCATACATTCATTTAAACAACTCGTGTCAGAGTTCATCAAAGCCTTCGACATGAACAAACTACTAAGAACAGGAATCAGGGAATTCTTGCACATCAAACAAGAACACAATGAATCATCGCTCATTTCATCCAAAGGTGGCGCACAGTCCTTTATTCATCAGCAAGTGCTCCAAACATGGATCAGATGGAACTATGTGATTTATTCCTTCATTCTCTCAGCAGAGAAGTGAAGGAAGAAGTCCAGAAGTTCCCACTAAGGACTTATGATGAAGTACTTGAGAGCGCTCTACGAATAGACCAGGCAGCAATAGATAGTGGTCGTAAGACATATGGAGCAAATGGGAGGTTAATCACCTCCACTCAAAATACTACAACTACCACAAACGTCAATCAAGGACCCAAAATCCTTAACAAAAATCGTGGGGTAACAACGGATGGGGTAACCGACCAGCCCAAGAGGGTAAATGTTGTTAATACTCCGTCACAAACAAACAATCAACGAAACAACAATTTTACCCCAACGGTCAATACAGTGGATTTTAATCATCCACAACAACAACAACAATGGCGAAATCCCATACAAGGACCAAGCCAAAACTCATTTGGTTATCAAAACCAAAGTCAAAACCAGAAACAACAAAACTTTAGTCCTAATAGGCAACAGTTTGATCGGAATTTTAGGCCACAATACACACCAAACCAACAAAACACGAATTACAATCCCAATTCTTATTGTGGTTTCCATAAAATTCAGGGTCATGACACTAGAACGTGTCGTGACTACAACAAGTTCATGCAACGTTTGCCGGAAGAACAAAGACAATTCTTCACAGATTTGTTTCTGGCAGATCCTGCGCCATCGCCACCTAATACGTTCGCAGGGGCAGTTTCCCCTCAGAATGCTCCCCTCAGGATCTTTAACGATCCACTCCCAAATCATGATAGCAATAGGCTGAATCCAACCGGAACAAACAAAGGTGCAATAATGGGAAACAATGATCATGAAGCTTCGACTTCATTAAATCCATTAGTCATTGCGCCACAATGGGAGCTCAACCAAGACCTAAGATAGTTAGTTTGGTAGAATTAGACGCTGAACTACCTATCAAGCTATAACAAGAACACGAGAGTATTTCTCTCAACCGAGCCCAAGTCATCTCCGAGAGATAGATAACATCAACAAATAATTGAAAAACCCATCGGTGCTTATGATTTAATTAGTGACCTAACAAAGACCTTTTCACACATTTCATTCTTGACTTGCTAAAGAACTCTCCCCCTCACAGCTGCTCTTTTAGAAGCATTAGGTCTTAGGCCATCTAATTAACATCACTCCACCTCCCGAAACACAAGTAAATCATATAGATTTTGATATCCATCCTCCGGGGCAGCCGACAAGGATGTCGAATTCATCTTCGAAATAAGTAAAATGCCCACAGATGCTGAGATCGCACGCCGAGGTGACCCAGCCTTACACTTGCAAGTGTGGGTTTATAATAACTATGTAAAACGGGAAATGGTTGACGACGGGGCTGCAGTTAACATAGTCCCTTTCTCTTTCCTCCAAAAACTTGGATATGGAGAAACGAACTGTTCTACTACACGAAATACCTTGAGAGGCTATGATAGCCTTAAAGCCACTTCAATAGGAACTATAATATTACCGGTCACCTTAGGGACCCAAAACCATCTTAATCGAATTCTATATTATAGATCGGGAAACTAATTATAATATGATCCTCGGCCGACCTTGGATACATCGAATGAAGGCAATCCCTTCCACGCTATTTCAAGAAGTAAGATTCTTGCATCTGGGAAAGGTATTCGTAGCCAAAGGCGATCCAAAACCTTTCGATTTGCACCTAGCTGATTTAAAGAAAAGACCAGGGGTGCACTCAGAATTTGAACTTCCAACAAACCAACTTAATAAACCCTCTGACCCAAAGCCAGAGGAAAAGTTGATACCTACGACGGATCTCGAAACTACCAGCATAGCCAAAACAACTCCAACACCTAAAGGTAAAACTAAAGAAACAGTATCATTAGGGACTACTGCAAAATCGTTGAGTTGATAGAACAAGATTCACCAATGTTCTTACCATTCGATTCAGTAGGCATGGGATTTTCCCTAGGTGTTGGTTCCTTGCCAGCAGAGAGATCTCTGTATGGTAGAAATAGAGTGTGCAAGCGCAACTGATGCCCCAACACCTATGCTCCCGGCTAAGTATTGGACTCTCCATTTCGATGGAGCTAAATGTCGCTATGGAGCGGGGGCAGGTATAATTCTTACTTCGCCCGAGGGGAAAATCCTCCCATTCGCTTTTAAGTTAAACTTTGAATGCACAAACAACGGCGCTGAGTACGAAGCCCTCCTCCTTGGTCTCACTTTAGCCAAAAGAATCGGTGTTGATGATATCAGAGTTTTAGGAGACTCGCAATTAGTGACAAACCAAGTTTCTGAAATATATGAAACTAAAGCCAAACATTTACAACTCTACAAAGATGCTGTGTTAGATTTAAGCAAAGCGTTTAACTTCATATCCATTGAAGCGGTCCCGCGAGAGAAAAATCTTCTCGCCGATTCGATAGCAACTTCAGCGTCACGTTTTACTCCAAGCAATGAACTAGAAGATACTCACTTCACAGTATCCATTCGTGACGAACCATTAATAAAAACAATGACAAATCCTCTTTTTAGTGGAGGTGAATCTACCGTCCTAGACCATGTTGGAAATGATGCGGCTACTTTGGATTATTTAAATGCCTATGCAACATTACATCTCTCCTATCACACGCTAGATTTATCTCTGATTCCGCATTCATCTTCCTACTTCGGAAATCCTGTAACGGGTCTTCCCTCACAAAGGGAACCTAGCATATACGCAATAGAAAATGGGGATGATATAGATTTACCTCCAGCACCACCTGAGTTCGAAGAGGGTAACGCCTCTTTAATCGAAGAAACAATCGATGTCAACATCGGAACGGAAGACGAGCCAAGAATCTTGAAACTAGGATCTTCATTAACCCCAGAAGAAGTGGAAATACATACTCAAGTTCTCAAAGAACATCAAAAGGCATTTGCATTTAATTACAAAGAGATGACAGGAGTCGCACCCCACATTGCGGTGCACAACCTCGTCACTAGATCAGATGCAAAGCCAATTAAGCAAAAATCAAGACCTATGAAGCCCAAGGTAGCCCTCATGGTAAAAGAGGAGGTAATAAAACTCCTTCAGGTAGGATTTATCAAGCCAGTTGACTACTCCCAATGGGTATCTAATATCGTTCCCGTTCTCAAGAAAAACGGAAAGATACGCATCTGCATAGATTTTCGAGACATCAACAAAGCGTGTCCTAAAGACGATTTCCCATTACCATCCATAGACGTTATTGTTGATGCAACAGCTGGTTTTGAACTCTTGTCTCTCATGGATGGATTCTCGGGATACAATCAAATCAGAATATCCGAGCAAGATCAAGCTAAAACCACCTTTATAACTCCTTGGGGAACCTATTGCTACGCTGTTATGCCATTCGGTCTCAAGAACGCCGGTGCCACGTACCAGCGGGCTATGACTTATATATTTCACGATTTAATTCATAAGATCATGGAATCCTACGTAGATGACTTGTTGGCTAAGGCCAAGAAGCGTTGTGACCATCCCGAAGTACTCCGCGTCATTCTTTCACGTTTAATAGAATACGGAGTTACGCTAAATCCGGAGAAATGCGTCTTTGGTGTAACAGGAGGAAAACTCCTAGGTTACATCATATCGTCACGAGGGATCGATGTTGATCCAACCAAAATTCGGGCTGTCCTCGAAATGGTCCCACCCTCGAGTGAATCTGGAATCAGATCATTTCTCGGAAAGCTGGGTGCAATCCGGAGATTTATCCCGGATCTAAGCTTCGCCGTTCATCCAATCAACAATTTACTCAAGAAAGACTATAGCATTGATTGGACTGAAGATTGCAACGAAGCTTTCAGCGCAGTTAAGCGTTTCCTGTTATCACCACCCACGCTAATGCCACCTAAGTTAGATCGCCCGTTAATTCTATACTCACGGGCTACCGATGTCTCGCTGGCCTGTATGTTGGCCCAGGAAGACGATGACAAGAGAGAGCGTGTAATTTATTTCATTAGCCGAACATTGCTCGACTATGAAACACGCTATACACAAGCAGAGCGAGAATGTCTTGCCATAGTCTTTGCTACTAAACGTCTAAGACATTACATGCTGAATCAAGAAACAAAGGTCATGGTAAAGACAGACCATTTACGGACTTTTCTCACACAAGGGTCCTTGTCCAAAAAAGTTGGACGTTTTATAACCTTAATGGGAGAGTTCGAATTAACGTTTGTAAACCAGAAGTCAGTTAAAGGACAAATCATCGCAGATTGGTTAGCTGACAACCCATTAGACGGAGGTGATTTAGTAGATTTAGACTTTCCAGATGAATGCGTATACTACATCGAAACTCGACCTGCTATCTCTGAGTGCCCTTGGTACACTGATATCATTAATTATATCATGGACCATACGTACCCGGAGGTAGTTACACCGCAACAAAGAAGGCGGTTACGCATAATCGTATCTAAATATGTCATCATAGAGCAGGTGCTCTATCGAAAAGCATTCGATGGAATGCTTCTAAGGTGTGTCGACACAGAAGAATCCAAGAAGATTCTCCATGAATCTCACAGCGGTATATGTGGAGGCCACTTCGGTGGCCATGCCACCGCTCGAAAAATACATCGAATGGGCTATTTCTGGCCCACTCTAGAACATGACGCGATAGAGTTTGCACGCAGGTGTCATAAGTGCCAAGAATTCTCTCACGAGATCCACATGCCAGCACAGGCTCTGCAACCAATCGCTACTCCATGGCCCTTTTCTACATGGGGCCTAGACTTAATAGGGAAATTCTCTCCCTCATCCACAGATGGCCACAATTTTATAATCACGGCCACTGAGTATTTTACCAAATGGGTAGAGGCTATGCCTCTTACTACCGTACCTGGCTCGGTGATCGCTAAGTTCATCTTGAATCAAATCATTTGTAGGTACGGTATCCCGCAAATCATTATCTCTGATAATGGAACTTCTTTCAAAAATGAAGAAGTTCGCGAACTATGCGGTAAGTTCAAAATAAGCCATCATACGGCTTCCTTGTATTATCCCCAAGCCAATGGGCAGGCTGAAGCAACAAACAAAACATTGAAAGCCATTCTCCTTAAAACGGTGAAAGAAAACAAGCGAGATTGGCACTTAAAGTTATATCCGGCCTTGTGGGCCCACCGAACCTCAATAAGAACACCAACGGGAGCAACTCCTTTCTCGCTAGTATTTGGGGCAGAAGCAGTTCTCCCGCTTGAGGTCGAAATACCCAGTCTCCGCATTTCACTACAAGGGATTCTGGATGAAGACGCTTACAGAGAAGCACGTCTCTCCCAACTAGAAAGCCTAGATGAAACTAGGTTAGATGCTGAACAGCGGCATAGAGCTTATGCTGACCGAATGTGCCGGCAGTATAACAAGAAGGTCTATGAACGCGACATATATGAAGGTGATCTAGTTCTAAGACTAGACAGCCGGATCGACAAGAAGACCGGCGAAGGAAGGAAATTCCGGCCCAAATGGTTGGGCCCATACCGAGTCATGAAGGACTACGGGAATGGTGCTTATCTCTTATGCACGCTAGAAGGTGAGGAGTTTGGTGAAACAGTCAATTCCCTCCACCTCAAACGTTTCTATGCATAAGCAGCAAGCGCTGCCTATATAACTATCTACATTGCATTTTCATATAAATTAGGATCATTTTGTCCACTTGTTCTTACACAAATTGTGATCAAGGAATCTATTCTCAAAGTAATTCATTACAAACTCATGATGTTGATTGGCACAAAACTTTCTAATCATACCTCTCCATCTTCGTATCATCAAGTCATCTTGGAATCTTTTATCAAATAAAATCAAACATGACGAAGTCCTAACGGTAACCATACCAAGATCTGCAAGTTTGTTCTCGCTTTGATTTCTTCTCAGGATAAGTGTCTTGCCTATGGTCTGTTCTAGAAGCTTCATGGTGTCACATCTATCCCATATACACATCTCTTTGGAAACAAGCATATACTGACATTTTACTCAAAAAGACAAGTCAAAAAGTGATTAAACAGAAAATTTTATTTTACACATTTCCTTGCCCCACCAACCTTCGGTGATGAGCTTGCATCTCTTACTAGTGACGTAGGGTTGGGAAAGGATGGAAATGCCCTTACTCGCCTATGCCTTGCCCACGGTGATAAACCCACGCTTCTTACTAGTAGCATGGGGCAAAGTGTAGGGGGTCCTCTAGACAATGCAAAACGTTAAAAGGTCATAAACAAACTATTCAAACTTTGAGTCAAAAATGAATGAATCAGATGCTCAAAATTCCAAGAGAGTTAAAAATCCTAAAACCCAGATTTTGTCTACTATGTGGCCATCTACGGGTCTAAGTCTGGATAAACCGCAAAGCAAGTTGCACCCAAAACTATGAAGTCATTCAGGTAGAGTAAGCTTGTAGCTTTCAATTTGGTTCCACCAAAGCTTCGTCTGTCTTTCATCACTATCATTTCACCATTCTTCATAAACTTGCGCTCTTCTTGGCTCTTGGTGATGAGCCCTCGCATCTTACTGGTTGCGTGGAGTTAGGAGCGGGGCAAGTTAATCTGTTCATCATACTGGTTATTTTCATCATTTTGCCAAAACAAATACAAGTTATCCAAATTGCTAACAAAAGTTAAGATTCAAGATCACAGTATATCTACAATATCATGTATCAGCATCATGAAACACAAAAAGAAAGCAAACATTTGCATCATCTGTTTTCCATTGCATACATTCTAGAAAGCATATAAACATACATCGTAGTATACACAAAGCAGTTGGAAATAGAAAGGACACACACGAGTGACAAGTTTTGATCCAAAAATCGACGCATATATATAAATAATCAATATTTGTATACAATGCCATCATGCACTAGGCATGGTCAAAATGCTCAAAGAGCCCGTGATACACAAAAGAATCTATAATACAAAAAAATACATAGGAGCCAAGTGGCCTCTCAACCCCTGCGCGATCCCGCCGAAGGTGCGCGCCCTCGCCTAGGACTCCGGCTACGCTGGCGCTCTGAATGGACGGAGGGCTCAGGGTCCCGAGGAGCAGCCGTGGTCTCGCCATGAGAGTGGCTCCTCATAAGACGCTCGGCTGTCCTATAGCCTGCCAACTCTGTACGAAGAGTCGACACCATCTTGGCCACATGCCAAACAGGAGCGAAGACGTCGGTGTGCCTGCCGGCTGCTGAGGGCTCCCCGACATCTACAGCTAGCTCCGCACGGGTCTTATCCATAGGGATCATCAGAGAATCAGTGCATACCCTACGGATGAGATCCCGCCACTCGTCAACAGTCTCTGCAAACAAAGAAGAAAACGAATTAGAAACTAGGCAAGAGGCTAAAATATACAAATATAAGGAGAGATAGCAGTTAAAACAAGTCCTAAATCAAACTAACGCTGAAAGGGGAGGAGGATAACTTACTCGGATCACCAGGCCTCCAAGATGGGTCACTAGGGCCAGCACCCGCTGCAGATGCCGCTGCCGACTGAGGAGCTGCTCCTGTAGTAGGGGCAACATGACGCCCCGCAACGGACTCATCATCTCCACCATGGCCCCGGGAGAGTGGCTCCTCGGAAACCAGAGTCTCTCTCTCTGCGCTCTGCTCCGCCCTCTCCGCCTGCATGATATCCTGAGTGTCATGCCACTCAGGATCACTCTCATCCGTCTGCTCCTCCGACCCTCCCTCTGTGGACTCCTCAGAATCGGAGTCAATATCTATAGGGTCATCGCTACTATGAGCAGGACCCGCGGTAATCCGAAGTAAAGGTGCCCGAGGCGCACCAGCTCTCCCTCTGGCCCGAACTATCCCCCTGGCTGCAATAGGAATACCAGGGGTGACCACTGTCCAACCACGGCCTCTAGGCCCCCCTCTAGCCTCCCGAACTGATCTATAAACTGGTGCTACTGGAGGAAGCATGCCCACATATGGGAGGCCGAACTGCTGAGGAACCCTGCTGAAAGGATGTACCTCCACCCGTCCCACACGGTCAATAAGCTGCCCTGTGGTGGAGCAAGAAATCAATGTGAGAGTCTCCTCTCCCCAAATGCCGGCCATGAGCTGGTACGGTGTGGCCTCCATATCTGCTGTGGTGAGGGAAGCTACTGGCTGGTGAGGTGCTCTAAGCACCGACATATCTGACCACCTGGCTGCCCTCACAGCCCCAGGATCTGCCACCTCCACGCCTCTGCCATAAGGAATAAAATGCTCATACACCCAACTCATGACTAGAGTTGGGTGGCTCAATGACTGTCCCTGTAAACGGACCACCCTATATAAGTCGTGATAGGTGGTCCCCAAAATGTCTGCACCCCAGGCGTATATCCGGCCATGCCCCTCTATCTGTGCAATGATGGGGGCCCAGCAGTATAACAATGTATCCCCTCCCTTGTCCCCGATCAGTCTCGAGGCAAGGATCCCCATGATGGCCTGTCGAAATACGGGGATGGGCAAAGAAGGAATGGATCTAACTCTCACTCCCTTCTTCGGCCCCGTGGAAATAGCTGCATCCCCCATATACCCTGCCCACTGTGCAATCTGTGCCTTGGACCCTGCTGTCTCCAGTGTGAGTCTCCGCCCGATGATCGGGACCCCCAAAATACGGTAAACGTCCTCCAGAGTAATAGTCCACTCACCGCGGACCCCTGGCAGTCGGAAAGTGTTCCGATCTGCATCCCAATAAGAAAACAAGTCACAAAGGATGTGACTCGATGGCGTAACATGGGGCACACGCGATATACGCAATATGCCGGCCCTCTGCAACGTGTCCTCCTCGTCTGGCGAAAGGGCATCCAGTACCCAGGCAGCCAGTCACACTCTCTCTCCCGGCTCCATCTGATATACTCCTCTTTTGCCTACATACACCCAAAAACACACAAAACAGAGCAAGTTAGTATCTAAACGATATCAAGAGAATCATAAAAACATATAGAAATGCTAAAAATACAAGTGTAAGTTTTCAAAAGAGGTTCTTTTGCATTCTGTGCAAAACCGCCGCCCTGAGCAGGGGGCGGTTCTGTAACCGCCGCCTTTAAGGCGGTGGTCTCGTAACCGCCGCCCGATCGATCGGGGCGGTCGGTAACGCCGCCACCGGCCGGGCGGCGGTCGCGGTCCGAAAACCCGCGGGTTTTAACCCTAAAAAGTCCAAAAACAAAAAATAGACCATTTTAGCTAAAAAAAGAGCCTACCCAGTAGGCGCCCCCCCTAGATGGACCTTTTGAACCAAACATTTTCAAAAATAACCCCCCCATTACAAATAATTTGCCATTTCAAATTTGAAGGGGGAAAAATGCAAAATTGAAGAAAACCAACCTGTGATCTCGCGGGGTGGCGTTCCGCACGTGGAGGCATGATCACGATCTCACTGCGGACGTTTCGACTATACTCACGCGAGAAACCGTCACCGTGGGTCCCAGAGCTCAAAATCGATCAAATCAACTCGCGCAAATGAATAGGAAAATGGGCCCACTTTCATATATATATTGTTCTATTTCGTCTTAAAATGACTTTTTCGCAGGTTCGGAGCGCTGACGGAGGTAAGTTCCTATCCCCGCACAAATGGTACGTCCTCTTTCCCTGTTATTTTAGCGTTTATTTTTCAAATTATTGTATCTATCTGCACTTGAGATCTCTTTTCATTTTGCAGGTAGCGGGAATTTCGGATGGCGCCATTTCGACACACGGACGTGTAAGGTATAACTTCTAAACCCCCCATTTCGGGACTGCCATACTCGGACCCACCGTTTTATGCCCTTTCATGGCTAAAACGCTTCTCCGAGGGGGCAATATGTACGTACCCAAAATTGTAAGGTACTGTACTGCGGAACGGTGTAATAAATGCCCCAATGATGATACAGGTCTCCTCGCAAGGTGTTCGGGATCCAGAAAGAGCTCTTCGGATATGCGTTAACATCCCGCATACCCCACTTAGCCCCCGTGTCCTTTGTTTTCCCCTTTTTCCCTCTTTTCTTGCCCCTTTTGATCTTCAGTGACGAAACCGCCGCCCTGAAGGGCGGCGGTCTCGTGACCGCCGCCCTGAACAGGGCGGCGGTCCTGTAACCGCCGCCCTGAGCAGGCGGCGGTCCTGGGCGCGTTTTCCAGAACGCCCTTTTGGCGCGACCCGCGTGAAATATCACGTTTCACCAGCTTTTCTTCGCCGACTTGAGCATGCATTAATGTTTTTGGTCCCCTGGAACAGTGTTTTTCCTTTGTTTATTGTTTAGGAGTTCAATTTGGTTTTGATTCTTGGGTGTTTGAATTCCTATAAATGCATGGTTTGTGTACATGCAAATGGTCTGATTTTGGTCTAATTTTGGCTGAGTTTGTGTGAAGAATTTGAGCTGGAGTTTTGATCACCATTTTTCCTTGTTAGAGTCTTCTGGTTTTTAGTATTTTGGTTAGCTTGCTTAGGATTGATAGCATAGTTTACTTCATACTTGGTTTAGCATTGCTCACCGTTGGTAAGCCACGAGACCCATCTTGTGCAAGCGATCTTTGTTGCTCCATCCAATCCGGTTAGAAGCTTGCCTCTGAATTCCTTTTGTGTAAATTTGTTTCTACGTGACTTAGAGTTCTTAGTTCAAATCATTGTATACCTGGTTAGCTTTATTCAGCTGTTGGTAAGCCACATATCCAACTTGTGCAAGCAGTGTCTTTATTTTGGAACGAAATAGCTTAGGAAGCCATTAAAGTTGCAGGTTTTGCTCTTCGTATAGGATAGTCAAAGGTTCTGGTCGCTTCATGTTGCATGACTCGCAGTAAAATCCCGCTAGGAATCGCATAAGCCAAGCTCTGTACTCTTGCGCTATCCCTCTCCTACTCGCATTCTCGGTCTGCATTCTGAGCTGTCCTTGTCCCAAAATCTACTCCTATCGGTGCTAGCATCACACGCTTTTCTGGATCCACGTGAACACGAAAGAACGAGAAGATCATACTGAGGGGACGAGATCACATGCACACCATCGGATTCGCCACTGTTCTGCGGAGTCCAGGTTTTAAATTTCAAAGTTCTAGTCAGATTCATATTAAATAGAGTAGTTAAATTGCTTTATTTCATTTCATTATATTCTCGATATTGCCAGGGAAGCTGTGGGGATTGATAGTTTCTGAGAGGCTATGATTCACTCCTCACTTCTGAGGTAGGATCGAGAATCTTGCAGGTAGATTAGACAGGCTATTTTATTTATTTAGAATAATTCTACAAATCGCACAGGCAAATAACCACACTCGGTTATCTTGTCTGTTTTTAAATACTGTTTAGTTATTATTTCTAGATACGCTTAAAATAGTTTGTTTTCTTAGAATTGTTAGAATATTTCTTAGAAAGATAAAGGTTATATATGTTAGATTTATTTCACGTAGTTAGAATTTATTTCATTACAGTTAGATTACATTTTGTTTCGTATGACAATCACGGGACCTCAAGAGCCCAGGGAATATATATTTGAGCCAATCGTGCCTCAACCAAACATCGTCACAGCGATAGTTGACATAGACCAAAATCTCAGGATACAAGTATTCCGAACAACCACAGATTTACAACTGATCAGTTCACAGTTAAGAGGATTAAACATAGAGGACGACCAAGCACACACGTTTTGGTCAAATCAGCCAAACTACAGATTACCCTAGAAAATATCCACATGACTGTAGAAGGGCTCGAAAGAGGACAAATATTCGGGTGTGATCCTTTAGTTCCACAGCCAGACATTTGGAGACACCCTCGTAGACATAGATACCACTTAAGAATCCAAGTTGCTAGAACACCAGTGAGGTATTCTGAGAAAATCGCACAACTGCTGATTCTAAACATAGAAGCTGAGAAAGCATACGATTACTGGATACTAGGGATTAGAACTTGATCTCGCGTATGACCATAACAGGACCACAACAACAGAGAGTATACGGTTGTGATCCACAAACCCCACAGCCCAACGAGTCCACAGGTCAATCCGATATAGACGCTAGCCTACGTACTTTGGTATTCAGGTCTACCCCAATTCCACCTATCATCATCCAACAGTTATCCCTACTGGACATAACAGCTAACGAAGCTAGAGAATTCTGGACTAGGCCAGAGAATCGTCCATAGAGTTGACTATATTCACCATATGACCCTATCAGGAGAAATACACGAAACCATCCCGGGTCATTTCCCACGTATTCCACAACCCATAGATCGAATCACGCCAGAGCTCGATATTGATTGGAGCCTTCGAGCAGTCATCCTTGCTGATCGATCTATCACACCGGTCCAGGTTAGAAGGGCCTTCTTTGCCTTAGATTCGCAGATTCCATTAGTGCGTGTCGAAGATATTAGATTGCCTAACTAGTCTATCCGTATACTACACCGTATTCCATCCCCACCGGCTACTGTCTCGGCACGACTTCTGGGAGGTCGGGTGCGCGGAAGAGTCACTTGTAGATCTCTCAGAGAGAGTTAAGTGCGACAATGCTAGCGCAGGGTGATCCCAAGGAACCGTTGGTGTTGATCCTGATGTTCTGGTTGCACGCGACCACAGTCGTGATCAGTTGCTGCAAAATCTTGCAGTTGTAGTGGAAGAACGAGATAAAGTTTTAGTTGAGGTTGTCTTGCCTTTTCATTTTGGAAAGTCGCTTCCATCCTTGGTGAAAAGAATAGAGAATAAAGAGAGTCTGGGTAGGACTTTCAAGGCTCCTCCTACCTCTTGCCATCCCAGAAATATCTGCTAACATAGAGGAAGGTAATGTGAGGAGCGTATCTCAAGATGGAATTTCTAGTCACCAAGGTGGATTCATTTTAGAAAAAAATCCAACCGAAAAGGAAAAAAGCATGAGGCTTCATTGAGTGAAAAGTAATGTCGGGATGGAGTGAAAATCATGATTTACACCAACTATGTTGTTATCTAAAGGTGAGAACCGATTCCCAGATTCTCCTTCAAGAGAATGTAAATCCCGATTCCGATTCACATCTAATACCTTACTTCGAAATGAAGCATTTAGCGCTTCCAACAAGCGGTTCTCCAACTATGATGTTATTTGCGATGTAACTCATCGAATGCATCCTCTGCTTGGGTTTCTCCTTCAAGATATATTATCAAAATCGACTTTGTGACAATGATAGGGTGTTACCGAGACTTGATGAAATTTATTTACAAAGATTCTCTATTGAGATCTTACTTGTTGTACGATGTAACCCATGGAAGAGAACCTCATAGAGGCGGATCTATTTAGTGTAAGGGTTGTGTTATCAGATGCGAGAATGATCGAGCGTGTTTGCGATGTAATCATTATGGGGTTTTGAATGGCGTTAAAGCATGGAATCGGCGTTTAGTTCATAGTGTTTGGACAGCCACCTCTTCCCTAAAGCAGCTGCATTGAAGCATTCTTTCTATTCGCCGTGCCTTCAAAAATGGAATCCTGGTGTGGTATATTGCAAGAAAAGACCAGTGAAGCAGAGGATAAAGCGGAGGGCGTGTGGCTGTAGCAGTCCTGCTGGATGTTCACGACTGGTGGATGCGTTAAAATAGGCAAGATAGACTAACCATATACATAATATGCTAGTATCTAATAAACCTCTTGAAATGAAACTTTTCTTTCTAGAAATTGGTTTAAATTTGTGATTTTGTGGATTTGTGTTCGTATATGGTTAACAGATTTGTTACTTTCTTGTTGAGGATTTGCCTCTATATATAAAAAAATGTTCTTGTTGACGTGATCAAACCCATTTATATATAAAAAAACAAAGGTTCTCGGTATGTATGCTTCGATTGATATATATATATATATATATATATATATATATATATATATATATATAATTAAAGTTCCTTCTGCAAAAATGTCATTGTTTCCTTTGTGAACCTGGGTATGTAATCGCCCCTGGAAAGTTGCAGCTTTGACTAGTATTGGGTTCCTTTTATGTTATTGCCCTAGAGGAAAATATACAATTAAATTTTTTTTTTTTTTTTTATGATAAGCGTGATTATGCACTTCGTGTATTGTGCAAATTATTAGGGTATTTGGAAATTAGAAGATCAATATATATGCTTGTTAAGAAGGAAGTTTTGGACTAAAAATATGTCCTGGGTTGATAGAAGGCATATCTTTGATCTTGCTTTAAATATTTTTAAACCTCCTGGGTTGTATGGCTTCATATTTATTGTATTTGGTAGGCCGACTTTCACTCAGTTGAGCCTTAATGTTTTAATCACCCTTAATCGGGTATATGTGTATCATTTCGTTGTCTTGGTGGGCTAAGCCGAGTTGAAGGACAAGTTTGATTTTTGTTACGAGTTTAGAAATTGGCAATTTTGTATAAACCCAAACTGAGAACTTTGGGGTCAATTATATATATATATATATATATATATATATATATATATATTTGGGTTTAGACCTATGTGTTTTCGATTATATTGTTAGGTCCTGAATGGGATGAACGCTTAGATTGTTATTATTGTTTTAAAAGGGCATGATTATTGATAGAATCCCCATTTGACCCTACTCTCCTTAAGAGTAAAATTTGGTAATATTAATGGCCTTTATGGTGTTACGATGTGGAATGTTGATGATTCCATGTGTGGTCGATTTAAGCAAGTATAGACATGATGCCTTGATGGAGTTAAGGTAATATATTTCGTGGTTTGTGAAATTTAAGGATTTCATCGACTGATTAAGGTAACATGATGTTCCTTAATTTAGTCAAAATTGCTTTTGTACTTCGTTCTTGCTGAGTGACTTTTCCTTACAAATTTAGAATGATTGTAATGGAAGGTCGAGAATATATTTTGTTGTAAAAACCAAAAAAAAAAAAAAAAAAAAGGGAAAGAAAATACGGAATAGTTTGTATATGTATCGAACCTAATGGTAGTGATTACATCCTTACAGAAGATCATCGTGGGAGGATATCTATCTTCAGTGGTGTATTATGAGCTTTATCACTGCGTAGGTTAACACATGTATAGTGATGAAATGTAAACTAAGAAGAGTGAGAGACTATGTTTTTTTATAACATTTACAATTTTTGGAAGTGAGTTGACTTCGGAAATGTTCAACCAAGCCTAGATTCATGGCTATGTTTCCTCTAGAATGGGAGGGTTATAAATCTAAAGTGTTATGAAAATTGAATGGATGTGTTTAGAATTCTAGCTTGCTTAATGGACTTGGTTAGTCATGGGGCTTGTCTCTATTCCGGTCTTGGTTATGTCTAGTAGGTAGGCTGCTAGGCAATGCCTATTCCAGACATTGATTTTCTTTTTTTTCATCCTTTCCACTCATCCTTATTAGCTATGAAGTCACTTGTTAGATAAGAAATAATGGTTTGAGTTTGAATATAATATTTTCAGCCATTTAACCTTTTGTTTACATGATGGAACTCTCTTCTTACCCTCGTTGTTTACTTCTAACCTATTAGGCCTATGGCCTTCTGGAATGATTGTTGAACTATTGTTTGTTTTGGTGACTAAGATCGTGGATCGGTTTTCATCTTTCGACTTCACCTTGAGAATGTTGATTGATGGGTTAAATTTAGATTTCCATCATGTAATCTATGGGATTACATGATTGAAATCCTAATACTCTCAACTCTTGTGTCTAATCATATAAATTCCATAGTCTTGCATATTTGGTTGTCAAACTTTTGTGGTTTTCCAGATATTTTTCATAACTAAAACTTGTGGCTCTCTTCTTAGTTGGTATGGTGAAAATTATATCTTGTTTCAAAAGGTTGTTAGAGTTTAGAGCTTTGATCCATTTCTTGAAATAGAATGTTTCCTTTCATGGTATTGTTAGCTAGTAGCTTATTGTTGCTATGTATAGTCTTATCTTGCTCGAGTTCTGCGAAAATGACTCGGGTTATTAATTGTTGCGAGATGGCTTATGTGGTTAGATGATGGAAGAACTTGTAGATTATTGCATCAATCTTGGTTATGATGTTCCTTTGTACGAATGAGTATTATGTTATAAAAATTTGGAAAGGGCCTTTGGACATTTTAGAAGAAGGGTCAGTGCCTTAGTAAATGTATTGTAGAGTATTGTTGTTGTAACTATTGAAACTTTGGTTTGTTTGGTTATCACGTGAAAGATGAAATTTGATTACCGCTTGGTTATGGGATATTCTAGTGTTTTTTTAATCCTTAGAATAGTAGCGGGGCATGTCCCATGTTATTACTCTCTTGCTCCCTAGTCATGGTTCAATAGAGATGGTATGTCCCTTTGGTTTGTGCATCATGTTGGAATGAATTGATGTAACCTTGTTTTGTTTTCGCAAACGAGTACTGTTAAACTTTGCTCTTGAGTTAAAATGTTGAGTTGTAAATCCTTCTAAGGCATAGTAGCAATGAGTTTGTAAGTACTATGAAGTGAGCTGGATAGTCCTTATAAAAGTTAAACTAATAAACATTATCCTTTTATGGTGAAACCTTAAATGATCTCATGGTGAAATCAATGGTTAGATTTTAGAAGATGATAGGATTTAATAAGTAGGAGGGAAATTGATTAATAAAACCTTAAATATCTCTCTATCGTTTGAAATGTTCTCCTTTGTCAAACTTAATTAAGTAAAGTCTAGATGGAACATTTAACCAATCTTGATAAACTCTTAACCTCAATAAAAGACTGATAGTAAACAATGTGACCACAAGCTAAATTCATTGTCCTGTTCATTAACCCTTGCCTTGATTCATGGTGATATTTCTTAAGCAAGGTCAAAATTTGATTCTTAAACAAGAAGGTTATTGTTATGAACCCTAAGCGGTACTTTCCACTCAATCGGAGCTTATGCCTTCATCCGTGCAATAGAAGTGTGGAACATGTGTTAGTGGCTTGAGTAAGTTTAATTAACCTTGTAAGAAATGGAAAATGTTCTAAAATCAAATGAATAAAAAGCTTTGGACATAAAATTGATGATCCTAGTTTAGAAAGCTTGGCCTTAAGCTATTTAGTCAATAGTTGAAAAGAAAGAAGTTCTCCCTTGTGAAAAGAATTGTGTGAATCATTACATGAAATTTTATAAGAATGTAAGATAAGAATTAAGAGACATTTTAGTAAACAAGAAAATTTAACAAGAATTTCCTCATGGGATGCCCTAAATGTAAGTGTGTCATGTGGTTGGACTTCCATGTTGTCTTGTCAAAAAGAAAAAAAAAAAAAAGTATGTATTGTCCTTGATAGGTGTGAACGTTTCCGTGCTGCCTTTATGGCCATCCTTGTATCAAGTTGTTCACAGTGTTAGTTGTATCCTTGGTGACGACATGTTGCGTCATGTTATGTGTCAAGCAAGTCAAAAAAAAATTATCCTGTATTTCACTGTGTTGTTCGTGTGTGGTTTTTTGGGTCGTTACACTTGGTATCAGAGCATAGGTTCATGCTCTCGAACCTATGGGCCGGATTGGTGTTGTATGATGATGTTACATGATGGTGATGGTGTTACATGATGTTGTTTCATGGAGATGATGATGTTGCATGATGGTGGTAGATATTGGAAGAGTAATGTGCTTTAAACGTGATGTGATTATTGTCGTAATTGTGATATTGTGAACGCACATGATGTGTATGTCACCTTGTGCGTGTTTGTGATCATGTTGATATGTTGGGGATGGGAGTATTCTCTCTCCTTCTTGTGGATTCTATGAAGAGTTCACATGTGAATTATTGTTTGTGATGTGTGAAAAGAATTATAAAGTGGATGACATAGTGTTAGAGCATTGTGACATATTGTGATATGTGGGTGTATCAATGTGTTGTATGACTAGATTGATGTTAAAAGAAATGAGTTGTATCATGATGTTTTTTTTACCATGTTTTGAAGAAATGTGTGTACCACCTTGTTATGTAGCAATGGATGTTATGTTGAGATGTACTATGTTCATCGTATGTATGGGGGTCATACGGTGAGTGTGCAAATATGTAATGCTTCATGTTGTGATTTTGGGTCATACGGTGAGTGTATGAACCCTATCGTATGGTGATTGCACTTTGGGTGCAGAATGTGGTAAAGTGATGTGTTACACTCAGTGAATGTATGATCGTGATCTACCCTATATATGTACCATATGTAAGATGTTATGGTAGTTATGTGTGTGCCACCGTTATGTTAGTGATGTTGTTGTATGTTATGTTGTGAACCTTACGCTAACCGATCCTGAGGGAAATCGGTAGAAGTGTATGTTGAGAGTGAGGAATGGTGTACCATGGGTCAATAACTCGAGCCAAAACTTCGGTTTAGTAGATAACATGTGATTCTTTCCTCTCTCCCTATGTGGTTGTATGTATGCAACCTAAGTGCAACTATGACTATGTTTAGCCTTGTCGAAGTGGTGGCGGGATGATTCAGATGGAGGTGATGACAGTTGTATTATTGATATGTATTTTGCGAGCTGAGGCTCGATGTTCCAAGTGCTAGCAACTCGTTGAGTACCCCTTTGGTGGCTAGATAAAGCCACATAGTTATCGTAATGTGACATTATTATAAGTTGATTTTATTCGTAAATTGAGCTTTTTACCTTATTTTGTAAGGACCAGCAACTTTTCTTGATTGCCATGCTTTACAATTTTGGGCATTTCCTTGGTTTGTGGCACTAACATGGGGATTTTGATACTAACTATGGCTATTTGGCCATTTATTTAGCTTGATTTGGGGTCTTCTTTTAAATTTGGAATTCTTACCGCCTTGCCCAAGGCTTGTACTTTGCCACTTGGCACTTTGGATTGGATTGTTGTGCTGGTTCTATTGTCGTGATGTGTGGAATAGGGTCATAGGATGCACCATGGATTGGTTGGACCTATGGACCCACTTCGTTGTATGGGGGTATGCCCCAAGGAGTACATATAACTAGCGGGTTGTTGAACCACGCGTTATTATGTCACTTGGGTTAGGAGTGTTCGAACTCTATGTGTCTTGGACCATAGGGTCAACCGGCCTCCTTGAGGGAGGCATAAGAGACTTGAGGGAGGGAGGCATAAGAGACTTGAGGGAGGCATAAGAGCTTGAGGGAGGCATAAGAGTTTGAGGGAGGCATAAGAGTTTGTGTGTATGGTTGATGTTTCAGGATATATGTTGAGTTATTGTGATGTTTTGGTAGTGGTATTTTGATGTATGTGTTACTCATGTCAGATGGATATGTGTTGTGATGTTGTGGTTATGTCATTGATTCCCTTGTGGACACTATGTACCTATAGCATGGTTTGGTGTTATGTGAGTTTTCATTGATGCAAATTGAGGAATGTCCGTGGATTGTAGTACTCTTTTGTTTGAGTATTTTGTGTGTCATCATTGATGTGTGACAGTACTATGTTATGTGGACTGTGCCTAATCCATTCCGTATTTGAGTAACCTTTTGTGGTGTAATACAATCATGAAGTATATACTTGTGTGCTTGTGAATCTGTAGTGTCTTGTGAACCGATAGGGTGTTGTGTTAGCAGTTCATGTTGGGCACCCACAATAAAGAATAAACCAAAACTCTGCAATGATGAAATTTTAAAAGAAATTAAACTAAGAATAGTGCTAATGGAAAGAGACAAATGAAATGATGAACAAGAAAGAACTGCCAATCTTCACAGAACCTTAACAGTTAAAATTTCTGCCAAATGTTCCCTAGGCTACCCCATGGTCATGCTTTTGCATCTGAAATATTAAACTTAGAGCGTACCTTCGCCCTTATCTGATCCTTATTGCTTACCATTTCTTTTCCTTTGTGTTATGTCGCATCGAGGACGATGCTTTCTTAAGGGGAGGAGAATGTAATGCCCCGCTAGGCATCGGCTCCTTTTTTACCTACCCTCCACTGCCACCTTGGCCTCCTCCCAACCACCCAACCTGCCATCCTTTATGGCCATCTATGCGACCTTGCCCGGCGTGAGGGAGAAGTGGAGTTTTTCCTTGGGTCCATGATCTTGTTGTTTCGTCTTTTGGCAAGTGGTGTGTGGTTGGGCGCCTCCACCAACTATCTTCATTGTTCGACATACCTACTGGTTCACCAATCTACCATAATTTATGACCCTGTCACCTCATTTTGACCTACTCACGCAAAGAAGCTTTGGTGGCCGCGTAGCTTGCATTGGCGTGTTCTGGATAGTGGATTCATTGATGGTGAAATGAAGGTCTATCACCCTGATGTTGCGTGGGTGGGTGTGGTTTCTCAAAATCGTGCTTTGTTGAACCTTTTTGTTTTAGGATGGAGCGTAGAACTAGTGAAATTCTCCTGGGAGTGCCGTGAGGAAGTGATTTGGCTATATGCAAAGCTTTGTGGGTAAGTAGATCTTAGTAAATGTTTCCTAGAAAGATCTCAAAATCGTGGCCTCGAGAGGTGTAGATTAAGTGCGAGCTTTTGGCTTATTGCACAGATTGCGGTAGAGAAGTAAACTTATCTCGAAAAATCGGTGCCTCCAGAGAGAGTTAAGTGCGACATGCTTTTATGACAATGTGATCCCAAGGAACCGTGGTGTTGATCCCGATGTTCCGCCACCTCGACCTCATCGTGATCAGTTGCTGCAAGATCTTGCGCATGTAGTAGTGAAGAACGAGATAAAGTTTTAGTTGAGCTGTCTTGCCTTTTCATTTTGGAATAATGGGCGGAACCTCCTTTGTTCTGATGAAAAGAACATTTTCTTGGCCCCTTGTTGGCTTATCCTCCTCCTACTGTGCCTCCCCATAGGATTCGGAATGAGGTGGGGACACCCGAGGAAGAACAAAGGAATTTCGACCTAAGGATAGCTGCTTTTACTTTCTACCAAGGTGGGTGTCCTTGTGGCTGGTAGAAAAATCGGGCATGTTGCGGTTTGTAGAAGCCTTCGTGAGTGAGCCTCCACCACCAGAGGTCATCCAACTATGTGTTATTGTTCAAGTGAAAATCATGATTTACCTCAATTCGGATTCTCCTTCAAGGTACTTTTTTATCAAAATCGATTGACAGTGAGGGTGTTACTAAAGAGACTGATGAAATTTATTCTCGAGATTCTCTCTTTGAGACCTTGCTTGTTCTCGATGTAACTCATGGAAGAGGATCTCATAGGGGTGGATCTGTTTCATATTAGAATATTCATGAAGCACATTTTTCTTTGCAATGATGATATGGGCTTCTTCAACGAGTCACCGAGTTTGAGGCAGCAGGCATAAAGGTCTCTTTTGGAATTATCATACCTTACATGTGCTACTACTGAGTTGTATGTTTGCACCGAGAGTTTGATGTTTTCCCCAATCTGATGAAGGAAAAGGTTTATGTATCAATATGGTAGATGCCTTTCTCAGGGAGCGATGTAATCATTATGTCTTGTGTCCGAGCTTCAAACCATGGTTGGTGTTTAGCTTTCTAGCACAAGTGCTCTCGGCCGAGTGGTAAGTAGTTCGACTCTCACCCCCAAAGCAGCTGCATTGAAGCAATCTAGTGTTTGGACAACCACCTATTGCATTCTTCTAGTCGTGCCTTCAAAAGGGAATCCTGGTGTGGTATATTGCAAGAAAAGACCAGTGAAGCAGAGGATAAAGCGGAGGGCGTGTGGCTGTAGCAGTCCCTGCTGGATGTTCACGACTGGTGGATGCGTTAAAACAGGCAAGATAGACTAACCATATACATAATATGCTAGTATCTAATAAACCTCTTGAAATGAAACTTTTTCTTTCTAGAAATTGGTTTAAATTTGTGATTTTGTGGATTTGTGTTCAGTATATGGTTAACAGTTTGTTACTTCTGGATTTGCCTCTGTTGGTTGTTCTTGTTGACGTGATCAAACCCATTTATATATATAAAAAAAAAGGTTCTCAGTGTATGCTTCGATTGATATGCTTATATTGATCATATGAAATATATATATATATATATATATATATATATATATATATATAAATATATATATATATATATATATATATATATATAAAATTACTTCCTTCTACAAAAAAATGTCATTGTTTCCTTTGTGAACTTGGGTATGTAATCGCCCACAGAAAGTTGCAGCTTTGACTAGTATTGGGTTCCTTTTATGTTATTGCCCTAGAGGAAAATATACGATTAAATTTTTTTTTTTATTTATGATAAGCGTGATTATGCACTTCGTGTATTGTGCAAATTATTAGGGTATTTGGAAATTAGAAGATCAATATATATGCTTGTTAAGAAGGAAGTTTTGGACTGAAAATATGTCCTGGGTTGATAGAAGGCATATCTTTGATCTTGCTTTAAATATTTTTAAACCTCCTGGTTGTATGGCTTCATATTTATTGTATTTGGTAGGCCGACTTTCACTCAAATTGAGCCTTAATGTTTTAATCACCCTTAATCGGGTATATGTGTATCATTTCGTTGTCTTGGTGGGCTAAGCCGAGTTGAAGTGCAAGTTTGATTTTGTTACGAGTTTAGAAATTGGCAATTTTGTATAAACCCAAACTGAGAACTTTGGGGTCAATTATATATATATATATATATATATATTGGGTTTAGACCTATGTGTTTTCGATTATATTGTTAGGTCCTGAATGGGATGAACGCTTAGATTGTTATTATTGTTTTAAAAGGGCATGATTATTGATAGAATCCCCATTTGACCCTACTCTCCTTAAGAGTAAAATTTGGTAATATTAATGGCCTTTATGGTGTTACGATGTGGAATGTTGATGATTCCATGTGTGGTCGATTTAAGCAAGTATAGACATGATGCCTTGATGGAGTTAAGGTAATATCTTTCGTGGTTTGTGAAACTTAAGGATTTCATCGACTGATTAAGGTAACATGATGTTCCTTAATTTAGTCAAAATTGCTTTTGTACTTCGTTCTTGCTGAGTGACTTTTCCTTACAAATTTAGA
Source organism: Taxus wallichiana var. yunnanensis (assembly GCA_018340775.1). Lineage (NCBI taxonomy): Eukaryota > Viridiplantae > Streptophyta > Pinopsida > Cupressales > Taxaceae > Taxus > Taxus wallichiana. The sequence continues at coordinate 111,629,465 of CM031241.1, read as the reverse complement.
ATGATTGTAATGGAAGGTCGACAATATATTTTGTTGTAAAAACCAAAAAAAAAAAAAAAAAGGAAAAGAAAATATGGAATAGTTTGTATATGTATCGAACCTAATGGTAGTGATTACATCTTTATAGAAGATCATCGTGGGAGGATATCTATCTTCAGTGGTGTATTATGAGCTTTATCACTGCGTGGGTTAACACATGTTTAGTGATGAAATGTAAACTAAGAAGAGTGAGAGACTATGTTTTTGTATAACATTTACAATTTTTGGAGGTGAGTTGACTTCGGAAATGTTCAACCAAGCCTAGATTCATGGCTATGTTTCCCCTAGAATGGGAGGGTTATAAATCTAAAGTGTTATGAAAATTGAATGGATGTGTTTAGAATTCTAGCTTGCTTAATGGAATTGGTTAGTCATGGGGCTTGTCTCTATTCCGGTCTTGGTTACGTCTAGTAGGTAGGCTGCTAGGCAATACCTATTCCAGACATTGATTTTCTTTGTTTTTCATCCTTTCCACTCATCCTTATTAAGCTATGAAGTCACTTGTTAGATAAGAAATAATGGTTTGAGTTTGAATATAATATTTTCAGCCATTTAACCTTTTGTTTACATGATGGAACTCTCTTCTTACCCTCGTGGTTTACTTCTAACCTATTAGGCCTATGGCCTTCTAGAATGATTGTTGAACTATTGTTTGTTTTTGGTGACTAAGATCGTGACTGGTTTTCATCTTTCGACTTCACCTTGAGAATGTTGATTGATGGGTTACACTTTAGATTTCAATCACGTAATCTACGGGATTACATGATTGAAATCCTAATACTCTCAACTCTTGTGTCTAATCATTTAAATTTCATAGTCTTGTGTATTTGGTTGTCAAACTTTTGTAGTTTTCGAGGTATTTTTCATAACTAAAATTTATGGATTTCTTCTTAGTTGATATGTTGAAAATTATATCTTGTTTCAAAAGGTTGTTAGAGGTTAGAACTTTGATCCATTTCTTGAAATAGAATGTTTCCTTTCATGGTATTGTTAGCTAGTAGCTTATTGTTGCTATGTATAGTCTTATCTTGCTCAGTTCTCGAACTGACTCAGGTTATTAATTGTTGCAGATGGCTTATGTGGTTAGATGATGGAAGAACTTGTAGATTATTGCATCAATCTTGGTTATGATGTTCCTTTGTACGAATGAGTATTATGTTATAAAAATTTGGAAAGGGCCTTTGGACATTTTAGAAGAAGGGTCAGTGCCTTAGTAAATGTATTGTAGAGTATTGTTGTTGTAACTGTTGAAACTTTGGTTTGTTTGGTTATCACGTGAAAGATGAAATTTGATTACCGCTTGGTTACGGGATATTCTAGTGTATTTTTAATCCTTAGAATAGTAGCGGGGCATGTCCCATGTTATTACTCTCTTGCTCCCTAGTCATGGTTCAATAGAGATGGTATGTCCCTTTGGTTTGTGCATCATGTTGGAATGAATTGATGTAACCTTGTTTTGTTTTCGCAAACGAGTACTGTTAAACTTTTCTCTTGAGTTAAAATGTTGAGTTGTAAATCCTTCTAAGGCATAGTAGCAATGAGTTTGTAAGTACTATGAAGTGAGCTGGATAGTCCTTATAAAAGTTAAACTAATAAACATTATCCTTTTACGGTGAAACCTTAAATGATCTCATGGTGAAATCAATGGTTAGATTTTAGAAGATGATAGGATTTAATAAGTAGGAGGGAAATTGATTAATAAAACCTTAAATATCTCTCTATCATTTGAAATGTTTTCCTTTGTCAAACTTAATTAAGTAAAGTCTAGATGGAACATTTAACCAATCTTGATAAACTCTTAACCTCAATAAAAGACTGATAGTAAACAATGTGACCCTGAAGCTAAATTTTGTTGTCCTGTTCTATTAACCCTTGCCTTGATTCATGGTGATATTTCTTAAGCAAGGTCAAAATTTGATCCTTAAACAAGAAGGTTATTGTTATGAACCCTAAGCGGTACTTTCCACTCAATCGGAGCTTATGCCTTCACCGTGCAATAGAGTGTGGAACATGTGTTAGTGGCTTGAGTAAGTTTAATTAACCTTGTAAGAAATGGAAAATGTTCTAAAATCAAATGAATAAAAAGCTTTGGACATAAAATTGATGATCCTAGTTTAGAAATCTTGGCCTTAAGCTATTTAGTCAATAGTTGAAAAGAAATAAGTTCTCCCTTGTGAAAAGAATTGTGTGAATCATTACATGAAATTTTATAAGAATGTAAGTTAAGAATTAAGAGACATTTTAGTAAACAAGAAAATTTAACAAGAATTTCCTCATGGGATGCCCTAAATGTAAGTGTGTCATGTGGTTGTGACTTCCATGTTGTCTTGTCAAATACTTTGTAATGATTAAAGAATTGAAATGATAAACCAAATAAATTCACTCCTAACATGCTATAGCTTGTGTAGAGTCTCTTGTCAAATTGCAAACTTCATCTAAATGTGTAAATGATCCAAAATAATTTGCAAGCTTCATCTAAATGTGTAAATGATCCAAAATAATAAGCAAGTAGGAAGGCGTGATAGATATTATTGAAAGAGAGTAATGGTGAATGGAATTGTAGATGAAAAATGGCTAGATTTTCAATTTGACATGGTACATGTTATCAATATGAAATTTCCCTTCTAAAATTAGGAAAATGAAGAGGTATATGTAGATGTGTGAGGTGGTGAGAGTGAGTTAGGCTTACTTTTCATAACGCTGGGTAGTTAGGTGTAACATAACAATGATAGGTGGGACACTATACCTAACATATGGCATCCCCTCGATAGTTAACCAACTCCTTTAGCCACCATGTTTGTTCCTATAGTCTAATTGACTTTTCCTTTTTTTGGGCATCTATTTCCCTTGGGGCTTGATATTTTCGACTTATTTTCAATTGAAAATTTACTTTTTATTAATGTTTATTTTGGCATCTATGTCCCTTGGAGCTTGTTATTTTTGACTGATTTGGTTGACAAATTTTAATTTTTATTAAAGTTGCATAAATATTTCAATTATTGTCATATATCTTGTTAGATTTTGATAATTAAATATAATTTCTAAGACTTTTTTGGGGTTCGATTCACTTTGTCATTGTAGTCCTATGCCACTTACCTTTTTGTATTTTATATAAAATTAATAGATACCTCAATAATATATTTTTATATATTATTAAGAAAAACATGCTTTCCAATCCCCAAAATTAAATCAGCATAAATAATTAGGACAAATAATCTAGACTAGCCAAATACACTTGAGAAACAAGTCACTAAATTAGAACTTACACTGCAACTTAAAAGGTTGCTAGTCTTAACATGTTAAAATGTTACACAAAATATTTCAAATTTTATTAAAAATCATTACATTTCTCAGATTCGTTGTGTACACGACTCTTTTTGTGAAAAATAAACAATCCACGCTGCAACCTCAAGCAACCATGTATACAGAGGCTGCTTTTATTAACAAACACAATTATTTATGCCCAGAGCATATATCAGCAAGAAATTTTATTTTTGAGAAGATCCAATCTGATCATTGCTGCAAAAGTCCCCATGTTAGAAAAATAATTTGTTACAAATATTCTTAAGCATGCTAACATCTTAATGAATCAGAGGCCTGGACACTTCACCATTACTGATGAAAACTCTACAGAGCTAGAGTTCTGGTTTTTTCAAACTACGCTAGATAGTGTACCATTCAGTTTTGGCATAAATTAAATGCCATATATGTTAAAATGCATATAAACCAACTCATATAATCTCAATCACCTGTGGAGCTTGATACATCAAATGCTGCTCTGGCATTAGAGGCTCCTGAGACATAAGTTGCTGAGACATGGCTTGTGTGTAAGCCATAGCATGCTAAACAAAAATTAGGCAACAAAAACAAAAATATCAAGAGGGGTTTTCAGAGTTTATGCCAAAATAAAAGTAGTTACCCACATTTTAAAACTACCCATGTATGAAATCAAGTGAAAGCAATTAGCACATACAGGATGAAGGTTATGCTGGTACGGTTGAGCAGTCATGAATTGAAAGGGTATATTTCCATAAGGCATGGATTCAACATGTGGAAGTTCAGTCCAGTGTCCCCCATATTGCTCATCCTGCAAAAGAAGCAATTCTAGTTTAACCAACAATAAAAGAACACCTTTAGGAAGAGGATTTCATTTGCAAGTATAGCACAATTGGAAAATCTCTCTATAGTATACTAATAAATACGACTCCATATGATCTAATGTTTTCAGTCCATAAAATGAGAAAGAGGCTTTTGGATAACTGTTGTACAACTTTTTACATCAACGTTTTGAATCACAACCCATGAAGCTTTTCTTTCTTGATAATGAGTAACGAGTTGTGATCCAAAACATCAATGTAGAAATTTGTACACAGTTTTATTTAAAAGCCTCTTTCTCAATAAATACGACTATTTAGTGAGTTAATGTGTTCCGAAATTTTATTTGGGTTTGTTTTGCAGGAATAAGCAAGACCTAGATGCATGGACGAATTTCCATTGGTGGTAGAATTGCAGTTGAAAAATAATGGGGTGTAGGCCTAAGTGGGCCTAATGGTGAAGATACCGTCTTTAGATTTTGATACAAACTGGAGTGTACGCCAAGTAGACCTAATTGAGATGATTCATTGTTTCCATCATAATGTGGGAAGCAGTGTACTGAATGGGTCTAACAGTAAGGATCCTATGTTTCAATCTTGGAAGAATAGGTTCGATCAAGTGCGGTCACCCTATTGTCTATGGACCTAAAATATTCCAAAAGCTGTCTTCTTTGACCATACCCCATTATAATTTCCCACTAGGCTTTCGGAACTCTGTTTTAGCCAAAAGGGAATTCAGAACATTAACATAATCTTTACTCTATTGGAGAATGATAAACATTCTCTCTCTTTACTATAAAGATTAGGGTGTCTGGTATGCCTTCAGTGAAAATGCACCGCACAAATGATAATGCCTTTGTTTCTCTCCTCTGTTATAGCATCCACCTTTACCCTTGGGAGAAATCCAAAAACAGAGTGACCGTGAAGTACAACACAAGCCTTCTATTAAACAAGATTCTTTTAAAAAGACACACACACACACATCAGAATAAAATGCAATTTTAAGAATACTAGAAACTATTCTAGAACAAGGACCCCAAAACCTAAGTCACTAGTAACTGGCAATGAAAATCAGCAATCCACATTTGTATGGTTGAGTGCTAAGCAGGGATTACTATAAAAACACCAACCTTTTTCGAGCTCGACCCAAACAGTTTCATGGGTCCTATCAGGCAGTATTGTATCCTAATAGTGTCTTTATTAAATTCAAAACTCTTTAAACAAAAGAAAACGAACATTGAAAACCATTATTCACAGTTTTTGTTTCAATTACATGCAGTTGTGAAAAAGGCATTACATAAGCCATGAATGAAAGGATAGGATAAAAGAAGGCTATAGAGACAAACAAAATGGCTTGATCATTTACTTGTAGAATAAGGATGTGGAAAGGATAAAGGAAGGCTATACAGATGAACAAAATGACTTGATCATTTACTTGTAGAATAAGGATGTTGAAAGGATAAAGGAAGGCTATATAGACGAACAACATGAATTGATCATTTACTTGTAAAATAAGGATGTGGAAAGGATAAAGGAAGGCTATATGGACGAACAAAATGACTCGATCATTTACTTGTAGAATAATGATGTGGAAAAGATAAACTAAGGCTGTAGAGACAAACAAAATGACTTTATCATTTACTTGTGGAATGTAACTCCACGCTAAAAGACTAAACCAAGATTTTCTGAAGGATTCCAGAGAATTTAGAAGTGGTCAAAACTTATAGATTTCAAAAAATTATTATAAAAATACGTTGAAATCTGTGATAATCCTAGAAAAGTACTGATTTGTGCAGAAATTACACAAAATTATATTAATGTTTGAAAATGACCAAAGTAGAGATATGGTACATCAAAATACATCTTACAATACAGTAGTAGGGTAAAAGGAACCCTATTAGAAGATAGCAAAAGTATATCTAAACCACAGAAAGAATCGGAAAGGGCCCAAACTATACCTTTATATCATCTCTACGGACAATGTCGACAAGAAAATCAAGAATATCACCCCTATTTACAGCTCCTGCAATGTCATTTCTCTGCAATGTACGCCTCTTGTTCTCCTCAGTATGTAACCATGAACGCAGGGTGAGCTCTAGAATGAAAAGCTCACAGGCCTTTGAAAATAAGACTGGAGCTTCTGCACTTATCATCTGCTCATCAATTCTTTGTTATTGAGACAAATCCTAACATCAAGATTAAAATCATCAGCAAGGCATAAATTAAGGGAGGTCTAGGATGATCCTACCTTTACTTCTTCATCAGATTTCATTATCTTCTTTATCCTTGCAAGAGGAAGTTGATGCTGCTTGAATTCTGCCGAGGAAGGAAAAGGAAAACCTGAATGAGTTTTTGAGTGATGAGACTGTATTGAACATATAGACTCTACTTTTGCATCCATGTACAAATGTTGTAAGGGAAGAAACTCCATGGAATTGGTCCAATCATGCAGAGAAAGGAAATTCAATGCATTATTTAGAATTATGAATGGCAAAGGAAAACTGAGATTACCTGCAATTTGTCTCATATCCTGCACTTGCTGTTGCCAAAACCTTTGAAGATGTTGTTTCTGGATTTGCATGGAACGAAGATTAGAGTTGATAGATCCCTGTAGGAGGAGCTTTCAAATTTGAATTAGATGACTTAAGTCTACAGGTCACTGATTAGGTACATAACAAACTAAATCAGCACAAGAAATTCGTCGAAATTTGAACTCGAGCATCTAAATAAGCATGGGTTAGCTTTTGAGTCAAGTGCCTCCACTCAAAATCAAAATCACAGAGCACATTCTCCAAATCAAGCATATGATTTCTTGACATCTCACTATCATGGGCATGCAATTCTATAAGCTCCTACTAAATACAACCAGAACAATATAAACACCTAATCCATGTTGGAGAACTTCTCCTTTGTCTACAGACCAGCTTTGAACTCCGGCATTTGAATAAGTGGGGATTAACATTTGAGCCATGAGCCTCACCAAATCAAAACTAAAATAATGGAACACATAGACTCAAACCAAGCATATTGTTTGTCCATATCTCAATACCGCATGATTCTGCAAATCTCTACTCAATATGAAAACTATAAAACCTACTGAAGAAATTTTCTGCAGTTGAGCTTTGAACTCAGGCTAACATTTAAAACATGAGCCTAACCAGGAAAAAATGAAAATCAAGTAAAATTCCCCCATAACCAACGATATTGTATCTTGACATCTTAATCCAAGGAAAACTATGCAAAATCTCTACTTAATACAGCCAAAACAATACTAAAAGCTATTCCATGCTGGGAAATTTCTCTACAGTTGAGCTATGAACTCAAGAATCCTAATAAACATGGGCTGGAATTTTGAGCCATGAAACTCACCAATCCAAATTCAAAATCAAGGAACACATCCAGAATCAAGTATCAAGCACATTGTTTCTTGACATCTCAATGCCCTGCAGTTCTGTAAAACCTCTACTAAATACAATCAAAATAACAAAAACATCCATTCCCTGCTGGAGAATTTCTCTACAACCCAGCAGTGAACTTGGACATCCTAATAAAAATGGAATACCATTTGTACTCAGAGCCTCATCTACTCAAAATTATAACCGACATACGCACCCACCCAAATCAAGGAGTCTATTTCTCCACATGTTAATACCTTGTAAATCTGTAAATATTTGACACACAAAAAATACACATGCACCTTGCTGAACTATTTCTCACCAATGGAGCTTTAAACTCACACATCCTAAGCCTAGTTTAACATTTAAACCATGAGCCTTACTAACTCAAAATCAAGCACATTCTCTTGAATTAAGAACATTGTTTCTTGACATTTGAATACAAGTCAATTCCATTAAATCTCTATTAATTTCAACCAAAACAATAAAAACACTACATCCCAGATCTCAACTCAGGCATCTCAGTAAAAGGAGGTTGTCATTTGAGCCATAAGCCTCACCAACTCATAATCAAAGCATATTGTCTGTTCACATCTCAATACACTACAATTATATAAAATATCCACTAAATACAACAAAAACAAGAGAAAAGCTATACCCTGTCATAGAATTTTTCTATGATTACACTTGATTTCAGATATCCTAATGTACATAGGTTAGCATTTAAGCCCTCAAAATCAAAATCAAGGAACACACCCAACTCAAGGATATCGTTTCTCCACATGTCAATACCAAGAAGTTCTATAAAAAACAGAAAGAAAAACAACATATAAACCTGTTTCCTGCAAGAAAATTTGCTTTGCCATCAAGCGTCCTAATAAGTGTGTTGTTACATGTAGTCAAGAGCTAATTCAAAATAAAAATCAAGAAGGAACAGAGCCCCTAGAATTAAGCATATTGTTTCTTGACATCTCAATAAAACACGGTGATATCCAATGTAGACTAAATACAAGAGTTTCACCACAACCTAGCTTTAAATTCTGGCTTCCTAATAAGCATGGGTTAGCATTTTAAATTTTAAGCCAAGAATATCTGTAACTCTATCATATCCACCCAAATGAAACATATTCTCTGTCCACATCTGAATATCACTCATTCTATAAATCTGTACTAACTGCAATTAAAACGTACAACCCTTGAGGGTTGTAGTTCAATTGCCACACCATACACCAGCTAGGTTCAAGTTCCAAATGAATTTGGCGAAATGGATACCCTTCTGGAAGGATGAGATGTTTATCCTTCAACCAAAACAAAAAATCCAACTCTTTATCTATGTATATGTGAATACTTCCCTATTCTATAAATCTCCACTAAGTACTAACTACAACCAAAACCTCCAACCCCGAGTCAAGTTGAGATGAATACCCAATTCCATATTTTCAAACCAGACCGAGACTACATATAAAATTTCAAAACCCATTTCAAAAGAATATGAAAAGTGAGCTCTGAAACCTGTTGCAGAAACATTTGTGGCTGCTGCTGTAACAGTTGAGCCTGTGAGAAAGTTTGTGTTGTTGAGCCTTCAAGATGTGGGTAGCTTCCTTCCATTGATGTAAGCTCTCGAGAAACTAGCCCAGAAAGCTCAAGGGAGATGAATGTGAGAGAGAACATTATCTGTAGCTATCCTTCCCTTTTATAGAAGAATGGGTGCCAGCTTGGAAGATTTAAGCACTACAGAGGAAGCGACAGCTGATCACCTTAAAATTAGTAAAGGCATTCAAAATGTATGGTCAGCTTCTGGATTTTGCAGGCTTTATAACTTTGTTTTTCATGGGGACACGAGAGGGAATATTTATGGGTTTACAGGATAGGCACGAATGCAACAATTTGAGGTATGAAAAGATATTTTCCTAGATTTTGGAAGTTTTAGTTTGTTATATACACAACAATACACGACCCAGAACAATAATTAACATTTCACTGTTTATTTGATGTATATACAGATATGTAAGAATATATTCAATGCTAAAAGAAGTTAATTTCTGACAGTGTCTATATTCATTGCTGTTGAGCTTAAATTTTAATAATTAACAATAATTAGTAATGAAACCAGAACCAAAATTTTCAATAAAAACTGTAAAACTAGGAAGCCAACAAAATGGCCAACGATAAACACAGCTATAAAACAGTAATCTAGATGGCAGCAAACAAAACTGTCAAAAAGCCATTAAAAACCAAAGTAGTTCATTAAGAAAAAGTTGACAAACTAAAACCAAGTACCTTTTTTCCTTGGAAATCTATTCATAATTACTGATTTTGCAGGAAATATATTCATTATTACTGATATTTGCAGCTTTTATTACTCCGATTGGAGGAGTTCATAATAAGATTGAACTTTGGCGGGTGTGTTTTTGTTTTGTTTGTTTTTTTGAGTAAATGTTTAATTAACACATCTTATATAATATTTCCATTTTTAGGTTATAATTTTTGTATCATTTTTAGTAATTAGTTTTCGAGTAAAATTTGAAGGACCTTTTTTTTTTTTTTTTCATGTTGGGTATCTCAAGGTCTTGAGCAAGATTTGATCCGAGTAAGCTCATTCCAAGACAATCAATTTCACCAAGAGACCGTGAGGCCCTTTAATTAAAAAAACTTTTTCTAGTATTATGCTATTGTGTGTATTTACTAGCAATCGCATGTGTACAATGCAATGTGAATGTTGAATGATATATGTTATTTGATTTAGAGGAATAGTTAAGCAAGTGGAAGAGTTCCTAACATAAATCTTGGTGTAGGGTACAAAGATGATAGGGCAGAGGCTAAATTCACAGAAGAAAGTGTCAACTAAACAAACTGTGGATCAAAAATGAAAATAACAGGATGAAAATTAAAAATTAATACGCATGGGGGTTTGTCACCTATTGTGTCCATTGAAATATTTCCTTATTCTTAGCTTTTAAATATCAATTTTTGGCCTATAGTAAATGAAAAAACTGTTGGACATTAGTTACTTAAAATTTGTTAACTCTCCATACGCAACTGTGCCCAGAGCATTGGTACCTAGCATCTCCACCAAACTTGTCATGGTCACATGTTATATGACCTTGTAAAGAAGAAAATATAGGTCAAAATAAGACCAAGAAACTGAGTCACCCACCTATACATTCCTTTTAATATTGTCATTCTCTTTATACACAAATGTTCTCATCCAATAACCACATCATATATCTTCTGTAACTTTCTGGATTCTCTTGTATTATGCCTGAACTGCCCATCCTTTGGAATAACATAACCCCCTTCATCCAAATCATCATTTTCTAGAATCAACAAAGGTTTTGAAACTCCAGACAATTTTACCAATGCCTTTTATGTGTTATCTTTCTTCTGACAATTTATACTCGATATGATATTATTGATCACTTTTCTCTGGACATGAATTTCCTCTTTCTTATTGAAAGGTCTTTCTAAAGATTTTGTATTATCTTTCATTGGAAATTGCAAGTTTGATAGAAGGTAAAGCTTTAGTTGCCTGGGGAAGTGATGCTGCAACAGAAGAAGAAAGAGGAAAAGGATAATTTACTGCACATTTTATCCTACCAACATTATTTCCAGATTTCTTTTTAAGGTTTCCCAACAATCTAATACTTTCCAAGTATAATCTTGCTGCTTACTCCATACTTTACGTAATCTTTTCTTTGTCAGGAGGGATTTTGTATCTCACAAAGAAGTAGTTATTTTGTGTTTAGATTTTTTGGCTTTGTTCTTTTCGCGATGCGCACGTAAATTTCACAAGAGATCAAACATTATGGCATTCAATTCACAAAACAAAGACATTTGATCGAGTTGTATTTCTATTCCGACTATGGTCGTGTCAGTGAAAATGAATTTCTAGAATGTACTTATCATTGCCCAATTCCCATTCCTGTAGCCCTACGGCTAAAAACACCAAAAAAACATCTAGACATCCTCCTGAAAAAATGTTTATAATGAACAAGGTATCATCAACTGAAACCTGATAGAGTATAACTTATATAATATTACTTGGACCAAATAAGCAAAGTGGAGGAATTGAAATTACTTTATAATGGTGGTATTGGTCTGCAGAAACATCTCCAGTGCTTCCATCTTGCATTTTCCCTTGAATTTGGTTTATTCAAAAGGACCCAAAAAAGTTAGTGAACTGTAAAAGTATAGATAACTTGGAATGGACAAAAAGGACCTCAAAATATCTCATATTAAGTTATAAAAGACAATTTTTTTATCATTTACCACTGAAACAAAAAATCCCCCAATACCAATTCATGGAAAGACAAAGGGAGTCCATTTCTTAAAATATCTGGCAACCCAAAAGAGAGGGACTAACCTGAATGTGTGTATGTGTTCCAAATGCAAGGTTTCCTGGCCATCATCTACTACTGCACCTTCAATTTGTATATACCCACCCAAAAGTTCATATTCCCATATAAGAAATAATACAGAAGAAAGCACCAAGGAAAATGATTATACCTGGTAAGTAGAAGTGCCTGCACCAAATAAAAATCTTGAGGAAAATCAGCTCTACTGAAGTTGTCCTCCTTAAACCCTTCGATCTTTAATTGCAGAGAGACATGAATTCATGTGAACAACTAAAAGAAAAATGCTTCTCTCTTGCAATCTCCAAACTTTCTTACAACGAATCTATCTATATAAAACCCTCAAAAACCCTGGCGATAACAAGGATTTTCCCCGATCTTTACCGAAACAACTACCACAATAGGTTTTGAACCTGGCTTTCACCAATGTCTGTCAAAGGTAAAAATGAAGGCAATGAGCCAAATTTTTAGAGGATAAAATATCTTTCAACAAAGAATTTAAAACATAGAACTAAAGTTCCACATGCGTCACCACACAAGGGAAAATTAAAACATAGAACTTTTTAATTTATTTTTAAATTACCTATGATATCTTATGTATATTATGAAAGAAAATTTAAGGGTTTGAAGAGTTAGGACACATTTTAAATTTGTTTTTATTGGCATTTGATATAGATAAGATTGTTGTTGAAAAGATTAGATATGAATCATATAGTTTCATAAGTATTTGTTTCTCCATATATTTAACTTCAAAATAAAATTTGAGTAGGAAAAATAGACCCATGTCAAAACAAACCCACCAACCGGGTTAACCGCTTTCAAAACCCAAAGCAAAACATGGAGAGTGACACATCCTAAACAACCTTTCACACCTGTCATTTTCCTTGCACAATAATACAAGCCCTTTATTTGAGATCTAGAGGCGTTAACCATGTTGAAACCCCAAGTTAACTTTGTAAATTTATCAGTAATTGGATAGACGCAACAAGAATTAAATTAAATAAATAAGCAGAACGTTACGGGGAGTTGTGCTAACCGGAGCTCTAGCTAATAGCCGTCAAAAATCAACACCATTATGGGTTAAATCAGACCTGCACACGGAGATAAATCTGTAAGTTAAAGGGAATCCTGGTTTCTTCCTGGAGGCTTTTCATCACTTGCAAAAGCAGCTCATCTAGAACAATATTGTTCAGACCATCAACATCCTCACCGTCAAGAATATCCAATAAAAGGCCATGGCGTGAATGCTTTTCCAAATTTTGATCATCATGATAATAAGTGCCTCGAAGCTAATGACATTTTGTGATCGGTGGTGCTTATGCCTAATCTCAGTCTCAACCACACAAGTGGCCATCACTCCTAGAGATGCCCACAGTCAGTCCATAGTCGAATACGATAATTCAAACTATATACATTTTTGAGCTGGGTATGGAGAAAAAGTAATGTCATTGTCGTCAGAGGAAGCTTCCAAGCATCGACAAAATTTTTGTGAGATCCGCAATGTAACGGTGGGAATGAGGCACGGTAAAAATTGATTAGGTTGCCAACAAATCAACCACAAACAATCTCTGGTAAAGAAAGACTATGTACATTGCCTCGGTTACCATGGATCACCGCCTCACATGTCAGCGGGATGAGGTGCTCATCCCATTTGGAAACGCCTTTCGGCATAATAATTTAAAACAAAAAATTTGGAAAAAGACATGGACGTTTGTCAAAAAAACATGATGCTAAGGGGATTTCTACCATGTCTATAATGCAAATAGAACAGAGAGAACTCAGATATGTTTATAAACTTCAAAAACTGTAATCCCCTGCTCTATCGGTTGTGTAATAAAGAGGGAATATACTAGTATTTACCAGCTTCCATTAAGAATTGTGAAAGGCAGTGTAAATAGATGTGTCAATTGTATTTTAAAGGTGCATTATTTACTTCATATGTAAGCATTCCTTCTTAAATAAAAAATGAGGGATTATTTTCAATTCAAAAAATTGTAAAGTAGATGCATATAAGAGAAAGAAGATTTTTACTTAAAAACGAGGGATTATTTTGAATTAGTAGACAAAGTACATACCTAAAAATCCAAATCCAACGAAGAAATTGACATGATCTTACCCTTGCACGAATAAATCTGAATGGACTTCCCCATCATATACTCAATCGCCCAAAGCTCACTTCCCACACTCAATACTTTATAATTAATGCCACAGTTGCGTCTTAATTCAGAATCATCTCCCACGTATCCGAAATGTGTCTAGTAGTACTGCTCAGACTCGGCCTCAACTGCACCACCTCATTCGTCTGAGGTTTCATCGCATAAAGCTTATCTTCCACAACTGCAACAGAAAGCTCTGTAACATCTGTATTCTCCGCATATCTGAGCCCATTTGCGCACAAATTAGGCAGCAACGTCCATTCAACGGTCTCGGGATCGAAACTCTTGCCGGAAACATGAGCTTCCATGAAATTACCTCCTTCAAAGGAATTGTAATATCCTCCAATGGCCAAGAAATTTCCTTTCCAGGCCACGCCTACACAATTCATTCGTGGCATAATCATATCCGGAAGAGTCTCCCAATGATTTGTGCGGGTGTCGTACCGAAGAGCGCTTCTGGATGCTTTTCTGTTAGATCTCGTATCCCACCGCTGAGATAGATGAAATCATTGAGCTCAACGCAGCCAAATCTCCTGCACTGGTGTCCACTAGGGAATTTCTATAGACTACCAACATCCTCCTCCTCCTCCTCCTTGGATATTGTAGAAAGAAAACCCATCGAGTTGTGGTAGGAATAGTTTGTTATCTGTGGCAATGCTACAAAGATTTATGCTATTGTGGTGTAATTTATTTAAAGGAGTTAGAAAACTATTTATTAATTTATTTAAAGGAGTTGAGTTTATAATTTAAAATAGTAAAGCCAAAGCAACATGCAAAATCAGAAAAACAAAAAACAAAATTGTTAAAAATAACAAAAGTAAAATTGTTAAAAATAACAAAAGTAAAATTGTTAAAAATAGTAAAACTGTTTTAAGCCGTCAAATTTAACATAGTTCCGTGAATGTAAAATTAAAACTTGTTAAAAATAGTAAATATTTATTTATTTAAATTTTGTTTTAGTTATTCTCATATAGCCAATCAAATTTAACATAGTTCCGTGAATGTTGCAAAGCCCTTTCCCATAGGGGTAACAACTTCATAGACGTAAAAATTGTTGTTATTTTTATATGAGTAATAAATTTTGTATTTAAATTTTGTTTTAGTTATTCTCATACTTCATAATCGATTTAGTATGTAATCAAATAAACTATCTAGTGATTCAAATAGATCAAGGATTCAACAATAGTTTGTAGTTGATTTTGTAATTACACGGAAGGCATTCCCCCTATGGGAAAGGCCCTTTCGGTCGTTTCACGGATATGTTAAATTTGATGTTCATTTGGACATTTTCCTGATGCGATCAATTTTGAAGGCTTAAATGACAGTTTCGTTGACGGTTGTGCTTAATTCGATGGAGCACAGAGGCATGCTCACCATGACAGGAGCGGATTACCCCATCGACAACAAGTATCCATATTTTTCTGTGGTTGGGGGCACCGGTGATTTCTTAATGGCAGCCTTTACGTGACACATCATTATTTTCCTTCATTCATTTTTACTCCTGAGCATTGCTTTTCTTATCATCAGCCACTAGATTTGGCGCACCAGTGGTTTGATCTTGCGGTCTCCCGATCTTTACAGGTTATATTTTAGTCTCATATACAATTTTTCTTAGCTTTATTTTTGGGCAAAATCTAGGGAGAGTTGTAATTATTTTGAAGTTTTTCAAATTCTGTCTGTAACTATTGTTATTCCTTTTTGTTCGATTCGAATCGGAGGTTTTAGTTTTATTTTCTTGACATCGTTTGGATCTCCGGATTTTGTGGCCGTTAAAGATTATGATTTTGTGCCCTTTTTTCGGCTTGGAAGCCATGATCTCAAGAGGAGATTCGAGCAGAATTTTTTTTTGGCCTAGAAGCCATGATCTCAAGAGGAGATTCAAGTAGATTTTTTTTTGGCTTGGAAGCCATGATCTCAAGAGGAGATTCGAACAGAATTTTTTTGTCTCCGAAGCCATGATCTCAAGAGGAGATTCAAGCATCAACAACGTTGACAAAGGTCTCCTCAAGCCGGACGAATTTGCAGGGAAAATTTTCTGTCTGAAGTACGGGATCCCAACGAAAATCCCATTGGTGATCGACATGACCGGGCGGCTGGTGAAGGATAAGGGTCACCCGCTGGTTTTCGCGGCACTGCGAACCCTAATTGATTCTAACCCTAGAAACCCTATTTTTTTGTTTTAATTGCAGGAGACGGGCCGTGGGCGGCGGACAGATATAAAGAACTGGGGCCGAATGTGGAGTTTCTTGGGCCGCTCAGCACAACTCTTCTAGGGGACTTCGATAATGCGCTAGATGTTTTCCTGAACCCGACTTTGAGGGTGGTTCTAGTCTTTTTTTAAAAATAGTTTTGAAATTTTAGTGTTAGACTCTGATTGACACCCAACTTTTTCCACGGCCGCTCTTCACCTACATTTTTCCAGGCAAACTACTTATTCCATTAGTTTCCTTCTGAACTTATTCACGCATATTTGACTTATTCGGAGCAAGGTTGCAAGAGCTTTCCCAAAATGGATGAGAAAATAGTGAGGAAGAAGCAAGTGATTTTGGCTTCCTATGCGAATGAAGGGCCTGTCACACATGATCATCTCCAGGTGAAAGAAACCCAATTCAACATTAATGGATGCAAACAAGGGGAAGTTGCAGTGAAGAACATGTGGATATTAGTAAACCCATATCTCAGATGGCGTATGAAAAATGTTGATGGAGCTATTTTCCAGAACTTCAAATTGGGTCAGGTCAGGATTTCTTCTTCTTCCTCAGTTAATTCAATTTGTACCCCTCTCTGCCCAGCCAACAATTTTAGAAGATGGTTTCTATGATTGTTTGTTTTAAAATAAATGCCCTTGTTGGATTTTTTTGATTTAAGATTCTGGGTCACAAGATCCAAATTCCATTATCCGGGGCAGACAAAAGAGGATACAACTATGGTTAACATAATTTATTTGCTAAGTTATGACTGTAACCCTGATTGCAGCCCATTATATCTCCTTTAGTTTCTAAAGTTGTGGCTTCGGCTAATCCAAAATTTAATGAAGGTGATGTAATGCCGCTCAAAGACGACGCCGCCGACGGCGACGACGACGCATCCATAACAAATGCTGGTCCTCTCCGGTGGGAAGCAGCTCCACTGGTACTCTAGATGACCGAGATACTGAGATCCCGACGATCCGGCTATGGACTGCTGAGGTCTCTGCTGACGAGCTCCTACTCGATTGAGATTCGATGCACATAAACATCTCTTGAAGGTAGAATCCCTGAGGATATGAAGGAGCATTCGATCTTTGAGCAGAGATAACAACATAGTTGGTCGACTGCGCCATGTTAAAGCGTTCTCCGTTAACAAAAAAAAAGGGAAAGAAGGGACTGTGGTTGTGGCGCGGCCATGGGCGGATGAAAGGAGGAAAAACGATCTGCTGTTTCCACCTGTGTCTTCACCTACACTCTGCCAGTTTCCTCACGCGGTCAGGGCCGTTTGAGAGAGGTAACACGCCTACTATTCTAGCCGTAGCCACATCTTTAGCCACCACGACTTCTTTTCACGCGGCTCAGGACAAATCCCACATCAGGCCGACCTTGTAAGATTTTTGATTTGCAAAATCTTAGGGAATAAATGCTTGCGGCCGTAGGGAATAGATTAGCACACCAAAGGTCTGAGTGTATACTGTAATGTGTGATTCCCTTGTATATATATATATATATATATATATATATATATATATATATATATATATATATTTATATATGTTATAATGTATTAAATCAGGAGACAACGCGACATAATAGAAAAAAATAAATAATAATAATAAATAAATAAATAAATAAAAATTGAGTGGATAGTGTTTTCACCTCGAAATAAATTATATCTTATTCTAGGGTTAACCTCCAGAAATATTGTTGTCTCGATATTATCAGACCTTAGACTAGTAAATTCGAATAACGACCCTCCTCTTTGTTGGCGAAATGTCGAACGAGGTTAAATTAAACATCCTTGTTCACGAAGCTTTATCGTAACTGTTGTAGTTCGAACCTGTATGCGGTCTCACCCTGCAAAGAGAAACAAAAAAAAAAATTGTCGCATTTTCGGGACGGATGTTTTGCGGCGCCATCGTCGCCGTCGTTGTTGTGAGCGCGTGGCGTCGCCGTCTTTCCTGCGCTACAGTGACATTGTGTTGGCATTTTCTGAGGTTGCTGAGTACGCAATCCTCCCTGGATCGGGCCTCACAAAACTTATTGATGACGTGGATACATTACCCCATTATTTGGGGCTTCTAGGTAAGTTACATTTATGATTACGAGATTGGATTAATATTTTGTGTGGATTTTTTAGGTTTTTTGATTTTTTGTTCGGGTGGGAGTAGGATCTTCTGGATTGACAACATACATTGTGCTAATGAAGACCGGGGATCTCAAGCCCGAAGAACAAGTATTTGTTTCTGCAGCAGCAGGTGCAGTAGGGTTTGTTGTTGGGCAGCTCACTAAAATAAATGGGTGCTGTGTTGTTGGGGTCACAGGTAGCGATAAAAAGGTAGGCGATTCTCAATATGATCAGAATCTCTTATTTATTCCCGACTCTGGTCATGGGTTCAAAACTCACAAGGGGGTTATCTTAATCCAAATTGGTATCTTAATTTATATTAAATCCGACTACAATGTTTAAGATCTGCAAACAATCAATTTTAATATCTTAGTGCTTTTGCTACATGTTGATTGTATCATATGAATGGAATGGACTTTTGGCTGGCCTTGTAAGCCTCTGGGTTTTTTAATGCAGATCAGTGAAAATAGATTCCCAAATTTCAAATCCAAAACAAAAATATACGAGATAGTCACATAACTCAATCGCAAACCATGCGCTTTTCTTGTGTCCGAAATTTCTATTATGCATATATGTATAAATTAGCCCTTTTTGATTTTAAGAATTGAACTTAGAATATACGGTGTTCTCAAAAAGGGAGTCCGAGAGTGTCTCGCACTTAGTTTTTCCTAGACGATTAGGTTTTCTAACTATATTTTCTGTTTCCCCTACCAAATTTTCCCTAGATATTTAGCCAAGAACCGTAAAAAAGAACATTGTGGATGGAACAACTTTGTGTTATGATGTAATTTCAGGGTGAATGGTAGAAGTATACCAGATTTTGCTTGTGTTAGTAGTAAAGTGAAAGGAAAGGAATTGTCCTTTTAAGGTCCATGATGCCTGTCACCGTGCATCCGATCGTGCTGCATCGGCTGGGTTAGCTTACAACATATGAGATTACCGCTACTCCCTGTACACCTATTCCATGTAGGTAAGGAGGCGTTATATGTGTTACTGTGGTACCCTACATCACCCTAGATTTGAACCTATGCCTCCTTTACTATTAGTCTCACTCAGGTAGAGCTGCAAATTTCTGTCCCTCCTAGTACTAGGAATATTGTGAAACTAGCTAGAGTGATAGAATTCATAGAGATGGGGCCATTTTTTTCAAATAAGATGTGGTTTCTCAAATCCTTATTTTGTTGGACTGATTAGAACTGTCCTAGGAATAACATTGACACTTTTCATTGCAATTTCCAATACTTGCATGAAAATTATATTTGATATAAGTTATAACCATTGGAGAACACTATAACAAGTGAATATTTTTACGGCCATTATACGAAACACATTTTTAGGACTAGTGGCAGAAAATAAATTGCAATTTTTACAATGATCCTCCCATCTCTCTCTCTGCATGATGGAATTCCTTTGCAGGTCAAGATACTAAAAGAAGAATTTGGGTTTGATGATGCCTTCAATTACAAATCAGAGACAGACTAGGATGCAACTTTGACCAAGTAAGTTTTGAACATTTATAGCCTTACTTCCGCATGGGTAGTTCCATTAGATGATTTAAAGGCACATGAATACTGTAATAATAATAATGATGTATATAATGAGCAGGTACTTCCCAACATGTATTGACATATACTTTGAGAATGATTTCTATATGTATAAAAGTACCACATCAAGACGAATGCTCACATCCCAAGATACTTTGAGAATGATTTCTATATGGATCTAGTTATTTCACATCCACAAGTGCATACTCATGGTCAAGATGATCTAAAGGATTAGAAGAGGTTATTAATGGTTGGGACTAGCGATCCAAATTGAGCATGTCCTAGCCCATTTGAGGGTTTAAAGTGTGTGATAGAAGCACAAATAAAAAAATTGGAAGTAAAAAGTCAAAATTTATATTTATGATGTGAAAAAGCATGTTCGAACTTTGATATGGATTTTTCTAAAGACATTACTCTTTGTATCAAAATGGCCCACTGTCCTGACTTTCATCACGCTTGAGAATAATAAGTTGCAAATTTGTTTGATACTCACAAGGTTTTAAAGAGGTTCCATTTATGTTGAATATTGCTAGTATTACTAGAATACCGACAAACATCTATAGTACAATCTTGGTTACATATTATCAATGTTGATTAAATTTTGTAAATGAGACTTGTTATATATGTGTGCCTCGTAGCAAGATAGATGGCTTCCATAAAATAGTTCCACCTGATATTATCCTTTACGGATTGCTTCTCCTTCCTCCAACCCCCTCTTCTACACCCCTTTTCCTCCTTTCATGTTTGTCTCCCTCAAAATCAACCTCCTCTTAGACTACCCCTTCGGCGTTAACATCGCACATTTCACGTGTGATTGCTAGTTGATATTTGGAATAATGATAAATATAATATGTTTTAGTTTGATAAATAATAAAACTAACTTTTGTATTAATTTCAATTTATAATCTCCTTTTATTTTTATAAATAAATCAAATATAAACTCTTAGCTTGAATACGTAATTATTCTTCTTTAATATTCTTTTTGGAATATATAGGGTAAAAGGAGGGTTTTAGAAGGTCCCACAACCTTATACAAAAGAGCCCATCAGGCCAGATTTAGCAATAATAGTAGCAAAGCAAAAATACCCGAGAAGATTCCAAAAAAGGAGGACGAATGAGACAAACAAAAAAAGAGAAATACATCATAAGAGCTTTTTCACTTTCGAATCGCATTTTTGCTCTAGGAGAGCCTGAGTCATTAGCAAGATGTTCGGCCAGTTTGATAAGCTCCGAGCAGTCATCAGCAATGGCAGTCCTGGTAGATTCCGTGAAAGCCTCCCAAGCTTTCAGAGCCTTGAAAGCGCGCTGAAGCTTGCTTAAAATAGAAGAAACCATTTCAACTCTGCGATTATCCCTTTTACGTCGGTAGACTCAGTTCAAGCAGATTCGAGTCCAGAATAGGTGAGGAATGAGAAGTGTCAGTAGCAAGAACTTTGTCATCGAAGAGAGCATTGTTTCCCTCAGACTGAGTGATGGGATCAACCACCGGTTGACTGATATCTAACTGCTCCGAGTCCGGGGAGTCTGGGTAGAGCTGAGCCAGGCCCAAGAGGTCAGCAGCCTGAGAGGAATCAGGGCTGGAAACAGGGGAAGAAGCGTGACCGCTGGCGTCAGTGCCTTTCAAGAACAAGCAAGAGAGGGGCGTGGGGAAAGAAGGGGTGGCAGGGGGAATAGAGGCAACGGGGGGACTCACAATAGCCACATCAGAGTCGAACCAGAAGAGAGAAGCAGACGACGACGGCGCCGAGAGGAGCGGAGGGAGGAGGAGGAGGGGCGAGGGGAAGGCGAGGGGGAGCGGCGGCGGCGACCCGATTTGGGGGGGAAGCGAAGAAGGTCGGAGTGAGAAGCAAATGACAGAGAAGAGCAGATATAACAAACCCTGGTGAAGAATGACACCTTCGCCCTCACGAGCTAACTGGACCGAGTGTTCTAAGGACTGAAACAAAAAGGCCGCCAGATTGATTTTCTTCCCCCATCGAAGATGAGAGAGGATGAACAGGTGGGGACCAAAAACAAGCCGATATCTACCGTCAATGGTAAAATACCGCATAATGACCTCCGCGACTCTGTCCCAAGGAGAAGGCAGGGAGTCCCGAGTATAACCAGAGAGGTATTTCACCGGTCTGTCACCAGGGGCGTTAAAGTCCTGAATTTCCGCATGCAGCGAACGCTTGTAGTAGATGTCACCGGCAGCAGGAAGGCCAGTGGCGTCAGCTATTGCATTCGTGGAGATGGTAAAGCGAGTGTTGCCGATCTGAACCCGACCCTTCGACCAGGAAGCCGTGACCGCATACGAAACCAGCGCAGAATAACCCGCCATTTTCTCCAGGAAGGTGGCAATACCATTCTCCAGCATTATATTCCACACCTCCCCATCATTTTTAACGAATCATAGTTATCAGGCTCAAGACGCTTCAACTGACCCCCCATGGTATGAATGTTTGAATAATTGCAGAAGTGAGAGCAAAAGGGGTCATTTAACAGCTTAGACAGGATGGGGAAGCCGTCGGCCAAGTTATCATTGCCCTCCCGCCACCTCCTCAAATGATTAATGTGAAGATAATGCCCATTCGTGTGGAGATCCCCCGCATCATTACAAAGCACCGTAATCAAAATGTCCATCGTTAAGAGTCAAATCAATTAACTTCGTCATAAATGCCGCCGCCCTTTGAGAAGGCCATAGCGAGTTTGCCGAAACCCGAATCAGCCCTCCATTCCACCAGTCAGCAATGGGGTATATCATTTTGAGTGATTTGGCAGAGATCATCCGGGAAGTTTTCAGTCCAGCTTTGCTGATTCTCAATGAGAACACCAATATTAGCAAGGAGGTCCGCCACTTTATTTCCCTCCCGGAGGACATGCTGGAACTGGATTTGTTGGAAAGATCTTTGAATAATTCTGATATCAGCAATGATGTTCTTTATCGACCAATGACCGAGTCATTAGACTACAGGAGATTGATGATGTTGAGGGAGTCACTTTCAACTTGAAGGGGATCATCACCAAATTTGATAGCCATCTCAAGGCCTTTGAGGACGGCCAAGGCTTCCGCACGATGGTTGGTACCAAAATTGAAGTTGTGAGCAGAGGCAGCAACAATATATCCCGAAGAACAACGAAGAATGGCTCCTCCTCCAGACTTACCAGGATTGCCTTTCGAAGCCCCATCCGTGTTCAGTTTTTTCCAGCCCAGGAGGGGGAAGCCAACAAACTAAATCCCGAGCAATGGAAGTGCCTTTCCTTTGAATGGTCAACAACTTCTGCCACTTATGGGAGTTACAAATTTGGATTTTTTTGTGATATTTGGCCCACATGATCAAGTTGATATTTTCTTGGAAAGCTAGAGCAATCTGAGAAGCCACCTGAGTTCAAGACTTTTTTCTTTGAAGATTCTTCTGTTTCTTTCTTTCCAGATGCCCCATAATCCGTGCGGAAGGAGGAGTTTCCAAGCCAAATTCAGAATCGGATGAGTAAAAGGAGAACTCCATTGAGAGAGGGTGTCCTGAATGGATTCCGGAAGGTCCAAAACACTCCCAACCTCGATAAAAGCCACTGCCGATAACTTGCGAAAAAGAACAATGGATCAAAAGATGGGCAGAGGACTCCGCCTCTTTAGCACATAACACACATTTAGTGGGGAGAGAGAAACCCCTTCTTTTCAGATTCTCCCCAGAAAGGAAAGCATTCTTAGAAGAGAGCCAAGAGAAAAAACCAATTTTGGGAATGATCTCATTTGGCCAGACATTGGAAAGGGGGGCCAGAGTCAGCACTATGCATCGAGAGATAAGCAGCCTTAACCGAGAAAGAACCCGACGGGGAGAGGGGCCAAATAATCTCGTCCTCGTTTTGGGAGAAAGGGATGTAGATGGAAGAGAGCACCGCTCTGAGCGATGACAGGAGCCTACTCTGCAGATCGCTGATATCATCCCAGGCCTTTATATCCCATGAGGGAATGGAGTTCACAATCTTCCAATAGCCCGAAGCTAATCTTCCTTGCTTATTAATGATGCTTCTCTTAACAGGGTCCCACGCAGGATTAAGATCAAGAGGTTCGTCCCCGATCCAAAAATCCCTCTAGAAATCAATAAGATGACCATTCCCAAATCTCCATTTAGTGCCAGCTCGTATGATGGGGAGGGAGCTAGTAACAGAATTCCATATGGTAGAGCCTTGAATTGATCGAAGTGAGCAGATCTTCGTTATTTGCCACATATTTAGCCCTGAGCAGATGGGCCCAATTAGAATTACCTTTAGCCACCTCCCAAGCAAGTTTTGCCAGGAGGGCCCCATTCATGTCAGCCATTTTTCGAAGACCAAGCCCACCATGAGAAGTTGGCTTACACACATCCTTCCATGCCACAAGATGGATCCTCTTCTTAACCTCAGTTCCTGACCACAGAAAGTTCCTTTGAATTTTTTCCACAACCTCCCTCACTGAACTGGGAATCTTGAGCAGGGACATGAAGTAAGTAGGGAGGCTTTGAAGGGTGGCTTTCACCAGCTGGAGCTTGCCAGCCTGACTGAGCAGAGCCCCTTTCCATGCAGCCAGCTTTTTTTGATACCTTTCAATGACAGGATTCCATATATTTTTTGATTGCTTTCCATGGAAGAGGGGGATGCCAAGATAAGAGGCGGGGAGATCCACAATATTACAACCAAAGATATCAGCAATCTTTCTCTGAGTCCTAGGGGCCGTGTTGATGAAGGAGATGCTGCTCTTGTTGAAATTGACAGTTTGCTGAGAAGCTGATTGGTAAAGAGAAAGGATATCCATTATAGCCCGGGCCTCAATAACAGAGGCTAAACTGAGCAGCAAAGTGTCATCAGCGAACTGGCTATGTGTGGCAGAAGGACAATTTGAGGTGATTTTCATACCAGAAATGATAGATTGACTTTTAGCCGCTTCCAGAGCTCTGCTAAGGGAGTCCGCCATTAGGACAAAAAGAAAAGGTGACAGGGGATCCCCTTGCCTGATACCTCTGCTGCTTTTGAAGAAACCCGCAGGAATGCCATTGATAAGAATAGAGAAGCAAGGGGTCGCGATACAAGAGAAGACCCAGCTACACCACTTTTTGTCGAAACCAAATTTTTCCAGGACCTTAATTAAGAAAGGCCAGCTGACTCTGTCAAAAGCTTTTTGCATATCCAATTTTAAGATCATTCCTGGGGACTTCAAAGGAAGGCCGAGTGAATGGCTTCATGAACTGTAATTATACCACCTTGGATGAGTCGACCTTTTATGAAGCCGTTCTGATTGTGAGAGATGAGATCCTGCATTAGAGGTTTAAGTCTGGAGGCCAACATCTTAGTGATAATCTTGTAAGACGTGTTACATAAACTTATTGGCCTAAAATTGGACACATCTTTAGAGCTATGCACTTTTGGGGCAAGTGCAACGAAAGTGGTATTCCATTCCTTTAGCAGATTGTTGTTCACCTGAAATTCATTCACTGCTTGGAAGAGGTCCTGCTTGATGATTTCCCAAAAGACTTGGAAGAAGGCGGCAGGAAAGCCATCCGGCCCGGAGCTTTGTCCCTCTTCATTGCAAAGACTGCTTTGTGAATTTCCTCCATAGCAAAAGGCTTGATCAGATTGTTGTTCATCTCAGAGACACCAGATGCGGAATATGTTGGAGCATGTCATTCATTGATTGTTCCGGAGGGGGCAGGTCAGCCTGGAGAAGATTTGAATAGAAGGAGACAAGCTCGTTGGATATATCAGTCTCAGCAGTTAGCAAGGTACCCGAGGATGACACCAACTCACGGATCTTATCTCTAGCCTTATGCTTGCAAGCAGTGATGTGAAAAAATTTAGTATTACGATCTCCTTGTTCGAGCCAAAGGGCTCGAGAACGTTGCCTCCAATAGGTCTCTTCTTCTTTAAGTGTGTTGTGATAATCACTGAGGAGGGAGATTTCATGTTGGTGAAGATGATCCAATCTTCCAACAGTCTCAATTTGTTCTGAGATTTTTGCCAAGCTCTGAGTTAGCTCCTGCTTGCGAAGCTTGATGTTGCCAAAGACTGTCGACTTCCATATCTTGAGTTGTTTTTTAATTTCTTTGAGCTTGCTGGAAAATCTAAACATACTAGAGCCCTCAATATTGATATTCCACCAGTTTGCAACAAGGGGGATCAGGTGGTTGTTTTCAAGCCAAGCAAGCTCAAATCTGAAGGGAGGATTCTTGGCATTCATTTTGTGATTTGCACTCAACGTGTAAGAGGGTCATGATCGAGGGCACCCGAGGGAGGGAGTTGAGGTAGAAGTCAGGAAAGAGAGAGATCCAGTCCAGAGAGCCTAGAGATCTATCCAATCTGCTTTGAATGTGGTTCCTGCCCAATCTACGGTTTGACCATGTATAAGATGAGCCATGGAGGTCCATATCCAGAAGTGAATTCTCCCTGATGAAGTCAGCCAAAGCCTCCATGTTGACTGGCATGACAGGCATACCTCCCTGTTTTTCCAAAGGATAAAGAGGGCAATTAAAATCACCCATTATTAGAATGGGAATTTTACCACAAGTGATGATGAAGTTAGTGATATCTTTCCATAGTTTACCTCGATGAGTCTCCAAGTTGGGGGCATACACATTGATAGCAATCCAAGAGGAGTCCGCTCCAACCTCTTGGAAGAGGATGCATAAAAATTTGGGGTGCTTGAACAGGCATTCCCCTTTGAGACTTCTGGGATCCCACAAGGTACAAAGTCCCCCTGAGTTCCCTGTTGAAGGTTGAGATTCAAAAGATGCCGCAGGCCAGATTTTAAGGAGGCGATCCTCATTTTTTAGTTTGGTTTCTGCAAAGATTATGATATCAGGAGAGTTCTGGAATTTGATGTCTTTGATAACTCTTTGCTTTTGTAGAGAGTTAAGTCCTCTTATATTCCAAGAAATTATCTTCATTTCTTTGGTTTGGGTTTACTCCCCACCACCATGGGGATTGTGCTTTGAGTTCCTTGCGTGACATTTATAGCTGCTTCTTGTTGAAGCTTGATATTGCTCGGAATTCTCCCCCGAGCTTTTTCCATACCTATATCGGGTTTCTTGCTGCTACTTCTAGTAAAACGATGATTGAAACTATCATCAGAGGAAAGTCCCGAGGGGGAGGGGACAGAGTCTAAAACAGGTGGACAGAGGGGAGGCAGGGGGAAGGATTCAAGGAGAGGGGATCGATGGAAGGGGAGGGAAGGGAAGAGGAGAGGACAGAGGAGAAGGGGGAGGGGAGGAGGCAGCCAAGGATAGGTCAACTCCTAGAGAGGAAGAGGTGGGGAGAGCCGAGGGAGGCAGAGGGGTGAGGAGAGGTTGAAAGGCCATGGAGGAGGGGACGATCTCGGAAACAGGATCAGAAGATGTGTTGATTTCTCCATCTTCAAGGAGAGCGAAGGAATTAGAAGTGGGGATGATCGGGATCTCAATAGAAGACGGTTTGGGGATAAAGTTTTTTTTGATTTTGGGGAGAGGATTTGGGACTTGGGTTTTGGTTGAGGTTTAGATGGGCAGCTAGAGGCCCGATGACCAAGTTTTTTGCAGAAGGAGCAAGCTTGAGGAATATATTCGTAGTCAATGGGTTGTTTCCAGTTCCCCAAGTCCGAAATAAGCTCAATATCTTTTGGTAAGGGACAACTGACATCAGCATTAACACAGAAACGAGCATGAATGAATCTAGTTTTAGCTTTTGTTGCTTGATCTATAGCAATTAAAGATCCTATTGAGAGAGCAATACCTTCAATAACCGCCGGGTGCCAGAACTCCAGAGGGAGCCCCGGGAGGCGAACCCAAATTGGGGCTTGGGTCATGGATTCCGTGTGTGGGTTGAAACCAGGAGACCATTTCCTGAGATAGAAGCCCCACCTGCCAAAAAACCACGGACCACCTAACAAAGGTTTCTAAAAAGTCTTCTTTCATGCTGAAGGAAAATAATATGAAACCATTAGGCATAGCCGCTATTTCAAGCGCTCCACATGGTTGCCATTTTAATCGAGCCCATTTTTTTATATCCTCCAATGGGGGTCTAGGGCCCATCAGTGTACCCACCAAGGACAGATCACGAGAAGCAGCAGCAGCCTTCGTGATGTGAGAGGGGATGCACAGGGAAAAGGATCCATCACCAAAGTGAAGGGGATAGCTTTCCGAGCTTTGAGCTGATGTGGAACCCTCCACAATTTTTGTCCAAACGTCAGGGCGGCTTTGGAGAGAGGGACCCTGACAAGAGGGACCCCGATCCAGACTAGAGGGTTCCTAAGATTCGAGCCAAAGACTGTGGACAAGCAGACGGTTCACAAAGCAGACGATTCAAAGAAATGGTCATTTTGTCTAATGGAGGTTTCCATCCCTTTTATTCTTCTTTAATATTCTTTGTTTCAAAACATGCATATTTATTTTAAAATTCAAAGTTTTATTATTTTGAATTTTATTGTCCAATAATGTTACTTTATGATTAAGATATTAATTATTCTTTAATATTATTAAAATTTAATAATAATAGAATATATTAATATAAATAGTAAATAATATTAGCAATCGCACTACAAGCGCAGCAATGTGTATGCCAAAAGGGGGAACAAGAAGAAAGGAGAGGCAATTACAAATGAGAGGAATATAAGAGGAAAAGAAGCCAATGGGGAATGGAGAACTGAAAGGAAGGAGGAGATGAAGAAATTAGGAAGTAAGGAGAACAAAAAGTGGTATTGTCGGAGCTAGGTGGAAATGGAGACACGATGATTAGTGTGAAAGTCGGAGGTAGATGAAAAGCAAAGGGAAGGGAGTGATGTAGAGCAGAGTGAGCCGGTGCAATTGTCAAAGTGTCGCGTGGTTTGCATAGCTTGACCGAAGTTTCTGTGGTCAAGAGGAAAGAAATGCAATAAACATCTAACGAAGAAAATAAAGAGATGTGCGTAATGATTAGAAATCAAAATTTCCAAAGAAAATGCAAATAAAATTTGTGTTTAATATTTTCAGGCCAAATATATGCGTGAATGACTATGTATTCGTATTGTGACGGGAGAACATGTCATGGTTACAAAACTTTAGATGAAAACCCATAGACAATTTATGAAGAAATAAAATTTTGATAATTTTTTTGGGTTTACAGATGTAATGCCAATGTCGTTACAATATATTTTCTGTCACTAATCAGAAACCTCTAGTATCCCAATAAACATGGTGTCTGGAGGTGTTGGGAAGGCTAAGGAGGTGGGTTTCAAGATGGGGGGAAGGGAGGAAAGGATTGAAGGAGAAGCTCTCCATTCCTGCAAAAATTAAGGAGGTGTGTTTTAGACATTCCTGAGTAACATTTGAATGAGAATGGTGGAGAAATAAAAATGTATTGTAAGGAGGGGACACTAGATAATGCAGTGAATGATTTAACAATTTTTTTGGGATTGTTGGGAGTGGGGACACACATTCAAGGCATGGTCATGTACGATCAGTCTGAGTGATTTACATCTATAGGATCCTCTCGATATCAAACACCTGCAAACAATTGACGGTGACTTCATATTGGTGTTCTGAATCAGTCGGTAGTTGGTTGCTTAATTTCATTTCTTTCAATGCAAAATGAACACTACAAACTCTGTTAGGTTCCTAAAAATAGTAATTGCCATCTTAATAAGCACATTGAAAGAATACCACAACATACTCTGATGTGCAATGAACACAAATTTGTGAAGCCTGGTCATGATACAAGACATTTAAGTAAAGGGTTAAGTTTTGTGTAGGTAGTTCTTTTGCCAACATTCAATGAAAAAATGATACGTAGGGTTTCAGTATTTTTTGTAGGATCTTGAACAAAATTTAACAAAAAGAAGACCTGCCCTAATATTTACAAATGAAATAAAATTTAACAAAAAAACACATACCTGGTTGGCTCTGTGCTCGGGTTGTGGTTTGTCGGCTCTACCTTGCGTTGGTGGGCTTTGTCTTGTCGGCGTTGACTTTGCACGAAGGAAGGCATGTGAAGGAAAATTGAGACGCCTCCAATATATAAGATGGGGGTTTGCGCGAAGGTGGTTCAACCGAAGGGTGGTTCGCGCGAATGCCCCCTTCACGCAAACCCCTTTCCGTGCTATACGTGGTAATTTTGTGCGCTACGTGGCACTTCAGGGAAGGGGGTGTTTGCACGAACACCCCTAATTTCCCACCTTGCCCAACCTGACACTCGCGTTTTGGGACACATTGTGGGACAATATTATGCTTTGACCCTGGAGCGTTGAACCCACATCTGAGCAATAGGTCATTAACTACACAACTCCTCCCAAAGTCTAAGCTATGTCCATTTTGCAATGCACACACCAACGAAAAATGTAACCGTTGAATGTTAATTGCAAAGGTCATTAACAAGGGAAATTGTGCACAAATAGGGTAAATGGGAAAGTCGCATGCTATGTCACCAAATACAAGCAGGAGGGGAACTTGTTTTTTTAGAGGATCGGGCATAAAATTGTCCTAAAACATTCATTGAAAAATCGGTCTTGAATTATGGGCATGTATTCTGTAAACAAATAACAAAGCCCACTATGGAATTATACCTTCAATAGTGAAAATGGATTTACATGCACGCAATTTATAATTTATGAATAACAACAATGTCCATGCGTGCTTGTTGTAAGTTAATACAAGAATATTTACGAATTTACAATAAATAACCGGAAAAAAATAATACACTTAATAATAACTACATGAATGAATTTATGAAAATATCTTAATAATAATAGTATCATTCTTAAAAAATTTGATTCTACAAAGAGAATGCCATGAAAAAAGTATTAAGGCACTTAATAACAAACAACGAATTTCTTGAATTTATAGAAATGTAGACATGCACAGCAGAAAGTGTGTCGTTAAAAGAAAGAAGCGAAAAAAAAATCATTGATGCACCTGCTCACATAGTATTACAATTTCATTCTTATAAAATCGACAAGCAAAAACACAATATGAAAAAAGGCGAGCTCGGGCCATCCATAATATCCAGTCATACCGCAAAGCTTACTCAATCTGATCAAAATAACAAAAAGAACCATCCGAACAAAAGTTACTTGTAACAAAATTGTCTCCAAAAAGAACATCAACTTAAAAATACTGCAACATAAAAAAACTGCGTATAGTTACAACAAAATACAAGTTACAACAACCTCAAACAAACTGCAACACTAAAAATCTGCGTATAATTAAAAAACCAGAAATTAATATAAAATACAGCGCAAATAACACAAATAAAAAACTACTTTTGAAGCGATGGCAATAAACTGCAAATTGCCATGGGGGTATTTGTGCAGTTTATGTACTTCTAAAGCGATGGCAGTACACTCGTTGTTACATCATTAGCGGTCAAGTTTCTCGTCTATCGATAGAAATTTCTTCTCCCGATCTGTTACAACCTGCTATTTAGAATTCAAAAGGTCCGTCGTCAATTGCCAGAACTTGGCCCTGTTGTTGATCGATCGTGTACATTTATGGAGTCTCGTCGCTATTTATGGTAGTCAGGGTAATAGAAAGATATCTATGACAAATATATCATGAACCGACATTTTAGTTTTAACATGGCATAGTGGATTTCTTATTAAATTTTTCAACCCATCTCTTAATTCATGCTAAAAATGATTAAATGTTTTGCTGAGAAGTAATGTGTTGAAGGTAAGGTATATTGGAATATTGCAATGACAGAGTGAGTTTGTCATAAATTACATTAGCGCTCTCCTGCAAATGTGAGGAATATCATGTTTTTCAATGTTTTTTCCTGTTGAATTTTTTTTTGTTGCAACAATAGATTAGAGATTTTCAGAGAACCCTCTTAAGTAATTAATATTAATTTCCATTATAGATTAATTATTTTCAACTAAATCCTATAACTGACCATGATTATCATTGTGTTATATGAGTTCATCAAAAATTATTCCTTGATTTGTAGTAGTATGTCCAATAATAATGAACAAAAGTTAATTTTTGTTATAGGAATGACTTTATTTGAGGCCATAGTTAGAGCTTTGCATGATAGAATTGAGTTATTATATAGAATGAATTCTTAGTTAATTGGCTTAATTGTTGAGTTTTCTTCAATTACATTGAAAATTTCCATAGATCCATAAATATGTATGAGAAAATGAGTGGAAGGTTATTTCCTCTCACACCAAATAATTAAAAATATACTTCTCGCATTGTGAACATCATAATGAATAGTGGTAGGATGGTCATAAATATGCACTCCTTTTCCCCATTTATTTTGTCTTGTTCAATTGATTAGTTAAAATGGTGTTTTTTAAAGAACATTTATTTTTGTGTTAGGTTGGTTTTGGCCCCAAGGAAAATACCATAAAATTGCGTACATATCATTACTACCGTTCTTATTACTTAGAAAACCCCTAGCGGCTTGTTTATTTAAGAAGGAACTACTTCAAATTATGTCATAAAAATTTGATTTACCAAATGGTAAGGGTGTAACATAGGTATTGGCTCCCATCCATTAAAAATACATGATACAAATATGGTCTTACTCCATGGCCCTTTAGATTGAACAAATTGACAAATGGGATGATGTAGAAAAGGTGAAAATACTAATGAAATACAATTTATATAAGTCTCTAGACAAATCTTGATTGATATCAAGAATATTATCCACATATCGATCACACGCCAATTCTTAAATGATCTATGCGCAGTGTTTGAAACCCTTCATATTAGATAATTATTATATTTACTTCAAAGTTTTAATAATTTTAAGGCATAACATGTTTTTCTTGTTTATACATGTAGAAATTGTAACACTTGGCACAAATCTTATGGAAAAAGAATCAATATTATAATCATCTTTATATGTAAATGGCCTTGGTGGAACACGTGCATTAAGTTGTTGTTTGTGTATATAAGATGAGTTTATACTTCTTTCAAGGTTATTTTATCCAAAAAATCTCTCTAAAACCTATCAAAGTGTGTATTTGTTTAATAAATTATGTTCACTAAAAGTAATTATTCAAAGTTTGGTTTTATCATCTCGATTTAAGCCATTTGTGTATCAAAGTATGAGTAAAAATACTTAGGTAATTGTATTTCTTTCTTGAATAATGTTATTTAAATCATTTTGGAATGTTATCATGGATACTCTCAATATTATTATGGGGTAATTATGGTTCATGTTATTGTTATAATATGCAACTTATCTTGACATGGGATTCTTATTCTAGAATCTCTACTGCGTATGTGTTGATAGACATGTTTTAACAAATCTTGCAAACTTTAAGGATTAGGAAGATGAATTTGTTATGTGTATATAACCATTCTTGTTCACTTTACATTGTTATATTATATTTTGACATGGAATGTAAAAATCCATTTTCTATATTTGTTTGATCGCACACTTTAGGTGTTTCCATATTTACCTCGTGCATGGAAAAAATTTCATGGAGTTCTAACACTCGTCCATATAGATCAAATTTTGTTCATAACGAGAAACATTGGTTAAAGGGACGAGGTATGTGAAACAACGTCGGATAAAGGGACGAGGTATGCCATTTGAAATATGTAAAATGTCGTAAAAGCAACCCAAAATGGTTATCAAGGTTAGACATGGGACATACTATAGTAAATTACACATAGGTGAAATAAATTTAGAAATAGTGAAGGATATAATATGTGTCACAAGGAAATTTGTAGGAAAATTTGAGTTGGGTTTACATTGGTCCGAAATAGGTCTATGGTAAGAAAAATGAGAGATGAATACATTAGTATGTTGATATATTTACATAAAATTTGAGTGCCATAGTTCATGGTACTATGCAGAGTGGGATCCTTTATATGCAAAAATAGTATTTGGAATATTTGAAAACAACACTGCCAATGGAGGTCCTAATTTTGTTATCATACTCTAAGAGATACATTGTTTAAGGAATGAATACTTAGTTCAATTTAAATGTCTTCCTAAATGTAAGTTGTGTTTTGCGTTAAATAAGTGAACTATTTAATTGTATTATTTTGGGGATGTGGGCGGGCGGCGTGGTTTTTTTCATTTTAAAAACATAGATTCATGAAGCTCATCATGTGGACAAAGTTTATCTATAAGATTTAATTCAATAATTAAAGAAACATATAAGATGGAGCTTCGATAGAAAAATATTAAAAATCATACCAATCATTCAACATTTGGAAGGATAAAAATATATTGGTTAAAATCCAATATTACATTTACATGAGAAGAACTCCTATCATATGAGAAACATATGGATTTCTAAGATTCAATACACTATGGGGTATGATGATTTTTGTTCTTTTATATTCTTTATGTAGACATGTAAAATGTCGACATGCTCACTTAACAAATAACATACTCATCACACTCATTACATAATAATTAATTGTGAGAATAATTATTATTATCCCTATTACCATGCCCCAGCTTATTTCTATTACTCACCCCATAATCCCATATCATCCTTAGACATATTAATACATCATTAATATTTTCATTATCCCATTAACTAATCTCTATTACCAATTTCTAAGAATTAAAAATTCCTACTCACCTACCACCTACCCTATACCTAGCTTCTCCATCTAATCACTCCACTAATCACATTTAATCTCACCTAATCCCAAGCTAAAAATCCTCCAAATCTAGAGGCTTATATTTCTAGAAGCCTCTCCAATTTTCCCTCTTCCATATTTACGATTTAAAGATTTCCTCCCTTTATTGAATGGAGGATTCTTCTAATCTCTAGAATTTTCCAATTCTAGATCTTTCTCCATTCTCACCCATTTTCATGGCAAGATCTCAACCCTCCATTCTTCCATCTACATGGCAAGATCTCAATCCTCCATTCTTCCTTCCTCTAACTATAAATAGAGGTGCCACCCTCCATGGAAACCATCTTAGAAAATTGCAAGTATATGCTGCCAAATTCCAAGCAAAGCTACCAATCATCAAGCATTCCATCAAGCTAAAATAATCATTGAACAAGGGGAGGTGATGTCCAATTCATTCCACAAAATATAAGGCAAATATAAAAATATCTTGATCACATCCAAAACAACAAGGGAAGAGCATTGGAGCATGCAGGTAAGTCCAGGTATAACCTCTCTTCATCCCTTTTATCCAACTCAATTGAGGTAGATAATATGTATGTTAGGTTTATGATTGATTCAGTTTGATAATTATCTTATATTTGCATAGTTAACACCAATTTTTGTCTACATTTTGGCACCCACCGTGGGGCTTACCTCCCATTTTTAATCATTTTCCATCTTATTCCATCCCTAGAATAAGCTATCAAAATTTAATGAATTTTTGTTGTTGTTTACCCCCTCAAATTTGCAATTTTCGGGCTTAAATTCTATTTTAAGCGTGAAACAACGCCTTTACTTTGTGAAATGGCTCCTATGCACAAAAATTGGCTCCTTAAATTTTCAACGACTTTACATGAGTTTCAATGCCTTTGATAGCTTATGAAGTTTTGAAATTGCATTTTCTCGCCTATTTTGACCATTTTTGACCATTTCGTATTTTGCACACATAATGGCACCTATGTTCACAAAGTGGTGCCTATGTCCATATTTTCAAACCAGATCGAGACAACAGCTTAAAATTTCAAAATCCATCACAAAATAATATGAAAAGTGAGCTCAAAACTGTCAAGGTAAACATTTGTGGCCGCCGCTTCTTTAATAATTGAGCTGTGAGAAAGTTTGTGTTGTTGAGCCTTCAAGATGTGGGTAGATTCCTTCCATTGATGTAAGCTCTCAAGAAACTAGCCCAAAAGATCAAGGGATATGAATGTGAGAGATAACATTATATGTAGATATCCCTCTTTTTAATAGAAGAATGGGTGCCACTTGGAAGATTTAAGCACTATAGAGGAAGTGACAACCGATCACCTTAAAACTAGTAAAGGCATTCAAAATGTATGGTCAACTTCTAGATTTCGCAGCTTTATAACTTTGTTTTTCATGGGGACACGAGAGGGAATATTTATGGGTTTACAGGATATAGACACAAAGACAACAATTTGAGTCAAGAAAAGATATTTTCCTAGATTTTGGAACTTTTAGTTTGTTATATACACAATAATACACGACCTAGAACAATAATTAACATTTCACCGATTATTTGATGTATATATAGATATGTAAGAATATAGTCAATTCTAAAAGAAGTTAATTTATGATAGTATCTATATTCATTGTTGTTGAGCTTAATTTTTTTAGAGACTTTAAATATATATTTTTTTCATTAATAATCCGTAAACATGTTACAAATGGATACAATGCTAAGCATCAGTAACTAATACACTAGGAAGCATCCTTAGGGATACCAAGGTAAAGAACTTAAAACATAGTACAAAAAGAAGAAGTCATCCATATGATTCATCCAAATGAAGAATTCGGTTAAATGCTTGGTTTTTCTCCCTAGACCACCCCGTAGGAATATAACCTAACACATGAACATTTTCCTTATCCAAAGCCCAGTTGGCCAAAGCATCTGCCACTTTATTACTCTCTCGAGCAGATGAACATAAAGAAATGTCTGGAAATCTTGAGCCAAAATACCAATATTTTTTTGAATCTATGAAATACGCCAATTAGAAGAGTGAATGTTGCCTTGCCTATTTAGTAGTCGAATAATTAGTTGAGAGTCAAATTAAATAATAACTTTTTCCTCCCCATTTTGGCCGCTTCCTTCAAAGCATATTGAATGGCAAGGATTTCAGTCATATTGTTTGTGGTAATTCCATTTTTCTTCCCATAAAAAAGTGTTGTTGAGTTGTACTATCTCTAATTATTCCTCGTATACTAGCTTGTCCCGGATTTCCTCTAGATTCCCCATTTGTATTAATTTTAATGCACCCTTCGTAAGGTGTTTGCCAAAATTTAGGTCGGTGATGGGTTTCCATTAGGACTTTGTTACATATTCTCCTTTGGAAGTTTAATAATTGCAAAAGGACTCTCTTCCATTTATCCAATACCGCATTTGGCAATTTGACTTTTGTTTGGAGAGTCAACAATATTAGCTTTGATATAGGTCCAGATAGAGGTTAGTTCTTGTATTTTCCGTTTAAATATGCACATGTTTCTTTCTTTCCAAACATTCCATAACGTTAATGTTATATAAATCCAACAAGTAATATTCATCACGGGGTGTATTTTACACCGATTCCCAACTGTGGATAACCTGCACAAGGTTAGTGGTATCATTCCAAACTAGTGTGAACATGTTTGATAGGTACTTCCATAGTTGTAAAGCAAAAGGGAAAGAGAAGAAAAGATAATCACCCATTTCTGCCTCATTTAAGTATAACACACATCTAAAAGGTCCTTTCAGCCCTCGTTTCTTAAGATTTTCCCTTGTGAGTACCCGTTTATGAAGAAGGCTCCAGGTAAAAAAGCTCACTTTCAGCCATAACATTGACTGTCATATCTTTATGAAGATATCCATCCATGGATGATTGAGTGTTCTAGCCAAAGAAGTATACCCCTCCACCACCGTAAATCGCCATTGATTGCCTTCCCCACCATAGTTCATCTTTCATGCCTCGACAAGGATATCTTCCACGCCTGCAAAATGTACGCGCATTGTTGGATCTGTTGTTGCTTGAAGGTCGGACATTGAGAAAACAAGCCACTGCTTTGAGGATGTGATTGCTGATAATGACAAACTTTTATCCACCCATTTGCATGGACTACATTCATAATAGGTAGCAAATCTGGGTACTGAGATATAATTGGTGGAAACCCATTCCATGAGTTTGTCCAAAAATTTATTTGACAACCATTTGTGAAAATCCAAAATAAATTCTCTTTGATAAGAGTCTCACTTAGATGAAGGACAAAAACATAGGATATCCGCCAACATGTAAGGAATGGCGAATGAGTGACTCGATGGTAAACCACCTGTATATTTAGCACACACATTAATAAATGATAACTATTTCAGATTTTGAAGAAGCCTCCAATATAATTTAGCTTCCAAAGCCTTGTTTTTCTTAACACTGTCTCTAAAACCAAGTCCCCTAGTGTGTTTAGGACAACATAAAATCTCCCATTTGGCTAAATGCCATTTTTATCTTGTTGTTTTCCTCACCAAAGAAACCTTTGACTAATATGATCTATATCATGAAGAATCCTAGCCGAAATATGAAGGAGAGACACAATATATATTGGAATGGCCTACAAGACAATTTTGACCAAGGTCATTCGTCCTCCTAAAGAAAGCCATCTATTTGCCCATCTCACAAATTTGGATTTGATTTTGGCCTTAACCCATGTCCAATCCGTGATATTTTGAGGAGAAAGGAAAACCAAGGTAATTAAGTGGTAAAGTGCCTTGTTGAAACCTCAACTTATGAAGGATGTCCTGCTCAAGTGTTGGGGGGCAATGAAAGAAGATGATTCTGGATTTTCCTTCATTAATATCCTGTCTGGTAGCCTGAGAGAAAAGGTGTAGAATAGTGGCAATATGAGATGCTTCTCTCTTAGAGGCTTCCTCCATTATAGAAGAGTCATCCACAAACTACAAGTGTGTCAAAGGCCAAGCTTGTTGTGCAAGTTGGATACCTTTAAGTTTTTTTCATTTCTGGCAGCAGTTAACAATCACCCTAGAGACTCCGCCACAATTATAAACAAAAAGGGAGAGAGTGGGTCACCTTGCCTGAGTCCTCTCGAGGCTAAAAACCTAGGGGAAGGTTCCCCATTGATGAAAACAAAGAATGAGACTGTAGTAATACAAGTTTTTATCCAATCAATCCACTAAGCAACAAAGCCAAATCTTTGTAAAAGAGCAACCAAAAATCCCTCCCCACTTTATCGATGCTTTTGCAAGATCTAATCGTATGAACATGACAAAACTTTTTTGAATTTGCATATAATGAAGAGCTTCTTGCACCAAAACTATATCATCTGCAATTTGTATACTGGAACAAAACCTCCTTGTTCTTGCATATAATTTTATGTATAATTGTTTTAGCCTATCATCCATCACTTTAGTAATGATTTTATACAGAACATTACATAAAGAAATTGGGTGATATTCAACAATGGTAGATGCCTCTGCCATTTTGGGAATCAAAGCTATATGAGTGTAATTGAGAATTCTCAAGATATTTCTTTCCTTACGACATTCCTCAACCACCTCCAAAAGATCTATCTTAATCAGCTCCCAAAATTGTTGATAAAATTCTATCAGAAATCCATCTGGCCCAGAAGTTTTTCCTTTCTTCATAGTAAACACAACCTGATGTAATT
This sequence comes from Taxus wallichiana var. yunnanensis, assembly GCA_018340775.1. Lineage (NCBI taxonomy): Eukaryota > Viridiplantae > Streptophyta > Pinopsida > Cupressales > Taxaceae > Taxus > Taxus wallichiana. The sequence continues at coordinate 111,590,351 of CM031241.1, read as the reverse complement.
CTTGTTTAGAGATAGGCTTAAGCAATTGGTGATTATCTTCCTCCGTAATAATAGAAGGAATATTATCATAGATAGTTTGTTGTGCCCTTCCATTTAGGGAAGACTTCCAAAAAGCAGTTGTTGAAATAATGTAAAATCACTTATTGGATTCCCCTCTTTGATGTCTCTTGATGGCCCATTTCAGTAGTCAAAGATGCTATATAGTTATGTGCTCGATGAGCCAAGACTGATTTGTGGAAAAAAGTAGTATTCTTATCTCCCTCCTTTAGCCATTGTACACATGCCTTTTGTTTACAAAATATCTTTTCCCATAGATCTCTAGTGAGCTCAATCTCCTTCTTCTCTAGATCTAATGAAAATCCTTGCAATCTAATATGTTGGTTAATGAGAGATCCCTTTTTCTAGCATGCACATTTCCAAAGACATTCTTGTTCTACTCCTTAATTTATCTTCGAACATATTGAAGAGTTTGGTAAAATCTATACATGCAGGTCCCATATCTTGGTTTCCCATCTTTCCACCACTTTGTAATCAAATCAGGAAATTGTTCATGCCTCATCCACATTAATTGATAGTAGACGGGTTCCTTAAATGTCTTTGATTGTCCAATCTCCAACAATATCGATCAATGGTCAGATTCCCCATTATTAAGGACATTTGTAATTGGGAGAAAATTCATGTTCATCCAATCCTTGGATATCAGAAATCTATCCAATCTTTCCCTAATGTAACTATCCCCAATTCTTCTATTAGACCATGTCATAAGACCATTGTGAGTATGAACATCAATTAGTCAAGGTTTTGAATAGAGTTACTTATAATGGTTGATGAATAATCCAAGTGTGAATTTCCACCATGTTTTTGTTTGTGTAGAGAGAATAGTATTAAAGTTTCCACCTATTATGCAAAGATACCCCAAGTGATCATTCACAACAGAATTAATAAGGTTCTATTGAGATTTCATGCCTTCAACATTGTTTGGGGCATAGATATTAAGGAAAAACATAATTGATCGGGCTTCCATATGTCACACACCCAAATATAGAATTCCATATGAGCCCCCAAAATGTAAAATATGAAGGTCCCGAGGGTCCCAAATACACGCCATACTTCCGGAAGCTCCATCGGAGCCTAATGCAAGCGCTTGTCCGTTTTGCTAATATTTTTTGCTAGAACGTTCATTAATTTAACTCGATGTCTTAGTTTCTTACAAAAATAACATCTGAGGATGATATTGTTGCATCAATCTTCTAATCTCATTTATTTTAGGAGGGTTCCCCTTTAGTCCCCGTACTTCCATGTAATGACCCCATTTGTGAAACTCCTTCAATAAAGGTTGTCGATATCCTACCTTCCCTCCTTTAGTTAACCCGTGACCTATCTTCTGAATACGGAACTATTTGATTTTCATCCCGGTGTAGCAAAGTATCCAATCTCAATTTTTTCTAAGATTCTTGATACACCCCCAAAGACGTTGTATTGCTTCTAGCTTTAAGTAGACAAGGAGGGAGCATTAAAGCTAGACAACTTTCGTCCACTTGAGCCTCCTGTAGACCCTTTTCTTCACTTGCTCCAGACAATTTGTGTTTGTGTTGAGAACCATTGATATTATCCTGTTGAACATTATAATCACTTTGTTCCGCAATAGGTTCATTATCTTTTGAATTTAAAGTTTCATTAGGCACAGGAGTTGCCAACACAATTTGCGTTTGAGGAACTTGTGAGGCAACAATATCTTCCATATTCTGATTTGCATCTTCTCGATCATAGGATCATAGATTGGAATCTATTTGCATGTCTTTCTCTAGAGGTTTCACTTTGACTATCTTTTTTTTATTTTGGAACGATAAATTCTTCTTCCTTCTCCTTCCCCACGCTGGGGTGTGTATTAGATGAGGGCAGTCCTTAAGCAATGTCCATACTCATGACATACTCTGTATCCAAGGGAATGTTCTCATAATCCACTACCCGATCCCATTGCTCATCACCCAAATCCAACATGATTTTAGAGGGTAAGGGCTGGTTCATGTCCATATATATACATATGCAAGCATATACCATGTGTTCCATGTGAATAGAGGCATCCAGTACGAACATATTGATCCAATGTATTACCTATGGCTTGGAAGATTACATGATTCAAAAATTCAGCCGAAGCCCAAACAGCTTGGATCCAAATTGGTACAAGTGAGGCAAGATCCTCTTCCACCTTAAACATAGACTGTCATGGTTTCATGAAGAGGCCTACTCTACCAAAAACCATGGACCCCCTTGGAAAAGGCATTATTTCTCTACCATAGTTACAAAGACCACAAGAAAGTAAATTTTAATAATTAACAATAATTAGTAATAAAACCAGAACCAAGATTTTCAATAAAAACTGTAAAACTAGGAAGCCAACAAAATAGCCAACAACGATAAACACAACTATAAAACAGTATGCATCAAACAAAACTGCCAAAAAGCCTTAAAAAAACAAAGTAGTTCATTAAGATAAAGTTGACAAACTAAAACCAAGTACCTTTTATCCTTGGAAATCTATTCATAATTACTGATATTTGCAGGAAATTTATTCACAATTACTGATATTTCCAGCTTTTATTACTCCGATTGGAGTTCTTCATAATAGGATTGATTTTTGGCAGTTTTTTTTAATTGACACATATATAGTATTACCATTTTTGGGTTTAAAATTGTTGTTATTTTTATATATAGAAGTAATAAATTTTGTAGGCATTATATTTATTTATTTAAATTTTGTTTTACTTATTCTCATAGTTTATAATCAATTTAGTATGTAATCAAATAAATTAGCTTGTGATTGAAATAGTTCAAGGATTCGTCAATAGTTTGTAGTTGATTTTGTAATTGATATTTGAAATAACGATAAATTTAATATGTTTTAGTTTGATAAATAATAAAACTAAATTCTGTATTAATTTCAATTTATAATATGATTTTTATTTTTAAAAATAAATCAAATATAAACTCTTAGTTTGAATATGTAATTTTTTTGTTTCAAAAGACATATATTTATTTAAAAATTCGAAATAATAAAACTCAAATCATAATAATATATACATAAACTCTTTCAAAAGATAACTTTGGTTACAATTTTATTATTTTGAATTTTATCGTCTAATAATATTACTTTATGAATACGATACTAATTATCGTCTAATATTATTAAAATTTTATAATAATAAAATATATTAATATAAATATTAAATAATATTAACTTAAAAATAATTAGATAAATTTTAGTGTAATAACTATTTTGGTAGTTGGGGTAATCACAAATATATCATCGACAAATATATTATCAACCAACGTTTTAGTTTTAACATGGCATAGTGGATTTCTTATTAAAATTTTCAATTCATATCTCAATTCATGCTAAAAATGATTAAATGTTTTGCTGAAAATTAATGTGTTGAAGGTAAGATATATTGGAATATTACAATGGCAGTGGGTTTGTCATAAATTACATTAGTTCTCTCTTAACTATCGAGCAATATCATTTTTTCCATGTCTTTGCCTCTCGAAATTTTTTTGTTGCAATAATAGATTAGAGATTTTCGAGAACCCTCTTAAGTAATTAATATTAATTTCCATTAAAGATTGGTTCTTTTCAACTAAATCCCGACCATGATTATCATTGTGTTGTATGAGTTCACAAAAATTATTCCTTGATTAGTAGTAGTATGTCCAATAATAATGAACAAAAGTTAATTTTTGTTATAGGAATGACTTTATTTGAGGCCATAGTTAGAGATTTGCATGATAGAATTGAGTTATTATATAGAGTGAATTCTTAGTTAATTGGCTTAATTGTTGAGTTTTCTTCAATTAAATTGAAAATTTCCATAGATCCATAAACATGTATGAGAAAATGAGTGGAAGGTTATTTCCTCTCACACAAAATAATTACAAATATACTTCTTGCATTGTGAACATCATAATGAATAGTGGTAGGATGGTCATAAATATGCACACCTTTTCCCCATCTTTTTGTCTTGTTCCAATTGGTTAGTTGAAATGGTGTTTTTAAAGAGCCTTTATTTTTGTATTAGGTTGGTTTTGGCCCCAAGGAAAATACCATAAAATTGCATACCTATCCTTACTACCATTCATATTACTTAGAAAAACTCCTAGTGGCTTGTTTATTTAAGAAGAAACTACTTTAAATTATGTCATAAGAAATTTATTTACCAAATGCTAAGGGTATAACATAGGTATTGGCTGCTCATCCATTAAAAACACAGGATACAAATATGGTCTTATTCCATGGCCCTTTAGACTGAACAAATTGAAAAATGGGATGATGTAGAAAAGGTGATAACACTAATGAAATACATTGTATATAAGTCCTGGAAAAATCTTGATTGGTATTAAGAATATTATCCACATATCGATTACGCCCCATTCTGAAAATGATTTATACGAGTTTTGAAACCCTTGATAATTATTATATTTACTTCAAAAGTTTAATAATTTTAAGGCATACCATGTTTTTATTGTTTGTGCATGTTGAAATTGTAACACCGACACAAATCTTATGGAAAAATAATCAATATTATAATAATCTTTATATGTAAATGCCCTTGGTGGAACACGTGCATTAAGTTGTTGTTTGTGTATATAAGATGAGTTTATACTTCTTTCAAGGTTATTTTATTCAAAAATATCTCTAAAACCTATCAAAGTATGTATTTGTTTATTAAATTGTGATCATTGAAAGTAATTATTCAAAGTTTGGTTTTATCATCTCAATTTAAGACATTTGTGTATTACTTATGAGTGCAATATACTTAGGTAATTGCATTTCCTTCTTGAATAATGTTATTTAAATCATTTTTGAATGTTATTATGGATACTCTCAATATCATTATGGGGTAGCTATGGTTCATGTTATTTTTATAATATGCAACTTATCTTGACATGGGATTCTTATTCTAGAATCTCTACATGCTTATGTGTTGAGAGACATATTTTAAAAAATCTTGCAAACTTTAAGGAGTGGGAAGATGAATTTGTTATTTGTGTATATAACCATCTTGTTCACTTCAATCAAGTTATATTATATTTTGATATGGAATGCAAAAATCCATTTTCTATATCTCATTTGATTGCACACTTTAGGTGTTTCCATATTTACCTTGCATGGAAAAAAATTCATGGAGTTCCAACACTCATCCATACAAATCAATTTTTTTCATGATGAGAAATCTCGCTTAAAGGGACGAGGTATGTGAAACAATTGTTAAAGGGATGAGGTATGTGAAACAACAATTAAAGGGATGAGGTATGCCATTTGAAATTGTAAATGTCATAAAAGAAACCCAAGAGTGTTATCAAGGCTAGATATGGGAAATACTATTGTAAATTACACATAGGTGAAATAAATTTAGAAATGGTGAAGGATATAACATGTGTCACAAGGAAATTTGTAGGAAAATTTGAGTTGGGTTTACATTGTCCGACATAAGTCTATGGTAAGGAAAATGAGAGATGAATACATTAGTATGTTGATATATCTACATAAAATTTGAGTGTCATAGTTCATGGTACTATGCAGAGTGGGATCCTTTATATGCAAAAATAGTATTTGGAATATTTGAAAACAACACTGCCAATGGAGGTCCCAATTTTGTTATCATACTCTAAGAGATACATTCTTTAAGGAATGAATATTTAGTTCAATTTAAATGTCTTCCTAAATGTAAATCGTGTTTTGCGTTAAATAAGTGAACAATTTAATTGTATTATTTTGGGGGTGTGGGCGGGCGAGGGTGAATTTTTTCATTTTAGAAAACATAGATTCATGAAGCTCATCATGTGCACAAAGTTTATCTATAAGATTTAATTAAAGAATTAAAGAAACATATAAGATGGAGCTTCGATAGAGAAATATTAAAAAAACATGCCAATCATTCAACATTTGGAAGGATAAAAAATATATTGGTTAAATTCCAATACTACATTTACATGAGAAGAACTCTTGTCATATGAGAAACATATGGATTTCTAAGATTCAATACACCATGGGGTATGATGATTTTTGTTCTTTTATATTCTTTATATTAAGGAATCAATTACATTTTTATACATCCTAAAATTAGTTATGATTATTTCTATTTTTTCCTTCATATATTGAAAATGGTGATTATTTTTATTTACATTTTTAGTATATATTGATTTTTTTATTAATGGAAAATAGTTTTGAAGGGACTATACCCTGATACAAAAAGGCTCAATAACTAGATATACAAGAGTGAGTAACAAAAAGGATCGAATCCATATATTACAATAAGCCAAATAGTAGCCAAAAAAGGAACTACTAAGAAGGATCAAAAAGGAATAAATCAGCTAAAAACAACAGTTAAACAACAAACTAACAGAAATAAAACAACATCCTGCTCGCAACCAGATTGCTCTGAAGAAGATTATTTCTTTGAAGCCCTGTCTATTCTTGATTTAACAGTTTGAAGTGAGGTAAATAACACCAAAGTAGTGACATGTGTAGGGTCATTTGCATACTAGATGTGAGATGATCTAGTTCCTTTCATCTCCAGTGCCCCAAATGTAAGATGATTCAACTAAGCATAGTGATGCTTCTGACCTATTGTTCAAGAAAATCACATATAGCCCTAAAAATTGCAATGTTGTGATCATGTCAGTTCCTTAAAGTGCCCAAGTATATTCTCCAAGGAATTCAATTTCTTTTAAATTTCATTTATCTAATCACCCAATACCAACATCCTCATTCAATTTTCTTTTACCCTTTTGCTTAATTAGCTGATGCATTTATTTTTTGAGATTTTCCACCTCTTTTTCAAGATTTCCATCCTATGAAGAAGGTTCTCCTTCTCATGTTGAGTAATGTTATCTTGTCCTGCAGTGCTGATGTGCAACAAATTATGGGAAATTTCAATATCCTTGTTGCTCCTGAGGACTTTGCCGGAGGAAGAGGGGTTTAATTTGGAGAAGGAAGGATTTTTGTCTTGAATTTCCTTTGATTGGAAATGGTGACCAGGGTGAGACTAGGAATCTCCTTCAACAATAATGTTCAGAATGTTACATTCTTTAGCAAGTCTTAAACCCCATAAAGTTGATAAAGCTTCAACATAATGGTTGGTCGATGCCCCATTCTTGCCAACATAAGCAACAATTAAACAACCTTTGTGATCCCGTATAATTCCTCCACCAGCAGCTGCACTTGGGTTTCCCTTAGAGGCTCCATCAAAATTGAGTTTATACCAAGAATTAGGAGGGGGGATCCAGTGTATTGAAGACCTGTCAATGGTTGGAGTTCTTTGTTTCTGAACATTTTCAATATCAATCTTCCAATTTGAAAGTATAACCTCTTCATCTTTAGGATATTTCTTGTTCTTGGGAGGTTTAAATCTTTCAATATTATCTTTAACTACATTACCAATCTTATTGAAGCTTGTTTTATAGATCTTCCTGTTGTTTCTGAATATTATATCATTCCTGACTTTCCAAATTCTCCATATTATATGAGGAAAAGTTAGTTTCCATAATCTCCTAACTATGCAATGATTGTATGGGGGTCCCATTGTTCCCAAGTTTGAGAAAATTCCTTTGCAATGTCCAACAGATATTGAACCTTGAAAAAGCAAAACTCCAGATCTTTGAAGCAAACTCACAATGTAACAAAAGGTGTTTGATGTCCTCAACCTCCTTTTTACATATGCAACACATGTTTGGCATGATAAAACCTCTCTTGATTAAATTATCATTCGTGAGAATTCTTCTTCGAGAACAAGCCAAAAGAAGAAATTGACTTTGGGAGTTAGTTTAGGCAACCAAATTCTGCTCCATTTAAAATCACAATGAATATTTTCAAAAAAGGAATTATATCCTGATTTGACAGTGTATTCTCCATCAAATGAGTTACTCCAAACAAGCTCATCCTTGACATTAATTTGATTCAGTGGGATGATATCTAACTGCTCTTGGAGTGAGGAAATCATGGAATTTGGCTCATTCATCTCCACATTAAGCTGCTTCCATCTTTTTCTATTTCCCTCCATTTCAATGTAGTCTTTGACTTTAGTTCCATACTTTTGAACTAAAATATCTTTGATAGAGCCAAATTTATCATTTAAACTGAAATTGGTCCAATTATCACTCCAAAACTGAATATCACTGCCATTTCCCACTTTCCATTTACACCCTTGTTTGATAAAATTCCTTGTTTGGATCAAATTATTCCATAGAAAATAGAACCCTGAGGTAGTTGATCATCATAAAGGAAAGAATTCACTTTTTGTTGAGCTAGGTATTTGGCTTTAATTAATTCAATCCAAGGTTTCTCCTCTGTTAGCATTCTCCATCCCATTTTTACAATTAAAGCCATATTCATTTTTTTGATATCCTTAATGCCTAGCCCACCTATTCTTTTAGGTGTACATACTTGATCCCATAATACCTAGCACACCTATTATTTTAGTATATATTGGTTATTTCAAACAAAAATATGATTTTTCCCTCATATATTTGTACTCTGTATCATAAGCCATGAAATTCGTCTAACACTCTTGTATATTTGTACTTTCTATTGTGACATGCAAATGAGAGTGTCTTAATTAAAAAGTCGTGCACTTCATTCATCACTCGAGCATATGTTTTACTATTTATTAGAAGTGATACAACTCATCCATCACTCCTTTCTATATCCACTCTTTATTGAGATGTAGAGTACCGATCCCACTACACTTCATAAGGTCATTAGTATGTGAAGGTGAAATATAATGTCACATCATAGAAAATAAACTACAAAAGTAGGAAAATAAATGCTTTCAATTGTCACACAATGGAAACAACCATTCAACGTTAATAAAATATTGTGTTGGCTTAACCTAGCATTAAGGTTGTAATCATTTTGGGATTTAGTTTCCTCTTTATTCCAAATATGGTTGTTGATGTTCTTCAAGTATCACCAAATTACAACACCCTTTGATTTGTCATGAACTATGGATGAGCAATCAATGTATTTGGGTAACATGGGACCATATCTCAAGTTATGGGGATTGCTATTTGAGATGGAGCTCCGGATAAAGTCAACTTCCTCTACCTAAATCTAATGCTAAACTACTCCTAGAAAGGAAAATGTAGCTAACTAATCCTAAAATAACCATTCCAAGGGACCAAGGAGAGAGAGAGGGGGTTAGAAAGATGCATGGAAGGGAAATCCTAAGCTAAAAGGTGGTGATAACACTAGAAAAGGGGTGAGAGACACTCTAGTGAGGGAGAAAGAGAAAGAAATGGAGAAGGGAGAGGCCAGACATAAGTGACACAAACCCAAAGCTTCATTTACCATCTGTTCTCACATGAAACACAACAAAAATTAACTTGTAAGGAGAAATACATGCACAACATAATGCAATAAGTAAAAGAGAGGCAAGGTTGTAAATAAAATAAGCTAGGACAGAAAAATGTGTCACAAAATAAAGCTTTATTTGCAAATAAAGTATGCACAATCCATTACAATTACAAAAGAAGGCACAAGAACACATGCCAAGTCCAAAAATGGAGGTTTGACGGCTCACAACTACTTTGGAACAAATTTGACAGAGTTCCATTACATTTTTTTGAATGTTCATCCTCTCAATAATGAAAGATTTTACAATATATAGCTTGAATGAGAGAGAAAGAAGAAAGAGAAGAGGGAAAGAGAGAAGGGATGAATTTTTTAACTTTCAACCACCAAAAGTATGCATTGAAGTCTTCTACAAAGCACATGGGCACTTTACAGAGCCATAATTTAGTCTATTACATCCTGTAGAAGGAAATGAAGCCATGTTTCATCAATTCTAGTGGTTGAGCTACCTGATTTGATCATTTACGTGCCGAAACTACTATTTTCTCCTAAAAATCATGTTTTCCATTTCTCCTCCCCCAAAGCCACCAAAATCAGACTTGGATGATGTCAAGTTGAAGGGCTCAAGGATATCTTTCCAATGAAATAAGATTTGTCTAATTTGGAGCTCGGGATCAAAAGATATAGCCATTTGGATATTTACCCAGGTCGAGAGACGCAAGAATTTGACACGTGGCAACTCTTGATTGGCTCGAAGATCGGGCTTTCCCAACGTGTGCATGAATTTTAATTTTTTCAAGTTTCTACCTCCCATTGGGTCACTTTAGTTCCCCTCATGCCATTTGTCCTTTGGCTTTATCAAGGTTTGTCATATTAAGAAATACAGACCAATAAAACTTTTCTATGTTTCTCGGGATGTCAGACTATCCTTAGCCCTTATTAGACCCCTTTTGAAATGCAAGCTAATGAGAAGGCTCCACATTTATTTTCCATTGTCAGACTTTTGATAGTCTCATCTGAAAATTGTGAAGTGCTAGCTAATGGGAAATCTCCACGCACTTCGCGTTGTCAGACTTCTCTTTGATCTCCACTGACAACTGCGAAATGCGAGCTAATGAGGAATCTCCACGTTTCCATAGTGTCAGAAAATTTCAGGCCTATTTTCTTCGTGTTTGTCTCTGATTTGATGGGCCTTCGCACTTGTCATATTGCGAAATGAGAACCAATGAAATGGCTCAATGTGGCTCTTTGCATTGCAATTTCTAAGTCCGAGGGACTTAGAAAATTTTTGGCTTTGAAGTTGGCCATAACTTGTCCCTTTGACCTTGTCTGACTTTCCGAACTCAAAGAAATATAAAATGTGGCTAACTTCGGGGACTTGAAGTATGGAAGAGCTCATCACCTCGTGAACCGCGAATGCGACACCTCCGATCATTGATCTATCGCCACGTGGCCTTGTTGATTCTTGTGGCACCGAATTTGATGGGCATATGAATGTCTATCGGCTTTTAAATAGAACTAGCCAATGAATTAAGCAAATTTCACTTGGGTTTTTTGAATGCCAATGGCCAGTGCATTTGGGCAATAGATTTTGATAGCTGTTTAGATGTCATAGACCTGTAAAAATGGCTAAGTCCATTTTTAAGTTTGTTAAAGCCAAAACAACTTGGGGGGGGGAGAATTTTGGATAACAATTATCTTTATGCTCTATCAAGGTTTCTTTTTAACATTTGGTGGTATAGTTAAAACTCAGAGTAAACCAAAAATTGAATATCACCAATAATTCTTGGATTCTTATATTTTAATTTTAAATTTGAAAAAATATTTCATTAATTTAATACAAGCTTAAATACACATATATAGTTAGTCTTACCCTACTCAAAATAATAAATAAATATGGAGAGAATGCTAAACAATTTTACTTTACTTAAAAACATTTAATCATGACATAAATACATATTTTCAATAAAAAATCATATAGTAAATCATGTGCCAAATATATAGCATGTCGAGCATCCAAATGCCAAGGAACAAGAATATTAGGCAACCAAAGTAATTAGAATAGATGGTGGAGATAGAATATCATCCAACTTGTTACCCCAACCACCACTAGCTGGTTGATCCATTATATCATATATCAATTCCCACCCGTTAATATCCTTGTCTTTATTTGTATTGTAGAGATCTTGTTCGAATGGAGAAATAGCTAAGGCTAGGTAACGAGAATCTAACTTGTTGAGGAGTATTCCACCCACCCATGTTGGGGAATTCATAAATAAGTCTACCTCCACGAGATTCATTGTAAGGAAATTACTTTATAGATATGGATATCGCAGCAATACAACATTGAAGAACAACCAAAATAGAGAGACAACTTCACAATATATAAGTAGAATGATGTAGCCACTTCAATGGGGATACCTTTAAACTATACAATAAGACTTAAAGTGATCAATATGATGATCAAATACTAGTTAAAACCTCCTTCATATACCCTATTATTCTATATAAACCTCCTATGTTGACCTACTAAGCATATGAAAGAATGAATAAGTGATATATGACATATTAAAAAATTATGTTAGCCACAAGTTGACCATACATATCTTGATATATGACCTAGGATTAAATGCGTAACATGCCCCTCCCCTTCAAACCAACATTGTCTATAATGTTGCTAATCTCTGAATGTTGTTTCCATAATGCTTCATCTTCCCATGTTGCATCTTTAATTTCCAAATTATCCCACTTGACCAAATACTCGGTAATGATCCTTGGGAAGAAAAATTCTGTCCAATTACCTTCTTTAAGTAAGAAACGTGGAAAAAAATTATGTATTTTAGTTGATTGAGGAAGCTCTAGTTTATATGCCACATTGCAAATGTTTTCATGCAGCACTTGATAAATGTCATAGTATTTAGGTGAAACCTAGTTATCCTTCTTCTTTTGTTTCACAAATAGTTTCTTGTATGGATGCAACCACAAAAAAATAAAGTCTCCAAATTCAAATATTTACTCACTACAGTGCTGATTAACTTGTTGCTTCATGTAGTTTTGTGTCATTGCCAAATTCTCTCTAAGGCTAGAGAGTACCTCATGTTGGTTTTGAATGTGATATTTATCTACTCCCACTTTAGTTTGAGCCCTCAAGCTAGAGGCGAGGGATGTTATATGGTAACCATACAATGATAAAAATGGATACATTTTGGATGAGTTATGAAATGAAGTGTTATACCACCATTTTGCAAGTGGTAGCCATTGACCCCAATGCTTTTGTTTATCTAAAGCAAAACATCGAACATTACCCTTCAAATATTTGTTTTCTACCTCAATTTTCCCATTAGATTAGAGATAATACGATGAACTCGTGATCTAGTTGACCCAAACATGAGAACAAATTAGTCCAAAAATTGCTAGTAAATATAAGTGTTAACAAATGTTTCTAGATTATGGCATCAAAACTTGCAACAAGTTGTAGTCTAGCTTAAAGCGGGAATATACGAGAAAGTTTCATTTGCGCAATAGAGTATATACCAAGATTTAAGAAAAGATAACCATATCACAAGAATCTCATAATGCAAAATAGAATGAAATATAGTTATGTCAGAACACATGTGGGAAAAGAAACAATACTTAAGTACTTTCTATTAGGATCCAAGATCAACCTTCTTACAATCGATTACATAGCTTTATACAAAATGTGATGACTATTGAATTACCAGTCCTTTCATCTCCTTCTCGTCTCTTTAGAGGATTTTCATATTCTCTACCTATGTATAGAGAAGATATACATTCTATCTTTTGTCTTATATTACTATATACATATAAAAGGATTGCAAAATCATGAACTATATCCATGTCGATTACTATCACATTTTACTATCCAACACTTTCCCGGACTTAATAGTTGTCTCGTCCCAAGACAAATATTTCTTCTTTCCAAGATCGAATGGTGACTACACAATACTTTAACTTACTCTATTTGCAATTGATACATAGGGCACCATTTATCGATTTTAATCCTCTACGCACTACTAAACCACCCTTTCGGGTTTTCAATTAAGTAGACTTCCTAGTAGACGGTTAGGAATTATGTGGTTAGTGTTCACATAATATATTTTATGGTTTAAGAAATTTTGATATATTTGTACTCATGAGGTTGTTATTCTATAAACAACCCATGATATGAGTGACATTTTTAGGATCTTATAATCTAGGGATTGGAGTGGTTGTAGGAGGTTTCCTATTTTATAGGAAACATCCTCCCTATATATTTGTATATCCTGTAAGGTTGATTAATAGAATAATTATTATATTGTTTTGTGTGTTCATTCTGAACCAAATTCTAGATTTGGTATCAGAGCATTTCATGGTCATGTGTATGTGAAAATAAGAGTCCAAGACTACCAATGATCTTTCATTTGTGCACATCCACTCGCCTCATACACGTCTCTTATATAGTCTAATTTCCTTACATATCTATGTTATTCACTTTTACAATCATCACCATTTAGATCCATGGTTTTGCATCCAAATATGCGTTGTATAGTATTATACTGGCTCTGAGCTTAGATCAATATGATGTTTTGATGATTTTCATGGATGTGTTTTGTCTTTGCATTCAGTGCTCCCTTGGAGGATTTACATTGATCATGGTTTTGAATTACAATACTACCAGATTCCTCTGATCGACCACACCCTCTGCATGTAAATTCTCGTCCCTCGAATGGTGTTCTGTGCATTCAACTTATTTTGGAATTAAGTTGGATGAATTTTCATTCCATTCAGAGCTTTCAGATATAATTAGCTTCGTCTTGAATGTGCTGAGTATGTTTCTGCATTTCTTGGACCCGTTTGTTAGGTTATTGTCTACCTTTCGACAAATGTGATCTGACTTCAACACGTCTAGCTTTTCATACAACAAAACTCAGTCAGATCTATGATTATGGCTCAAGTAAGATTTGGGTTTCTAATACTAGCCAGTTATTGGATGGAGGAGACATGTTTTATTGCTTGATCATTGACTATTATAGTATTTATCTTTGTTTGAGTAATAATTATTTCATTGATGACCGTCCAAACTTCACATATGGCTTCGTTGCATCGTCTAGCTTTGATAAATGGATCCGATATTTCAGCACTAAAGTGGAACATTTGTGGATTTGATGACATTTTGCCTCAAACGGCTCTTTGACTAGATACATGAGCATATATTAATGCAGCTCTATTAGTATTACTTGCACATACTTTATCAGCTCTATTCCAACCACATATTATGGTAGTGAAAAAATCTAATCCAAAATTAAAATAGGGTGAATAGTGTAATAATTCATTTTGTTGTGTTATAGATCTATAGAGTCAAGTAAGTATATCATGAGAATTAGTATTATGGCATTATTGTCATAAGTGTCGTGTCATCATTTTTCATCAATGTCAATAAAAGTCTCCAAAAGTAACATTAAAATTATTTTTCTCTCGAAGTTGTTATAGAGTTAATGTTGTCATTTTCCTATTAGTTTTTAAGAGTAGTTACTCACTATCCATATTTGGATGTATTTTGAGTCAATCCAATTTTTAATTGGATTTTTATCGTAATCATGTTTTTGTTTTTATGTCATAGTCCATCAAGACGTGTCATTCTAAAAATTGTAAAAATAAATTTAAAAATGTCTCACAGACGCATTTTTGGTGGAATCCGATGTCCGAGTTGTAATTGAGCATCATGATCACATTCGATGAGGTAGCAGAGATTCATATTAGAGAATGGAGGAAACAGAGGCAGGAGGACAATCAACATCCTCGAGTTCATCACTACCTCAGAGGCTACATATTGCTTTAGTGACACTTTTTAACTTTGTGTGTGATGAATAAGAACAGATGAGCATCCATGTTCCTGTGTGCAATACAATGTTTGTGTTTTCCCTATTATGATGATGATGTGGAGATTTGTACCATTGATACTATAACAGGAAGTGTTCTTGATCAGATTGACTTGATGGTTGATGTGAATTGGTTGATGGGTCCCAATTCATGTATTCACCTAGATAGGTTGATGGGTCCCTATTCATGGATGATGTAGTTCCCACAGTCAGTGTTGAGGATCGAGACCATGTGCAGGCTACGAGCGACATGCTTTGTTTGGTTGAAGATGGTGTTTTTCTCCCATGTTCACACTAAGGGGGAATGTTAGGAATTATGTGGTTAGTGTTCACATAATATATTTTATGGTTTAAGTATTTTTGATCTATTTGTACCCATGAGGTTGTTATTCTATAAACAACCCATGATATGAGTGGCATTTTGTTAGGATCCTATAATCTAGGGATTGGAGTGGTTGTAGGAGGTTTCCTATTTTATAGGAAACATCCTCCCTATATATTTGTATATCCCATATGGTTTATTAATAGAATAATTATTACATTGTTTTGTGTATTCATTATAAACCAAATTCTAGATAGACCGCCCTTTTGGGTTTTCAATCTATGGGAACTCCCTCATAATCTTCCCTTACAGGTTTTCAAACTATGTGGTCCTGATTATAGATGTACCAAAATTTGTACTACCAAAATTTACACACTTAACATATCTATCTAATTACATTCCAAAAATTGTGATGCTCTTTTGTTTACTAATGTCTGCTCGATCTACTTCGGATTCTCCTTCTCGTTGAGTTTGACTGTGGGCTATGAATGGTGGTGGTGGCATTATGAGTGTGGCCTTAGCTCTTCACATAATTATATGTGGTAGAATGAACCTTGGTGTGTTCTTCATTATCTACGTAGTTGGAAGAATGACCTCTAGATATTCCTTGTATGTATTCCAATCTGCGAAGGCTTCATTTATTCTTTTGTAGTACATCTACAATTGTGTGAGTACCTTCATAACTTCATATAGTTGGTCATCCTTAGCCTACTGGGAAGCTTGGCCATGACCAGAATAGTGGTTTGAATATCTTGAATGAGTTTCTCTAGTTGGTCTTTCATCTATTGTTCTTGGATCCAAAGCTATGAAAGTGTTCTTTGTCGTATTTTGTTCTCATTCCCATAATCGTTCACTAAAATTGTCTCTCTTGGCTTGCAGATGAATACAAATCCATTTAATTTTTTTACTCTACATTTTTGGTGAATTTTACCCCCATTTCAATATCATTCTTATTTTCTCTCATGACATCCTACAACTATGTATTCCAATCCAAGAGTTCAAATGCTAGCTACTTCTCTTCTCTTGAGTTTCATCCTGCTTAAGCATTGTGACATACTCCTTGAGTATCATTATGGCCTCTTTTACTTCTTACTTAACATTGGCTACTTGTGCTACAATATTTTTCACCACTTCATTTTCATTCCATTTGTCCACCATATTTTCGACTAGAAGTGGGATCTACATTACTTCGCTTAGAACTTGGTCACCTATGGTGTCCAGTGACGAAGTGGGGACATTATTTTCCAACATATGACCCGAGACTACATAGTGGTTTTTCTAGGTTCTCTTTACATTGGGTGATATTTAGTCCGTATAATACAATATTGACTTGCAGTGTGTGTACTCCTTCAATATGTGTTTGTAGTGGAAAATGCTCCAAATCTACTTCGATTGTGTTAACTATAGACTGGACTATTGTATCTTGCACACTTGTTTGATCAATTTGTGGGAGTACACTACAAATGTGAGATGAATGGAGAATTAACTTACGTTTTTATGTTGGCATAATTTATTGCACTGTCCACCCAAATGTTTACGCATCTTCTTGGTTCATTTCTTCCGCTTCGAGGATGTTGCATTGGATGTTCCAACCTCTATTTTCTCTTACAACTTATGTTTTTCTATTGCTCTCTTTTCATCCTCTTTTTTTCTTCTTTCTTTTTCTCTTTCTACTTTCTTCTACTTCTTTTTATTTTTGCTCCACTTCGCCTTATCCTATGTATTCTCTTCTTCCTTTTGCTGATATTCTCTTTGATTTTTTATTCTTCTCTTTGCTTCCCCTCTCTCTACTTCTTTTCATCTTCTTCTTTCTTCTCTTCTTTCTACTTCATTTCTTCTTCCTCTTGTTGTATCCTTTTCTCATCTAAGGCCTTCCGTGCTTCAACCAACATAATTTATATCTTTCATTGCTCTTCTTTTTGTTCCTTGTGCACTTCCTCTTCCTCTTGTCTTTGCTATTATTTAATTTGTTGTTTGTGTAACTGTATTTCTACCTTCATCTCGCTTCAAGCATTGTTTTGTTTGGATGCATCTTCTTCTTGTCCAACTTTTTATATTTGTTCCTCCACTGGTTGCACACTCGGTTTGTGTTATGGTTTCTTATTCTTCATTGTTTGCATAATTAGCATTTCCATTGCTCCAGCTTTCAGTTGGGTTACCTACCTCTTATGGAGATGGAGGAGAGGAAGGTGTGCTTGGTATTTGGATTGCAACTTTAGGACTATGCTTTTGATTCTTCTTTTCTCCTTGAATTATTGATTTTATGTGTTTTTATATTCCTCTCATTAGTAGAATTTTCTTGCACGTGATGTGTAATTTTATTCTCGTTGTTGGATGTCCTATTTTGTAAATAAGGCTCTTACGCATGTGCTTTGACACTCATGCTTAGCATGGTCGGTTATTTAGTCAGAGACAATCACACCACTCTAAAAGAGATTATGTCACCTTTGTTATTTTTCGGGGGAGGCTGGGAATCCTTCCTCAAAGGTAGCTACATCGATTCCTTGATCCTTTACAACCTCCCGAATATAATGAAATAGTTATTCTTATGTCACATCCTCCCCTCTGTCGATCATAAGAGTCTTAGGCATCGTTGGGAGTTAGATCATGTCTTCTCGCCTCAACTTTTTACTTGCAGCCTATTCATATGTTCCCAAATTCTCCGTAAACCATTACAGTATGGAAGATCATTCTCGAGAGATTTTTGACTATATAAACAATGTTGAAAATGGAGTTCATGTGCAAAAGATATCGTCTGCTGAAATTTTTGGCCAACTGGAAAAAGTAATGGACTACACGTAGGTTTGAGCTGACATGGACGCATGCACATCCACCAAGTGGAAAAATCATGGAACGCCTAGTGGCACATACATATTTGGGAAAAATTTGGTTTTGTGACTTTGGTATTTGATGCTCATTTACGGATGGGTGGGCCCCATTATTTTCTTGCTAGGGGCCCTCAGCTAGGGTCGACACACTTTTTATTAGATGGGTGTCTTTGCCACAATTTCTTCACTATATAATTGTAATGGTATTGTATATATGGGTAAGTACAACATGTTGGTGGACAATTAAGTGGACATAAAAACCCAAAATTTAGGTACTGCGCTCGCACAATTATTTTTATAGGTTTGGTGATTTCCGAACCTAAAACCGTGATCACGGTTTGAAACCACGATTGTGGTCCTCTGAGACAAAAAAACAGACCCACAACTCCTCATTTTCCCCATTTTTCCTTTCCAACCATGATTTCTCCTAGACCTTTGGCACTCACACTTTGAATACCCCCTAAAAATTGCTCTTCGGACTTCTGGATCGCGATAGTTTCAACCATGCCACCAAGACAAAGAGGTAAGCCCTCAATTTTGATCAATTTGTTTGCATTTTAGGTTATTTTTTGTGATTTTCATGGGTTTTTCAATTTTTGTTTATGTATACAATTTTTTTGTTTTGTCAGTTGCTCGGCAAGCTCGTAATCCTGCAAACCATCAAAATATTCCTCAAAACCCTCCAAACATTCCTCAAAACCCTCCTCCAAACATAGATCCACCTCATGTGGCTCCTTCTGTCCCCACGGAACTAGCAGGAACACAAGCTGATATTGTTAGAAGAATCCAACAAAATAAAATTGCCATTGAGAACCTTATTCAGACTATAAGACAAAATCATGCCACAAATCCATCCCGCATGACTTTAGCCAACACATTGCAAACATTGATTGGCGAAGTTGACTCTGCAACCAACCAAATAGACAATGAAATACCTTTAGAGGTGATTTTAGGCGGTGGTATGTAGATAAATTATCCCATGCGGCCGTAAAAGACAAAAAAATTGGAAAAGACCGCATTTGTGCATTATTTACTGACCCAAGAACCAATGCCTCCCAGCAGATTACTTGCAAATGGTTCCCAATCCATTGGTGCCATGATGACCGAATCCAGAATAATTTTGGGACCGATGGTGGATGGTTTTTGATTATCCACCATGCAACAAAAATGAGGTTCCTCTCTATTTTTTGAAGAAATTATATTACGAGTTCGTGCTTAATGAGGTCCCAAATTATTTTGACTTTTCTAATTTTTATGGGCGAGGAGGTGGCTCTGCACAGAGTAGACCTGGTGCACGCGTAGGTCAACCAAGGATCCCCGTGCCCCAAAACTCCACTACCTTTAGTTATCCCTCCTACAGTGAAGGAGGTTGTGGAGATTGACACACTACATGCATTGAGGGAGCTCACTGACACTCTGACCTAGCATAGTGAGTAGATTGCATCTGGTGATGTTGGTGGAGGTGCTCAGTTCTAGTGCACCACACCATTGTGGATCATGTGGTGCCGTATGCACTTTGCAGATAAGATATCATTTGCTGGATCACATGATTTCTTTTCTCTAGATGAGATGATGACGGATGTTTGTAGAACTGTTGTGTTGGCGAGAAAATTTGTCTTGTGGAAAAATTAGTGGGTTTTAGGCCAACACTATGGGAATCTAAGTCCCTATACTTGAACGGTGCAGCTTCCGTATGTGCATGCGTGAAAAAATGGATTTCAATGTTGGTCTTTCGACCAGAGATCCAGCAAGGGCACTCCACTGTCCCTGTGGCAAAGCTAGTAATTTCTCACCAGAGAAGAACTTTGTCTAAGAAGGAAAGGGAGTGAGAACGGAGGTAGGAAAAACTAATATTGCGGGTAGAATATCAGATGCCCACACACATCAATTAGAAACTTCATTTACATGCATTTATAATTAGAAGAAAAACAAATCCGTGGGAGAAGCTACAAGACCGAATGAAACTCATTGGTCACAAAGTACCAATTAATTCCTCAATCAAGGAGGCAAAAATTCCTTCTTTTCTTATTGAAGCTCGAGCAAAGTTTGTACATAGCTTGAGAATGGAAGAAATTCGAGGAAGAAGAGAAAATAGAAGAAGAATGGCATTTTCTGTCTTTTCCAGGTACATAGCACTTTGGTTTTTTTTGAAAATCAATCACCAGCCCTTGGAATGACGTTGAGAAGCCATTATATTCTTTGCAAGAAACTGTTACAACTTTAAAATCTTCGATGCCTTTTCAAATTCCTCTGTTGTGAAGAAAATGCTCATGGTGGGTTAAAAACCAGATCTTGCAAAGCAACCATTACATTCAATTTTCCAGTTTAAATATAGACCGTTTGATTTGCTCCTCTAACTTTGAAATCGGGTCGTCCACATGGTAGGAAGGGATTAGAGTGGTTACGGGGGAAGCCCTTTACATTTTGTGATTTTTTAGAGATTTGGCAATTTGGAACAAATTGCCCGCACCCCCACTTTGACTTTTCAACTTAGACACGTGGTTGCTTCTGATTGGAAATGGGGTCGCGGCCCTTTTCTCAACATTTTAACCTTTTTTGGAAAAAGGCTCAAAACTCAATTTCCTTTGCCGACTGCTGCTCCGATTTGACTAGGACACGTAGCAGGTTCTGGTTGGGGACGGGGTCACGGCTCCTTTCTAAACATTTTACCTTTTTTGGGAAAAAGGCTCAAAAACATAATTTCCTCCACCGGCCCACTCTCCCGCTTTAAATCTTCAACAGCAGGCTTCACCTTTGATTGTTTCCTTGCGGGCTTCAACTTTGACTTTTTCCTTTATAGCTTGATCGGGGCTGCGGATCATTTTTTAACTTTTCGCCTTTTTTACAAAAGGCTCAAAAACACAAATTCCTCCGTCGGCCCGCTCGTCTGCTTTGAATTTTCAATGCCTTCGACCATGTGGTGATCTGGCACTGATTTGGTAATTGACCTTTTCTGCCCTATCATGGAGTTACGCTGTTGTTGCGACATGTGGAGCCGTCCGCTGAGGTTAGAATTTTCAATGGCGATTCGGCTTTTCGGGTCCGTGGGGCGAAGAGAGGGAAGATGTTTCATGATTAGATTCATAGGACTGGATGTACATATATATATATATATGGGCCAAATTAGTCCTAGTTCATGATTCTTCATAGGACATTGTATATATAGCCTTAAGGGACCGTATGCATGTGGTCCTATATGTATGACACACTTAGTTCGAGATGTACACATGTTATGAACTTATATTTTTAGAGATGTGCCTCCAACACACTTATTTTTATACATCATATATCCATGTGTTGGTTTTCATAACAATATTACTTCTATGTTTGGTTCGATTTCATTGCACATGATATCCTTCTGTGTATGTATGTTCTATGTATATTAGTTTTATATGTATGTTTGATTTAAAATTTAAAAACTATGGTGCAACATATATGAATATAACGTTACTATGGTGCAACATTACATGGTACAATTGTTAAGAAATTAAGGGAAGCATTTAAACATGTATTGTTTTAGAGATTATCCCATTAATAGGGCTTATCCCATTGATCAATAGATACACCTTAATATCTCTTTATAATTTGGTGCTATGCCAATCAACTAAGAAGTTATACATGATTTGATTATCGTAAGTAGATTCACTTCCCTATTAAATCCTAAGTGTTTTTGTATTCAAGCACACACTTTAAAAACCCTATTTTTTGTATACCCTACAATCCTTCTAGTCCAAAATACACATTTTTGTGAGGGGGTTTGCCAAATAATTCACATCCTTACCATTCCAAGGTATTTGAAAAAATTTCAAGGTTCTTCAATGAATTTTAAAACGATATATCACTTGGAATTTGTGAACATTCTTTACATATTTATTTAGGATGTTTGTACATATGTTACGACATATCAATCTAGATAAGAACACATAAATATGTATGTAATGTATATTGTCAAATAATTCACATCATGGCGGGCTCTAGGGAGGCTAGATTGGTGTCAAACCACCCGATCCGGAGCCTTCTTGGCATTCCTAGGGAAGCCCAAATTGGTGTCAGACCACATCATGGCGGGCTCTAGGGAGGCCTGGATTGGTGTCAGACCACATCATGGCAGGCTCTAGGGAGGCCTGGATTTGATTATCCTAGGAAATGAATGGAGGCGAGTAGTGAGAAGTCATGCCTAGGGACGTCGTGACACCAAACTGATTGCAGCGACACGCCCACATGGCTAGGTGAACGCTAGAGGAGGTGTCATTTTGGTACGCGACAACATCATTGCTTCCAGGCTACTTCGTTCGGGCATAGTCCCTTAAGAGCCCTGAGACCAAAAAATCATTCAACTTCGATGGGTGACTACGTGGAATCCATGGCACCTAAGGATGTCTCATTTGATCCTACACCTTGGCGTAGGGACCCTCTGTAATATCTTGTCTCAGTTTTTTCCTTCTCCAATCGGTGCTTTCGCTGCCCTATTGTTTACAAACACGCAAAATAATGTAGTTTGAGACAATGTAAGGATGTCAAACGGTATATTTTGTAAATGGTGAGTTGTGGCACCAAACCAACCGCACCGAAATGTCTTGATGGCTAGGTGAACACTAGAGGAGGCTTCGCCTGCAGGTGCGCGACAACGTCGTTGCTTCTAGGCTACCTCGTTCAAGCATAGTCCCTTAAGAGCCCTGAGACCAAAAAATCATTCAACTTCAACGGGTGACTACGCGCACTCCGTGGCACCTAGATATGTCTCGTTAGATCCTACACCTTGGCGTAGGGACCCTCTACAATATTCTAGTCTTAGTTTTTTCCTTCTTTAATTGGTGCTCTCGCTGCCCTATTATTTTCCAATACATGAAATAGTGCGGTTTAAGATAGTGTAAGGTCATCAAACGATATATTTTGCAACGGTGGGTCATGGCACAAAACCGACTACGCCGACACGTCCGAGTGGCCAGTGAACACTAGAGAAGGTGTTATTTCAAAGTGCGCGACAACGTTGTTACTTCAGGGCTACCTCATTTAGGCGTAGTCCCTTAAAAGCCTTGAGACCAAAAACTCTTTCAACTTTGATGGGTGACTACGTGGACTCCGTGGCACCTAAGGACATCTTGTTTGATCTTACACCTTGGCGTAGGGACCCTCTCAATATAATTTCTCAATTTTTTCCTTCTCCAATCGGTGCTCTTGTTGTCCTATTGTTTGCAAACACACTAAATAGTGTAGTTTGAGACAGTGTAAGGCTGTCAAATGGTATATTTTGCAAATGGTGGGTCATGGCATCGAACCGATCAGCTGCTGTGCCAGACATGTTTGAGTGGCTAGGTGAATACTAGAGGAGGTGTTGTTTCGGTGCACAAAAATGTCATTTCTTTCGGGATACCTCATTTGGGCATAGTCCATTAAGAGCCCTGAGACCAAAAAATAATTCAACTTTGATGGGTGACTATGCAGACTCTATGGCACCTAAGGACGTCTTGTTTGATCCTACACCTTAGCACAGGGGACCCTCTACAATATCCTATCTCGCTTTTTTCCTTCTCCAATTGACGCCTTTCCCGCTCTATTGTTTGCAAATGGTGGGTCATGGCACTAAATCGACTACGTTGACACGCCCGGGTGGCTAGGTGAATGTTAGAGGAGGCATATTTTTTGTGCGCGACAATGTCATTTCTTCTGGGCTACCTTATTTGGGCATAGTCCCTAAAGAGCCCTGAGAGCAAAAAATCGTTCAACTTCGACGAGTGACTACGCAGACTCTGTGGAACCTAGAGATGTCTTGTCTGATCCTAAACCTTGGTGTAGGCACCCTTTGCAATAGTTTGTCTCAAATTTTTCCTTCTCCAATCGGTGCTCTCGCATTACCTTATTGTTTGCAAACACACAAAATAACGTAGTTTGAGACATTGTAAGGATGCTAAATAGGATATTTTGCAAATGATGGGTCGTGGCACCGAACCAACCACACCGAAACGTCTAGGTGTGCGGTGAACACTAGAGGAGGTGTCGTTTCGGTGCGCGAAAATGTTGTTTCTTACAGGCTACCTCGTTCGAGCATAGTCCCTTAAGAGCCATGAGACCAAAAAATCGTTCAACTTCGACGAGTGACTACATGGAATCCGTGGCACCTAAGGATGTCTTGTTTGATTTGACACCTCAATGTAGGGACCCTCTATAATGGCATGTCTCTATTTTTTCCTTCTCAAATCGGTGCTCTCGCTGCCCTATTGTTTGCAAATGCATGAAATAGTGCAATTTGAGACAGAGTAAAGATGTCAAACGGTATATTTTGTAAACAGTGGGTCATGGCACAAAACTAACTACTCCAAAACATTTGGGTGGCTAGGTGAACACTAGAGGAGGCGTTGTTTTGGTGCATGGCAACGTCGTTGCTTCCGGGCTACCTCGTTCGAGCGCAGTCCTTTAAGAGCCTTGAGACCAAAAAATCGTTCAACTTCGACAGGTGACTACGCGGACTCTGTGGCACCTAAGGACATCTTGTTTGATCCTACACCTCACTGTAGAGAGACCCTATGCAATAGAATGTCTCGAGTTTTTGCTTCTTAAATCGGTGCTCTTGCTGCCCTATTGTTTGCAAACGCGTGAAATAGTGTAGTTTGAGACAATGTAAGGATGTCAAACAATATATTTTGACAACGGTGGGTCCTAAACCAAAACCAATTACATCAACATGTCCGGGTGGCTAGGTGAACACTAGGGGAGGTGTTGTTGTTGTGAGTGACAACGTTGTTTCTTTCGGGCTACCTCATTTGAGCATAGTCCCTTAAGAGCCCTGAGACCAAAAAATCATTCAACTTCGATGGGTGACTACGCGGACTCCGTGGCACCTTGAGATGTCTCATGATATCCTAAACCCAACGTAGGGACCCTATGCAATATCCTGTCTTAGTTTTTTCCTTCTCCAATTGGTGCTCTCGATGCCCTATTGTTTGCAAATGTGCCAAATAGTGCAGTTTGAGACAATGTAAGGTTATCAAATGGTATATTTTGCAAACGGTGGGTCGTGGCACCAAACTGATTACACCGACACATCCAAGTGGCTAGGTGAATGCTAGAGGAGGTATCATTTTGGTGTGTGACAACGTCATTGCTTTCGGGATACTTCATTCGGGCATAGTCCCTTAAGAGCCCTAAGACCAAAAAATTGTTCAACTTTGACAGGTGACTACGCAGACTCATGGCACCTAAGGATGTCTCATTCAATCCTACACCTTGGCATAGGAACCCTCTACAATATCCTATCTTGGTTTTTTCCTTCTCCAATCGGTGCTCTCACTGCCTTATTGTTTCCAAACATGCCAAATAGTGCAGTTTGAGACAGTGTAAGGTTATCAAACGATATATTTTGCAAACGGTGGGTTGTGGCACCAAACCGATCGCACCAAAACATCTAGGTGGCTAGGTAAATGCTAAAGTAGGCATTGTTTTGGTGCATGACAACGTCGTTGCTTCTAGGCTACATTGTTCGCATAGTCCCTTAAGAGCCCTACGACAAAAAAATAATTCAACTTTGACAGGTGACTACGTGCACTCCATGGCACCTAGAGACATCTCGTTTGATCCTATACCTTGGTGTAGGGACCCTCTACAATAGCCTATCTCATTTTTTTCATTCTCCAATCGGTGCTCTCACTGCCCTATTGTTTGCAAATGTACCAAATAGTGTAGTTTGAAACAATGTAAGGTCACAAACAAGATATTTTGCAAATGGTGGGTCATGGCACCGAACCGACTGTGCCGAAACATCTAGGTGGCTATGTGAATGCTAGAGGAGGTGTCATTTTGGTGCATGACAACATCATTTATTCCGGGCTACCTCGTTCGGGCGTAGTCCCTTAAGAGCCTTGAGACCAAAAATGTTCAACTTCAACGGGTGATTACGTGCACTCCGTGGCACCTATATATGTCTCATATGATCGTACACCTTGGCGTAGGGACCCTTTGAAATATTCTGTCTTGGTTTTTTCCTTCTCCAATCGGTGCTCTCACTGCCTTATTGTTTGCAAACGCACGAAATAGTGTAGTTTGAGCCGTGTAAGAAGGTCATCAAACGGTATATTTTGCAAACAGTGGCTCATGGCACCAAAATGACTGTGCACACATGTAGGGATGGTCTTATAAACACTTGGGAGGTGTCGTTTTGGTTCTCTAAGCTCCAGGTCCTTCTGGGCTACCTCCTCCGGAGCCAAGAACCCCCTCCATAGGTACATAAATCGTTGTTAATTGCTTCTCTTTTCTTGTAAAACAATGAAAGCTTATCTTAGCTTCGAGAATTTATAATTCTCTACTAACAATGCTAACCACGTGAAGGTGGAAGCTTTTCTGGCACCACTAACTTGCACATAAAAGTGTTAGTCAAAGAAATTTAAGTTTCAAATCAAAACCATACTAGATATATACAAAATACACAAATTTAATAAAATATATGAACTTAAATTTATCTAACTAACAAATTTATATATACCAAATAAATTATATCAAAGAAATTATATATACTAGACATGAGCATTGTAAATTCATTCCAATGAACCATCAAGATCGGATCTACTTTGAATAGCGAACGGAATTGCTTCATGATCTAACTCTTGAACCTTGCAAAGAATCTTGTTATTAGGCCTTCCTCGATATCTATACAACTGAATATTTGTTGCTAGAACTATATGTGAATATAAGAGTATTTTCTTGTGTGTCTCAAAGTCTTCAAACACCCAAACATAGGAGTTTTTTAATGGATACCATCGAAGCCAAGTTCCAGTAACTACCACTGACCTTGTAGGGTACTCAATATATTCGCCATCTATAACAGGAGAAGTCAACTTCTTTCTTTCCTCGATGCAACGACATAAGAAATAGTTTGTTCCTTCTTCATTGTCTTTTGTCGCAATAACTGCAAACACATGTCCTAAAAAAACAAAGGTTTCAACTCAAATTTAAATTATACATATTAAAATTTCAATGGACATAACTCAATACAAAAATTGTAATTAGCCATAAATAGCTCGTCGCACCAAAATAAAAATTTCTTCATTGTCCTTAGATGTTGCAACTTCATCTGCAGAAACAAGTTGTAATGCTTGTGGAGGTTGATAACTAGGAAGCAGAGTTAGAGGCCTACAAATCCATCCATCCACCCATTCTTGTGAATCACACTCAACAGTGACAAATTTGATACAAGATGCACAAAAACATGTCAAATTTCTTGTCCATATGGCCCACAAAGTAGCATCTGAGCTACAAAATGAGTGCATATCACTGTACCTAGTGAGTGTCATACAATCCTCGTAGTTAGAAATTTTTGTTCCTCTATCAACCAAAAATATTTGTGAACTGTGGAATTTTCTTGAGAACCTCGAGCCATGTTGTCAATACACCATTCCACTATGCTCTTTGCATCTTTCAATTTAACACCATCTTTGTACTTCAACTCTTCTCTTACAAGATCTCTTTTCACACATGCCCCCGCATCGTCATGCTTTCCTTTTCCATGTCCGGCCTCGGTGAAACTCCAAATATGCTGCACACCCATCTTAACGTGCATCCTACTCATCCAATAAAACATTCATGCATTCCTAAACTAAGAAATGCAATTATCTAGCCATATATAATGTTGTTTGAAGTGGATGTCCCTATCAGATAAGTTTCCATAAAATAATTGGAAACACCCTTGCACAAATTTAGTAGCATTAGTGCGATCATCACTGATATAAAAGTGGTACTCTCTTAAAAGTTTCGATCATTCTTTGTACTGTTAGGAGAATCTATAAATGTTATATACAAAAAATGGCAACTTGTATTGAGTGGTAATATTGTGATTAAACCTCCATTTGTGGTTGCAATGTGTAATTCTCTGCAAAATCAACCACTAAAACAATAGTACCAATAGGAAATGTGTCTTTGCATATCTTGAACTATTCATCCAACCATCGAGATCTGTGTGTATGCCTAGCATACTCATAAACAATTTCATCCTTAAATTTTCTCATAAATTGAAAAACAGGCATATGTTCTGTAACTAACTCACACCGTTTAGACTCTTTTCCATCTTTCAACTAGTATGCAACTGATTTATATTTATCAAACTCAACTAAATTATGTCCTATTACACCTTCAATTTTCTCATGGATGTAACTTTCCAATTTAGGTAATCCGCCACATGTACCACAACTTCCATCTAAAAATCTTGACTATAAAAATTGTCTAACTTTTTTCACAAAATATCATAGGAATGAAATCCCTAGAAGATATTGGTGGAACTTGAACACCACATTCTGATAACATAGTTTCAGAATGAAAATTAGAACGAATACGTAAAAATTTAGCATAATGCATCGCAAATTCAACATGTTGCCTATAACAACAAGTGGTGCGAGCGTGGTTGATTTTCGCATAGAATGGTTTCAACATTTCAAAAAATGTTGAGTAATTTTACTTTCCGGATGCTCTTGTTCAAACTTACGAAAAATTGAGTTTGAGTCATATCTAAGAAATGCTTTGGATGTGGTTCGCGATTAGTAGAACTAACTCTCCATTTTATAACATCTCTTGTATTAGGTGAAACGCTAGTATTATCACGCCAAAATTGAATAACAACTTCTTTATAGCATCATAATTATCTTTGTCCTTATGTGGTGCTCTAGCAGAAAATGCCCAAAAATTGGTGTTATTGAGTTATTGAAGGATATTATGTCTTTCAAGTGCTTTCATAGAGTTTTTCGATTAACTTGAAACATTCGACTTGTTTGCATGATCAAACATTATTTTTTTATTGATTCACTTACAACACTAGTAGCAAGTACACGACGCACAATATTACTATCCCTAGTGCGTCTCTTGACACCAACAGTGTGATATGCATCATGAAGGTTTTCAACAATTGTAGAGGTTTGACCACGTATATTAGATATTGTCAATCCTAAGGTGTTTAATGTAAGTCTCATTTTAATCAATTTCATCAAACTAACCAACAATCGACATATTTGGGAATCATTTAAAATTTCAAAATGATTATCCCAAATTTCAGTGGCTTTTCTTCTGATTTTCTGTTCGTAAAGTTTGTCGATTATTATTTTCAAAATGTTTTCATCAATTTTAATAAAATAATTAGGTTTCTTAAGGAAATTCCTAGGAGGTGTTTTTGTCAAATTTTGCTTGTCTATAGTTTCAACCTGAATTTTCTTATTCACATTTTCATTGTCTCCTTCAATTTCAACATTTACTACATCACGAGTATTTAATTCTTCTTCAACATTGACAGTAAAAACATCTTCATCACGAGTATTTAATTCAACTTCAACATTGACAGTAGAAACATTACTTGGTTCCTCATTGCTTACAATAGTAGGGGTTGAAGATGAACCTCTTCTTGATTCACGAAGATTCCACATTCACTCAACATTTTGAAATCTGTTTGCCTCTAATTCATTTGGTGTTTTTACTTAATGAATTCCTTTTTTGACTTCATTTCTTGTCTCCCATGATGTTTTGCTTCTGGTGATAAGAAAAACGTGCAAAAAATGATAGAATTTCACAGTAATTCATACAATAAAGTCAAACAGTAAAAATCACATGGTAATTAGAACATTGGGATGTGTGTAAATATGATTTACAAACCGCGATCACGCTTTAAAAACCACGCTTGTGGTTTATAAAGTGCGATCATGGTTCTTGTTTTAAAACCCGTGATCGCAGTTCTATCTGTATCATAAAATCCGACCCTAAGGCTTGAGAAATCTTTGTTTTTCCCCAACCAAAGCTATGGAAGGTCATTATAAAGTGTAAAAGGTCAAAAACTTCAAATTTTCTCTTTCACGAGACTTGAACCAGTGAAAAAGCTGAAAACATTTCACAAAAATGGTGCCATCACATAGGGGAGACATTAGCTTCGTAGAAATATTGATTTTAAAGTGAATAGAATAAGATAAATATCATTTTATAATTTTTTACTAACAATAGGTCTTTAAGACATTTTTTCCCACGAATGTTCATGTCTACGTTTAAGACTGCAAATTTTGTTTCGCTTATCAAAATGTGATAAAAATTATACCATCCCAAGCGTAGAGAAATTATATACACATTTTAAAAATATATATTTGATTTCGATATTTTTGATATAGTTATGGCGGGCAAATGGAAAGCGCTCCATTTTCTAAATCTTTTCAGATCATTTTCACGGAAAAAATCATAAATAAAAATATTGCTCGAAAAAATACAAAATAAAATCCATCCCAAGATAGACAACTAAATCTAGCTTTTCACCAAATGAAAAAAAAACAAGATTTGGTCATCCAAATCACGGGCAAATGGACTACAATCTTATAGGTTTTTTTTTAAAAAACCAAGTCATATAATTTTAAGTGTTTAATATAGCTAAACTTGTCCGTTTTTAAAAAAATTAGTAGTTTAGAAACTAGATTCGAATTCTACGATTCATATTTATATAATTTTTTCTAATTTTGAGTGCGCATATTGCTAATAATCCCTACAAGTTGAGATTTCACTATTTTTTTGTAATATGACGTCCACTTATGACCCCTTTTTTGTCCACCAAGTTGCTGCACTTACCCATATATGTCATTTTATGCATCTGAGGGATGAATGTGGGATTATTATTGCAGGGCATTGATATTATGTTATGTAGGGTCAAGTGTATTTGGGTGTAGCTCACATGAGATAATTAACAACTAAACACATTTCTCGATTGACTTTACCACATATTAGGCCTTATCCACTAAATCATCCATCAACTCAACATTCCAACAAAATAGCCCGACATAACGTGTCATGCCAAAAACCACGCACGAGACCTATTTACGTGGCAAACCAACCTGCCACCCGCCACATAGATGGCTAAACAAACCACCAACCCATATACATGGGAAAAAAAAGTGGGATATGCATGGCTGCAACCACAAGGTAATAGGTAGACTTGCCTATTTTTAAACAATTCAATCCCCCCTACCAGTGAATGTGGGATTTTGTACCCACATTAGTAAATAATGCGGTAGAGGTGGTTAGAGAGGTTTGAACCCCTAACCACCCAGTTAGAAACATTTAACTCTCTTGACCCACCAAAGGAGCTCGAGAAAGTAATAAAATGAGCTCATTTATATTTAAACAAGTTTTTCCTACATACTGTATTGGAACGAACATGAATTTTTTTGAAAAATAATGTTTTTGAGACACTTAGAGAGACATTTTCAGTCTTCGGCTAGAACTAAAAAGTTGTTCCGAATTCCGAGACGAAGAAAATGGTGTCTTCAGTTTTCCATGAAGTGTTGTAATTTTCTTGGAGGAAGAGTTTTTTTGGCTCAGTTTCATGGATAACGCACTCTGGAGATCCTTGCAGAGCCACAAATAGATTTGGGGACAATTTTCTAGCAAAATGCGAAGTCTTCAAATGCGAGTCAGCTCTAAATGCAGGTGACATGATCTATTAATCATTTTAGAAGGTAAAAATTGTACTTCAAATAATATTTTAATATATTGATTCACGTTTATAGTGAATCCAGAGACGTAGCCCAAACTAGGTGAACTTCGTTATCAATGTGTGGAGTTATTTGATTCATTGTTGTTGTTTATCATCAGTTTTCCCTTTCAAGTATGAGGAACTTAATGATTTAATCAAAGTAAAATGATGGGAAATTCATTTCAACTGTAATTTTGAATCCTTTATCCATACAAAGACAAAGTAAATGCACAATTCAATTTGATTGAATAGTTCGATTGAAATGCATTGTTAAATCGGGTTGTGATCAACTTTAGGGATTATAAGATCAATTGTTAATGATTTTTAATTGATCCACTTGAATCACGAAAGTTGATGTGAAAATAAAATTGATCAAATAAGAGAATAATTGAAAATAGTGGATTTGAAAACACTCAAAAGTGAATCCATAACATCTCTTGGTCGATTTTTAAAGTATCCTAATAAAATATAAAACACTACCTGGGGTGAAAAATATTTAAGGATCATATTTTGGTATCGAGATCCAGTTTAGCTCAATGTTTGATTTCAGTTTGGTTTTGCAATTTGGGCTTGTTGATCTTCTATTTGTAGTGTGTAGAGTTTTGGGAAGTACATGTGTTGTAGGAAGCCATGGGGAAAGCCTTGAAATAAGAGAGGATGGAAGAACTAGAAAGCACGAGATAGAAAAATTCGAAAGAAAACACAGTCTGAGGTGCAAGTTGTTTTCCCTTGAGGAAAAAATTGAACGCTTGAAATTAGAGCTTGAATCCAAGGATGAGCTCTTGATGGTCTTGCAATGTGTGGTGAACTGAAGAAGGATGTACCTTCCACTACAAATGTAGAAACCATGACAGATGAATGCACTGTAAGTATTTCACCATATGATTCCTCTTCCCATTCAGAGTCAGATTCAGGTATTGTTCTAAGTGATTTTGAAAAGCACACAAAGGAATTGGATCTAAATTGTTAATTAAAATGGGATTTAATGGGAATGGCTTTGGTAAGAGCAACCAAGGTATATCTAACCCAATACAGGTTGATGATCGTCCTCATTTTTCAAGTTTAGGTTACGCTTGATTAAACTAAAATGGAATTATGGTAGTCTAATTTAGTTTAATTTGATGTTATGCAAACCAATAAATAACAAATAAATAAATAAAGGAAATGACCCTAGCAATCTAAGAAATAAAATGTGAAACCCTAATGTGCAAAGAGGGTTAATATTTCCTTAGCTAATTCACAGATGTGTGGGGACTATGTTGCAGTGGAGACTAGCTGGACATGAGAAGAAAACGACCACACCGAGGCTCAAAAAAGTTTATATCTGAGCTATCTAAGTATACTGGGGTGCCTGGAGAAGGAAGAAGGTGCCTGGGGCGCCCTGGTATGAGATCTAGGTGCCATAGTCTGTAGGAATGACCAGGAAACCTCTTCAGAAGTGTCGTTGATTGATCACTTGTCCTTGATTCTTGTCACATGTATGTCACTGAATGTTGTTGGATTTCGCTGCAAAACAAAGATGGAGGAAACACTTGCAAAACCCTAGAAAAAGCATCAAAAATGTAAAAAAAAGATGCATATGAAGGGTTCAAACTGTCCTTAGCTTCCAAATGGATGAACTTATCACTGAGTGTTGCACTGTATCTCAGACCCAATGTAGTTCTAGGTGTGTGTGTAAATTGTGCCCTAGGTGATCTTATTCCAGTCGCACTTTGTGAGCAGCGTGTAGTAACTAGATGTAGAATGTAAATAGATGGTGCATGGAATAGAATTAACTCCCCTCCTATGAAGTGTGATGCAAAAAACCAACCTTGTGTCCCTTGTGATGGAGCTAGATGGATGCAAATGGAATAGTATAAGATTTTTATGGATGTAACCTTAGGTGGTGGTAGTCTTCGCTTAGTGCTTGGTCCCTCGTTATGGTCTCATAACTTTATATTTATATGGTTCTCTTGTTCTAATTTCATAATTAACCCCGAAAATGTTGACCACTAAAAATATGGAAAGCTAAAATGGCTGGAAAGTGCCTAAAAGATGAAAGCAAAGTACAAAGAGGATCAAGGCACCCAGAGGTGATCGGGGTGCTTGGGGCACCCTGTCGAGTGGGATGAATGCAAAATGAAAAAATAGACTGGGAAAGTACATGCAGAATATCGGAAGTGACGAATGAAAGCAAAGTAAAATGACTAAAGGACATGGGTTAATAAGTGCATTCTTCACTCAAAAACCATATGAATAGTAGTAAAAGTGCATGATTTAGTGACTACATTTGCCCCCACTTTATGTTGGTGAGCGAGAATGCTCGGTAACATAAAGTAGATAGAGATGCATACTTAATATCCATGTAGAGTGATGTAGAAAATGTGTCGAAGGACTAGACAAAGTATGGAGTGACAAAAAGATGGAGTGTGGAGACTAAAGATGTAAAAGTGTAAAAAGTGATGAGAGTGAACCTAGGGCGGAAGCGCATGTGTAGCTACCAATGTGTGTGATGTACCTACATATTGGGTGAGGTTTTTTTGTTGACGTTGTTGTTGTTAATGTTGTTGTTGTTGTTGACTTTGCTTATTTCCCATATAGATGTACTTGCAAAGGAGAAAATGATAAAGTATTCAAGTATGCATGTATATATGTAAAAACCGCATCTATATATATTAAAAACATGAAATGAAAGTATGAAAATGAAAAAGGAACATGTGCACTTGATCTGTGATGAGAAAAAGGTGGTAAAAGGATATCCTATAACTATCGGTGAAGTGCGATTTTTTTGGTGATCTCACGCCACTTTTTGCCAAAGAAGTGTAGGGAGAAAGGTGTGTTATTCTAAAAATTATAATTTCTTCCCTAAGAACATGAAGAGATCTTTGTCTTTGCTTGGTTTTTGGATGACCCGATGCTTGATAGCGAAGTAGTGTAGATAGGAAAGATCGATGTATCCTCCAACCTGTAACTACTCCCAAGAATGCTAAGGACAACATGTCTTGTAAAATCCGTTGTGTATCGAGTTCTATAGACTGGTCTAAACCCACTCGTTGTATAACCCATTGTGTCATGGATGAAAACTAAAAATTGAACTGTACTAGTACTACATTGTGTAGTGTGTAAACCCCAAATGATTCCCATGCTTTGGGGGTGCATGCAACGTCACGAGATAGGATAATGCGGCTCTAAAAGAGGACCAACCGTGTAAACAATAATTCTTCCCACTGCGGTGGGAAGGGAATGTGTTTGGTAGAAACCAAGGCACACGAAATAAGTGGCTAGGAAAAACAAGTGTTAGTACGAACAAACATGTATAGAGAAAACAAGTGTAAGCTACATAGACAATGTGTAAGTTAGAATGCAAGTAAACACACAAGAATCCAAACATAGACCACGAAAAGCGGGTTATAAACATGCGACACCACTCACGGTGTCACAAGACACTCAAAGACATAGTGGCTACATATGAACAAACAAGTGTGCACACCAAACAAAGGGCAAGGCCCACACACAATAGAAAACAATAAAAAACAAGTATAAACAATAGATATCCATGGAAGCAAGTAAGACTGCAAAACAAATGTTGCACATGAAGCACCGGTTAGCATGTTAGAAAGATGACCCATATGTCAAAAGCATGTATAAGACATAAATTAGGGTGTTAAATACAAAATTAAACAATAACACCTCTACTATACGAATGTGGATGCCCCCAATAGCTATTGTGGGACTTGTAGTATCGACGCATCCATGTTGTGTGTAAAAGACTTGTTGATCAAAGAATACTTGTTAGAGATTACACAAGAAGTCCGCGTGGGAGAGAAGGCCATGATCAAAGACATGGAGAGACATGAAGAACCCACGCGCGGAGGGCAAGTTCAACATTTAGGACTTAGCCGATTTTGAGCATGAAGACCTATTTTTATAAGATGGCGTACGGAACACACCAATGATGCAAAGATGTGCATGCCACATATTGTCTATCTTTAGAGGATTGGATCGAAGTGTTTTGCATGGAGATGAGCTAAGAATAGGATTGTCACTTTAGTTAACTATAAAAGGTCTATAGATAGCACACTTGTATGTGTGGCTATGCTCTGTAAATGGCATGTGGCTATTAATAGCATGCGACCTATTTCTGGAATAGATAAGCGGTGAAGGGCAAGTCCCCACCCTATATATATGATGTGAAGAACATAGTAAAATAGACATACACAAAGAGAGATGGATGTATGAAGGTATAGAGGTATGCACACATGATTGGATTACTGTATCAGATCCATGTGCGCATTGGTATAAATTAACATTATTGTAAGGAGCTTATGTGTTTATTAATAGATGGAAGATATTGACCAAACCAAGTTTCATTCTGTGTGTAATTGAGTGGTGCATGTTCATGATTCAATCATGATTATTGTTTAAGCTTGTTCTTTCATAAATCTGAATGTAGCATGCATTGTAGAATGATGGATTAGTTATGGATCTATATGTTTCTTCCTTCATCATGCTAACATCCTACTACAACAACCCTAAAGAGGGACCTGGTACCTTTTTGCGCTTCGGGTGAGCACTTAGTCTAGGTGAGTGATGTACCAACGCATCTAGGGTGTTATCTAGTAAATTCTAGGCTGCATCATTGGTTCCATTTCCGGGACCTCTTTTTCAGTTGTTTTCAGGATGGTTCACGATGAAGACGTACTCAGGTTAACTCTAGAAAGTATTGAGGAGTGGATACATGATCTGGAGGAAGAATATGCATGGCAGTTATGTATTGGATCTGAGTTTAACGCATGCACTTGGGTAGAACAAAATTTATGACAACCTATATGAGATATTTTTGTTATCTTTCCAGTAGAACTATACGAGTGGCTTACTACTTATGCATCTCAATAGAATTGGAGGTATTATGCACTTGTCTGGACACAGGAATAATTTTAGGCCCTTTATGATGCTGATCTGATTTGGACTCGTGTTGTGGATACGTGGTTTTGTGGTGTTCTAAACAATTATATTCTAGAATATTCAATTTTGATATATTCTTGCCCGAGAGGTAGCTGAATTCCATTTTTTTGGTATCCAAGAGGAGTATATTTGCAAGGTATTCCACTGGAAATCAAGATCTTGATGGTAACTTTGAACCTGGAGAGTAAACCGATGGCTAACTAAACTTCACCACACGCGAGGGTAGGAACAGGTTTGGTGAAAGATGGCAGACCTAGCGGCAGAGAGGTAGAGAGAGGAGATGTGACTTAAGTATAATGAGGCACGTGAGAGGGAGATAGAGAAGCAACGTTCCATTGCAGAAAGTATGGCGTTGAGGAGAGAGATGACTCGTGAAGGATTTAAAGCTCACGTAGAAGACATGGAGATAGAGCATCAGATACTCCCCCATCTTGGGAAGCATGATAGAGATCCCCTCTTAGCTTCACACAGAAGTGTGCCAACAAAGACT
Source organism: Taxus wallichiana var. yunnanensis (assembly GCA_018340775.1). Taxonomy (NCBI): domain Eukaryota; kingdom Viridiplantae; phylum Streptophyta; class Pinopsida; order Cupressales; family Taxaceae; genus Taxus; species Taxus wallichiana. Next base: position 111,553,065 of record CM031241.1, on the reverse strand, counting down.
ACCTGGGTCACGGGTGTGCATCTTAATCCACCTGGTGACCTAGCCCTTACGCTTGGTTTTCTAGCATCTAGTATGACAAGTAACCAGCAAGCTAACTTAGGATGTAGGAGAGCAAGAGTAAGTCATGGAGCAAGTACATTAATGGAAGGACAGATGAATTCAATGTTATTTGGAGGAACATTCTTAGGCACATCATCCACACAGAATGTGAGTGCGCAGAATGTTGGATTCACCTTTGGAAGTGGAGCTACCTCATAGACTGTAGGGGTTCAGTATAGTACTACTATCGAGCATAAGGGAGTACATATATAGGTCCTATTCCAGCTACAGGTGGAGGATCATGAGGTATAGGTGGTTCTAGTTCCTATAGATCAGGTGGTTCTAGAGGCGGAGGGAAACACAGAGGTTCGGATCGGTGGTCAAGCTCTATAACAACCACAAAATATCTATATGGAGATGTATCTTTGTATCCCGAAGTATAGAGGCATAGAGGATGCTTTGTCGAACATGTGCATATGTGTGAAATCTTGTGGCGCGCTAAAGGGATCATGGTTGTTGAGTGTAAGGCAAGTCAATTTTCTACTACATTACAGGGACGTGCACACAGCTGGTATAGGAAGTTTGACCTTGATCAAACTTGCGTGGATTATGTAGTCTTTGAAGAATGATTTCTTAAAAGAGTTCCATATCCCTGAGTTTGAGAAAAGAGTATTAGTGCGCTCAAGGATATCAAGAAAGGCACTACTGAAAGTGTACGTGAGTATGATGCCCATTTTAAGACACTTCTATCTAAGCTATCTTATGATATTCATGCAAGCCAACATGCACAATGGTTTGTTGGAGGATTGATTACACCATTTAGAATGACAGTGTCACATAAGACATATATTGATCTGCGCAAAGCACTGGAAGTATCTTTACGTCTTTGAGGCAATTGGGAGCATTGACACTGGTGTTAGTCCATTCTTAGAGGCACATATTGCAGCTATGGCAAAGCAGTTAGAGAAGCTATCAGCAAATTCAGCCCATGAAACGCGCTCAGGAATTTGGTGTACATATTGTGAAGTGGAAGGTCACACCAAGGATATTTTCCTCGTAGATCTATACACTCATTACTATTAGATTATGAGATCTGTCATTTGAATCATGATGCTTGTCACTGTCCTTTGTTACAATGCACGATAAGGAAGAATGTATCTTGTTACTGTAAAATTTTCCAATCCACGACCCATGATATTGAAGATTGTTAGTTGATTGGTCAGATCCAGGATGCTATAGACATTGGGGTACGACAAACAAGTGTAACAGATAATTATAAGGGTAAGAATGAGCACATGATCGACATCATAATCAAATGTTTTGAAGAAATTCATGGAAGAGGATCTGGATATCATGGTGATTATGGAGGACAAGGTTGTGGTGGAGGAAGAGGTGAGTTCCCTCATGGAACATGTTATACGTGCGAATCTCTTGACCACTATAGGCGCCAATGTCCTCAGAATGTTACATGTTCTTTTTGTGGAAAGAATCATAGCTATGAGGAGTGCCCAAACTTATATGAGCATCTTAGTAAGCAGCATAAGCAAGAAAACAAAGGCGCCTAGATGGTTAGAATCCAAAGTGCACAAAGAGAAGATCGGTAGATTCCCAAGATAGCATAAGGACCTGAGGCATTGACAGTGAAGATCACTACATGAGATGAAGTGGCGCACACAAGAGAGGCATTGCACTAGAAGCCTATGATCACCAAGGAGGAGGTTTTTCATGTAAGGTACCCAGATCCTGCTCATCAAAAGGAAGTTTACTAGGATACCATGTAAGTGCTAAGGAATCTTCAAGGTGAGATACATTACTTAAATTAGCAGAAGAAAACATCAGAGACAGTCCAAACAAATATTGATGATCTTAGAGAAGTGTGCAAAATGTTGTGCTAGGAGAACATCATTCCACTATTAGGAAGTTGGTTTAAAGAGAACACTCCATGTGCAAGTATTGAGACAGACGACAGATCCTGCATGCAAATCTTCCCCCTGATAGCATTAACTATGACAAGGAAATTACTCTGAATGCTATTGTGAATGGATGGTGTTGAGCAACATATTGATTGATATAGGTGGGGAAGTAAATGTGCTTACATTAGATGCATGGGTACAAATGGGGAGGCCTCCATTGCAGCCATCATCTAATGTGTTGTTTATGGAAAACAGGACTAAGGCTACTCCCATAGGATTTTTAAGGATGCATCTATAACCATACAAGGGGCCAAGTTCACTGGGGATTTTGAGGTATTAACATTTGTAGAAGTAGACAATTTTCTATCCTGCTTGGATGCCCTTGGTGTTATGTGAATAATGCTGACTTGAGATTCAATAAGGGGTATATCAGCTTTGAGAATAAGGAGGAAAGGGTTGTGATACCTTTGATAGATGGGAAGTCTACACCATATGTTGAGCCTCTAAGTGAGGAGGACTTAAAAAAAATTTATGTACATGTTATTTAGAACCCAGAGGTCAATGAGCCATCAAAAGAAGGCATCCTATAGTGGGAGGATTCTCATTCTATTAGTGATACTACGAGTATTGCTTGTGACAATTAGGCTCATGGTACATATGAACTAGTAGGGCGCGAGGTGAAAAGTGTGATTGCGCACAAGAATGGACTTCGTTCGGTTCGACGGATAGGTAGCAAAATACCTTGGTATATAAGGAAAAATATCTTCTTGCATTTTTGAAAGCCATGGAAACACAGTGGACAGATCACATTAAGAGAAGAGATATGTTAGTATATACCTTGCACGAGACATCAACACGGTGGGTAGTCCACAGAGATAATCTTATAAAATGGGAAGAGATTGGAGTCACCTTATTTATTAGGTTTGTAAGGAACAATGCACCTACGTAGATCTGCACTTATCATGGTGATCAACCTATTCAACATCACATTCAACAATGTGAGAGACTCTGGACAACAGGACAAGAAGCATTACCACCTTCACTCTGGGTGCATAGATTGTACTCTACTCTATAAGGATGTGTATGCGCCCAGGTATGTATACATTGAGAGACTGAACCTGGAAACATTTGACTGCATGAATGATCTAGACCTTTGACTACTTTTCTTCCCAACCTCCAATCGAAGAGGCATTAAAATTTGTCAAGCATTTAACTATGGGAGATAGTGTAAAATCGAAGAGCATATTCAAGAATTATTTGGTGAGGCAAAGTCTGGAGCGCATTTTGAAGGGGAAGAAGAAATGGACTCCATACTAATTGAACGCGCTTGCCTTGAGAAAGAGAAAGGAAAGATGGTTTACATCGTGGATGATGAGGAAGTTGAGAACCTGGATATTGAACATTCACAAGGGGTGCGCGAGGTCTTGGATAGTGCAGAAAAGGATACGTGCACCTATCACAAACCCATGAAGAAAAAGAAGGTGAATATAGGTTCGGAGGCTGAGCCTAAGGAGGCCATCATTGGAGACTACTGGGTCATACTCAGAGGTGGAAAAGATCATTGAGTTACTTAGGTATTATCGGGACTTATTCCCTTGAGGGTATCATAAACTTAAAGGCGTGCATGAATCACTTGAGAAAATGATTCAACTAGATGAGAGAAGAGCATAAAATGATGGAGTCGAAGCATGAAAAATCCAGTGAAAAGCATGACATGATAGAAACATAAGGGATAAGAAGTTTGAGATTGGACAAATGGTAATTCTTTATGACTCTAAGTTCTTGCGCCATCTAAGAAAGCTCAAAGTACATTGGTTGGGGCCGTATGTCATCACTTACATACTTGAATTAGGTGCTTGCTAGTTAGAAGCACTTGATGGAACATGGCTACTGGTTACTTTAATGGGAGTAGGCTGAAGCCCTACTATAAATAAGTCTTCTTGGTGTTTGTAATAAGGTAGTATTTCCATTTAGATTAGGTTTTCAATTCTGTATTTCCTTCATTGTCACTATGCTTTGTCAATTTAGTTGTTGTTCTTGTGTAATAAGCACGCTTGCACGCATGAAGCTAATTACTATATGAAGAATGTTTATGTGTAGAGGACTACACATACTTTTAGTGTGGGGTGGTTGTAGTTATCCAAGTAAAATACGTGGGAATTGAAAGGTGAAAGGAATAAGTCACTTCTTGGTGTGCTTTAAGTCAAAAGAAGATTTCTTCTCAAAAGTGACCAGGATGGAGATGAATGAAAGGAAAATATAATGCGAGGTAAGCGAGAGGACATGATAACTCCAAAATAAGGTACAATGATGAGGTACTCAGTGTGAAAGGGTGCACGTTGAAGAGAAGTCTGTGACTAGAGGGTAGGGAGGTGCACTAGAAGTTTATAGTTGGGGCGCGAAGATGTACCACATAGAATGAACAAATTTGGTCAATGAATGAGAGGATATTTGGTAGGTGAAGGAGAAATAAATGCATCAAAAATTGAAAAATCTATATAAGGATGGGATGCGATTCATTTTTATCGATTCTGACTAAGAGAAATTAAGAAAAGAGCTAAGTGCAAAGAGCTGAGTGATCATTTTAAGGTGTCGAGGGTATAACCAGGTCATGACGAAGAGATCTATATGTAGAAGAAGCTTGTGTCCCTAGTGGTGAAGGGTTTGAGAAAATTGAGGAGACGAAGATGAGATAGGGGCACGTAATTTCACCTAGGTCACGCCCGAATCAAACTAGGATTGCTTCACACATTGCAAAATTTGAGTGGTAAGGATCTACAAAGGATTGCGAGGTAAAAATGGCAACCAAGAAGGCATTGCAGGCAACACCAAATTGTGCGTAAGATGGATCTTCTAGAAGGAAGAATGACCTCAATGTCCAAAGATTGTGTTGGTTCTGCGAGAATGAAAAAGAGAGATTGTGAGGGATAAACTGGATTCCATTCTTTGTGGACATTCCGAGAAAGTAGAACAAACACTAAGCTAATGACAGATCTTGGAGGCTGAAAAAATGAGGAGTATCCATAGTTGATCTTTTTATCACCGAATCACAGCACCCTTATGTTTCCATAAGTGCATATACTTGAACTTACGGTGTGATTGGATAACATGGGTATTATCTCCAAGTTGTGGGACTTGCTACTTGAGATAGACCTCCAGAGAAAGTCTGGTTCTTGCTCTTAAACTACTTGCCACAATCTACTCTAATGCAGGGTAAACTAACTATTCTATTCTAACTTTCTAAGGGACCAGGGAGAGAGAATGGATAAAATGAAAGCCTACACTAAAGCGGTGATACACCGAGAAAAGAAGGGTGTGAGAGTAGTCTTCAAATGCGTGAAATACTGATAAAGTGCACATTAGAAGAGGTGATGACAGTTCTCCACAATCTAGCAAAATGCATTCACAACAATATTTCAAACATACACAATGATAATGGATCCCTGCAAGAACATAATAATAGACACAATATTCTTATAACTAAGATTGGAGGGGCAAGAAGAATACAAGAAAACACAGCAGGGGAAGATACATCCACAAACTTGTATTTTATTGCTTCATGATATGCACAGTTCAATCTATTACAAGAAAAGGGCCTAGATCACCATGCAAGGAGTCCACTACAAGGGCCTACAACACATTGGCTTCACAAAGTGATTTTGGCAGAGCTTTGCTACAAAAACTACCTCCTTTACAATGAGCCCAACACTCCAATTTATAATAAAATGAGAAGAGAGAGAGAAGGGAAAATGGAAATCCCAAAATTTGTCCTTCAACCACCTATAAGAGGCATTAAATGGAATAAAATTATTATATATTACTTGCAAAAGGCTCCCCATACTTTCCCATGTGCTACAACAGAGAAAGAATGATGACCATGCCTCTTAATTGCACTCCCAACCACCAAATAAAACATTGTTATGAACCCGGCCACGTTTTGTAAAACATACCAGCCAATTTCTCATAAAATATGGAATTTATTGATTTCTGTGCATCAAGTTCAGAGCCATGATTCCAACGGTACCAATTTTGTGTGATTTTGTTGAGAAATGCAAAAGTTATGGCCTTCTGAGTGCGGGCAGCTATTTTGGGTCTGGCAGGCGTTTTCTGTCATTTGACGGGAATGAGCATTAACTGACTGGAGCCAAATATTTTTCTCTTAATTAAATATATCTACCCTCATTAAAAATAATAAATCCAATTTTTGTGGCGTAGAGGACGTCGTGCCCATTCCAGAAAGTCCAATTTTTTGAAAATCAGAACTTGGAGTCAAAAGATATGGCCGTTTGAAGTTTCACGGGTCAAATGTTGACTTTTCTTCTTTACCTTCGGCCACTTCAGCTTTTCGCATCCCTTGCGTCCCGCACGTACCTTTGTCCCAGCTGTCTCGGACAAAAATCTCCTGCTTCGGCTGATTCGGTCTTCCTTGTTCCTGTTTGCGATGAAGACACGTGGCGAGATTCCATTCACTCTCGGCTCTTTCGGCTTTTCGCGTCCCACACGTACTTTTGTCCCAACTGTCCCGGACCACCTGGACAAATATCTCTGAACCACCCGAAATGGACCGACTTGCGCCAAACCGGCCGATCCGCGTCCTCCATGTACTTTTGGCCCGGATGTCCCAACTGTGCGAAACAAAGACTTAGACGATTTTTCCTTGCTTTCGGCGTTTGGCTTTTTCGCGTCCCGACGTCCCAACTGTCCCGCGGATCGCCTGGGAAAAAAATGTCTGACTTAGCTGATTTTCTTGTTTTTTCAGCCCCAAGATTGGTACGACGAACCTCAGTATGACCCGAACTAGTACAAGCCGAACCCTTCAGACCCGAAATGCTTTAAAACAGTCTTTGTAACCTTATTTTTCGCATTTTTTCCATTTTTCTAACTTGTTGGGATTTCTTCTTGGATGGGAGAGTTAGAGAGAAGGCGAGGGCCTCAAAAACATGATTTTGGGCCTTGAATCAATTTATTTGCTCGGACCGAATAATTTGATGCATGTTATCAAAATTACCTTGAGGGGTGAATTTTGGATAATGAGATACTTCAAACTAACACGAGAGGAGGCTGCCTCATAGCCTCATAAAACTTATTTATTTATCTACATTCTTTCATTCTTATTCTTTCCATTCTTCTATTCTTTACTTCAATTTTTTGAGATAACCATTGTCGGGACGACAATGAGATTAGTGTAGGGTAATGTTGATAAGAGAATACTTATTAGAGATCACACAAGAAGTCCGCGCAGGAGAGAAGGCCAGGATCAAGGGTGCGGAGGGACAAGAAGAACCCGTGCACGGAGGGCAAGTTCAACATTCAGGACTTAGCCGATTTTGAGCATGAAGACCTATTTTTAGAAGATGGCGTGTGGAACACACCAACGATGTAGAGACGTGCGCACCACGCATTTTCTATCTTTAGAGGATTAGATCGAAGCATTTTGCATGGAGATGAGCTAAGAATAGGATTGTCACTTCAGTTAACTATAAGAGGTCTATAGATAACACACTTGTATGTGTGGCTATGCCTGTAAACGGCATGTGGCTATTAATAGCATGCAGCCTATTTCTGGAATAGATATGCGATGAAGGGAAAGTCCCCACCCTATATATATGATGTGAAGAACATAGTAGAATAGACATACACATAGAGAGATGGATGTATGAAGGTATAGAGATATGCACACATGATTGGATTATTGCATCAGATCCATGTGCACATTGGTATAGAATGACATTATTGTAAGAAGCTTCTGTGTTTATTAATAGATGGAAGATATTGACCGAACCTAAGTGTTATTCATGTGTGTAATTGAGTGGTGCATGTTCTTGATTCAATCATGATTATTGTTTAAGCTTGCTCTTTCACAAATATGAATGTAGCATGCATTGTAGAATGATGGATTAGTTATGGATCTATATGTTTCTTCCTTCATCACACTAACATCCTGCTATAGCAACCCTAAAGAGGGACCTGGTACCTTTGCACGCTTTGGGTGAGTGCTCAGTCTAGGCTGAGTGATGTGCCAACGCATTTAGGGTGTTATCCGGTAAACTCTAGGCCATCAAGAACTTTATCTCGTGATCACAACTAGACAAGGGAGTGAACGCACATGTGTGTATGGTAAAGATAATGACATATAAGAGATCTATCTAGTATGTGTAGTAAAGTGAAAAATGTACAATCAGATGTAAGAAAAATTAAATGCAACCAAGATATGCAACATGTTGTGGATGGATGGAATGGAATGTAAGATGGATGATAGGATCCGCATGCCCCCGAGTGAATGGAGTTGTATGCAATGAGGTTCATTTTTACCTACTCAACAATAGAGAATGAACCATAAACAAGAGTGCATCATCAAGAAATGGTCGAATTGTGTGTTGTGTATAGTGCTACTGTGATGAGTGTGTATGTGTGTTGATGATATGTGACCTAGAAATGATGTGCGTGTGACCCTATAGCCAAAGCATATATCATGACAAGATGATCAAAGGAGTGATGATTTATCCTAAAGCGTATATCACTACAAGATGAATAGAGGAGTGGTGATGTAGCCTAAAGTGTATACCACTACAAGATGAATAGAGGGAGTGGTGATGTATCCTAAAGCGTATACCACTATAAGATGATGGAATAGGTGACCATTTAGCCTATAGCGTATGTCACTAACCTAGGAATGTCACATGATAGAAGGTTGAATGATGAATGTGTAAATGTGATGAGGTCCATTTTTGATGTATACCCTCAACTAGTCCAGTATGGACCATGAGACTAGAGTGCGTCATCGGGTAGTGAGTGTAACACCTAGAAGAAGATGTGTATATGTGATAATGAAAGGCGACCATGTGGTGTGTAAAATGTGTGATATATAATGTATATAATACAATGTAAGATGTTTAGATAGACTCATAATGTGAAGTGCACATTATGTAGTATGTATGATGAGTAGTGTGTAATGCTAAACTCGTAAACAATAGGAGTGTGATGAATACTTGTATGGTATGTCCGATGCGTAGATGTGTGAATGTAGAAATACGAAGGATGTAGAGTATCTTGAATATGTAGTATGAAAAATGTGATATGTACTTGTAATATATGTGAAGAGACATAATGTGTAGTTTTTATTGTGTAGTGTGTGGGGTTCATGTGTGTAGGATGCCCTCAATAGTCAAGTGTGAACTGAAGTACAAAGAGTGTGTCATCGGGTAATGACAATGTTTATGATGAGTATGCGCATGTTAGGATATTGATGTATGATAATGCAAATATGAGAGATATGTTGATGCTAATATGGGGAGGATGTGTGGATGCTATGCCCCCCAAGTGTGTAATATGAAGAATGTAATTATGTAATGTCATCTAAAAGATTGTCATTTTCAGGGTCAAAGTCAAATGGATAAGCATCAGAGACCTAGTAAGCAATAGTGTCAAGTTGATCACGTAATGAGCCATTGAGGCATAAATTGTACATACCCATGGCATATTCCTCATCAGTAAAGGGTGGTAAGGGGCACCCATGTGCATACCACCGAGTGAGATTTTGTGTATAACCAAGAAAGGAACTATTGCAAATGAAGACACGTCCAAAGGGCATAGGAAATGAGATATTTGTATGGTCAGGATCTAGAGTACCCCCAATGTAATCAAGCCATGATTGTCCTAATATAAGTGGTACAGATTGAGGATCACATGCAAGGAAAATCGTAAGGTGAAAGACACATAGGATATAAGCGGCAGTGATGCAAACAAACCCATGATAAAGATGAGGAGCATGTGGTGGAGGGTAAAGGTCCTCAAAAGCAAATCCTAATCAAGTCAAACCCTCATGTGTACATACAATGTCATCGCAAGTAGGATCAAATGGAATATGCTCCCAATATGAATCATTCATGAAAATTGTACATGTGAAAGGTTTGCGTGCTAATGAGGGTGGTGCATGTGAAGGTGTAGTAGATAGAGAGACGTCCAAAGAATGGACAAGCCCTTGATAAAGAATCATAGTAGCAGTAGTAGCAGGTGGAGGTGATAGAGCGTAAGAAGAAATTGCATCTATCACACAAATAACACCTTCAAGTGGTGGCAAATGAGGTGGTTCATCCATAGGTTGAGGATCATTAGTAATATTAATGCATGGAATAGGGAGACTAGTATCAAGAGCTCGGTCACAATATTGGAATGGATCACGATCACGAAAAATAGTATATTTTGTGTCATCATGTATGCATTTAAGATAATGATGTACAATAGAAGTAACAGATTGCACTGACGTAAAACCACAACCTACCAAGAAAAAAGTTATAAGAGATTGGGAAATCGATGACGAAGAAGACAATTTTAACATTTTTGGCCCTATAGTAATGGGTAATGTAATGCGACCAAGGCATGGACAAACCGAACCATCAGATGCACACAGTGAAAGACAATATGGACTAACATGGTGAGCGGAAAGTCCTAGGTTCTCAATGAATGACATGGGACATAATTTGAGCTCAAATCCATTGTCAACTAAGGTACACTTGATGCCCGTATTACTAATAGGAATCATGATATACAAGGATTGGTCATTGTCATTAGATGTGGATGTTATGGTTTGAGAAAATGCATCTTCAAATGTTTGATATACCAAGTTAGGGTGCATACAAATGCGAGAAGTAGAAAGAATATGTTGGAATCTATGCCTTAAATTAGGATGTTCAAACAAGTAATCATTAATTGAAATATTCAGGATTCCTAGATTCTAAGGGGACAAAAAAAAGAATGAGAATCCTATAAGCATGAAGATAGAAGTTAGGTTCAAGAAAATGATTAAACTAAAATGGGAAAATGGGAATCTAATTTAGTTTAATCTAATGTTATGCAAAGTAGTAAATAACAGATTAAATAAATAAAGGAAATGACCCAAGAAACTAAGTAATTAAATGTGAAACCCTAATGTGCAAAGAGGGTTAAGAAGTCCTTAGCTGATTCACATATGTGTCGGGTATGTGTTGCGGTGGAGACCAGATGGATAGGAGAAGGAAATGACCACACCGAGACTCAAAAAATTTCAAATTTGAGCTATCCGAGTAGACTGTGGTGCCTAGAGATGGAAGGAGGTGCATGGGGCGCCCTAGTATGAGATCCGGGTGCCATGGTCTCAGTAGGGATAAACAGGGAACCTCCTCGAAGTGTCATTGATTGATCGCATGTCCTCACTTTTTTCGTGTGTATGTCACTAATTTTCATTGGATGTCATTGCAAATTAGAGATGGTGGAAACACCAGTAAAACCCTGCACAAAACATCAAAACTCTAAAAAGGAAAAAGCATATGAAGGGGTCGACTGTCCTTAGTCACAAATGGATGGAATTATCACCGAGCACCGCACTACACCTAAGACCCAATGTAGTTATATGTGTGTGTAAATTTTGCCCTAGGTGCTCTTGTGCCTGTCACACTTTGTGAGTAGCAAGCAATAACTATATGTAGAATGTAAATAGATGGTGCATGGAATAAAATTAACTCCCCTCCTATGAAGTGTGATGCATAAAAACAACCTTATGCCCTTGTGATGGAGCTAGATGGATGCAAATGGAATAGTATAATCCTTTGATGGATGCAACCTTAGGTGGTGGTGGTAGTGCTTAGCGCTTAGTCCCTCATTATGGTCTCATAACTTTATATTTATATGGTTCTCTTGTTCTAATTTCATAATTAACCCCGAAAAGGCCGACCACTAAAAATATGGAAAGCTCAAATGACTATAAAGTGCCCAAAAGATGAAAGTAAAGTACAAAGAGGATCAAGGTACCCAGAGGTAACTAGGGCACTGGGTGCCCTAATATCGCTAAGCATCCCAACTCGGTGTGGGATGAACAAAAATGAAAAATAGATTGGGTAAGTGCATGCGGAAGATCGGAAGTGATGACTAAAAGCAAAGGAAAATGGCCAAAGTACATGGGTTAATTAGTACTTTCTTCACTCAAAAACCATATGAATATTAGTATGAGACTGGACTAAATAATACCCAAAGTGCGTGATTTAGTGAGTACATACACTAATGGCGGGAAAATGGAAGTTGGAGAAGAATCCAAAACTGAAAGAAGATGAGCTTCTGACAACAAAGTGTCTTCCCCCTTAGCATTTGGTGAATCATTGTCTAGAAGAAGGATTTGGTAAGAAATCACCAAGATGAGGTATTGAGATTCCTCCACCTTATTTTTACCATAACCATAAAGAAAATGGTAAAACTTTTGATCCACTATTTCCATTTAAGAAATTTGGCAATGATATTCAGAAAATGTGGCACAATTATCCATGCACTTTTTGTGGAATGTCTAACCATTGTGTAGCCAATTGTAGGAAACGAAAATCTTTGTTGGGAAATATTATGAGAGATAACTCTCCTAAAAAATTCTAAGAGAAAAGTGTTTGGGTAAGTTTCCTAAAAACGTGGAAAAAATATTTTGTTCTCACTATAACAAAAGGTCATGAGATTGATAAATGTTGGCAACTTTATCCTAGAAAAAATTGGAAAATTGTTAATAAGGAAAGCATTGAAAAACCAACAATCTTAAATATGAACCTTGTAATTGTTTAGGAAAATACTAAGGAAAATAAACCACCTAAAAAGGATAATCTGGTTAAGTGGATCGGAAAACAATTCCTTAGTTATATGTTTGCATAGTTGTGATAGTTGATTAGCATGCAAATTATCAAAGCATTTTTAGGATTCTTGTTGATTGATAAAAAGGAAAATATTCCCATATTTCATATTAGCTTTGATTATGATGAAGTAACCTAAAGAGGAAATCTAGGTGACAGTTTATCATACTTGGATGACTTTCTCTTGTTTATGGTTTTTGGAAAACTTCATTTTGAATCTTGACAAGAGGCATATACGGGGTTTCTTATGGGGCGTGGTCAATTGATCAATATTTCTAGTTTGGGAAAACTATATTCAGAGTATGTTATTGATTAAGTTGTGCAAATGTTTCAGTGTCGTATAAGACCCTTAGTGGGAACTGTTTGTAATTGTAATGATTATATAAACTTTTTGTAGCCATGCATGATTTTTGCATATTTTATAAGTCCCTCAATTTTGGGATTTAATATTTGTAACTTTCAAACATGTTTGCAAATAGTATGTACATTCATTGCACTAAAAACTATTATGCAAGTTGAATTTTGCACTGATTGATAGTGGTGCATGATCAATGAACATCCTATTATTAAGGGCATTTTAGTTGCCATATCAGTTGCAATATTGGCCATGGATTTAGTTGGACATATTTTTGTGTTGACATTTTTTCTATTTGAACTAATCCATTCTATTGACTTTTCAATATATATTGTGATTTTTAAACTTACCATGCTATAAACTGGGTTCTATATGTTGATGTTATGCAGAGGACCTATTAGCAATTTAGTTGGGTGAGTTTACTTTTGGGGACCAAAAGGGTCTTATTGGGAGGTGTGATTTGGAGGAAATTTTGAAGTTCATATGTCCCCAAATTCTCATTAAAGCATTACAAAGATAGAAGATCATTCCGAGAGATTTTCGACAAGTATAAAGAACCCCAAAAATAGAGCTCGTATGCAAAAGATATCATCCGTTGAAATTTTTGGCCAACTAGAAAAATTAGTGGTCTATGTGCAGTCCGAGTTGACATGGAAGCATGCACATCCGCCAAGTGGACCAATCACGGAACAACAAGTGGCACGTGAAAATTTGAGCAAAAATGGTTTTTGACTCGATCTTCGACGCCGTTCTGACAGATGGATGGGCCCCTGTTATTTACTAGTTGCATGGGCCCTCAACAGGGGTTGACACACTTTTGATTGGAGGGTTGTCTTTGCAACCATTTCTTCATTATATCATTGTAATTATATTGTATATATAGGCCACTATGTGCATTTGAGGGATGAATGTTGGATTATTATTGTTGAGCATTGATATTATGCTACGCAGGGTCAAGTACACTCGAGTCTAGCTCACTCGAGCTAATTAACAACTCGGCACGTTACTCGGTTGACTTTCTCAAATCTCGGGCCTTATCCACAATGAAGCAACAATCAACTCGAATTCCAACAATATAGCCCAACATAAAGTGACATGCCAACAAACCAAGCACCAACCTATTTACGTGGCAAACCAACCTCGCACCGCCACATATGTGGCTAAATAAACCACCACCCATATACATGGGCAACAATAAGAGGATAGGCATGGTCACACCACAAGGTAATAGGTAGACTTGCCTATTTTAAAACAATTTAATCCCCCCCTACATGATGAATGTGGATTTTGTACCCACATTAGTAAATAATGTGGTGAAGGTGGTTAGAGGGGTTTGAACCTCTAATCACCCAAATAGAAAAAATTTAACTCTATCGACACGCCAAAGGAGCTCGTAAAGTAATAAAATGAGCTCATTTATATTTAATTTTTTTTTCCCAAACCGTGTATTGACCGTAACATGAAGTTTTTGAAAAACAATGTTTTTGAGCCACTTAGAGACATTCTCGCCTTTAGCTAGAAATGAAAATTTGTTCCAAATTCGAGAGGAAGAAAATGGTGTCTTCTATTTTCCATGAAGTGTCGTAATTTTCCTAGTGGAGAGTTTTTCTAGATCGGTTTCACAAAGAACACACTTTGGAGATCCTTGCAAAGCCACGGATAGATTTGTGTAGTGCCCACATTTTATGCACCCAAATACAACAAGAAATACCAAGATATTTTTTTTTGACTTACATTGCTCACGACACACAACACAATAAGGGCTCTAAGTATAGAACTCGACAGGACATGTGACAATCACATAAGTCATCGACTCACATAGACACATGCGTAAGACATCGACTCACATAGACACGTGCGAGACATCGACATGCCGATACCACACTCTTCCCAACGAACGAATACTAGCAAAGACCCAACCACAAGAAACGTGACTTTAGGAATGGCGAACCCACGACAAAACATTACTTTAAATGTATTTTAGTTACGGCTAACTTCCCAAGATCCTTATTAGGTAAGCATGATTTTCTCCCTTTTTCCACCTACATGTCCTGAAAATTCGTTTCACAGTTCACTTATTGTTCAACCATTTAATTTGCTCTTTACCCTTATACAATCTTCAGAACTTACATAAGTATTTTTCCATATTTCAAAATGCCTACAAGATTCTAATTCTCTCATTCTTATGTTAAGATTTTGCTTCTCAAACATTTATTTAATGGCTACAGTCTTACCCTTACACTCAAGCGAAAGTGACTTGATGTCCAGAACGAAATCAAGGATTTGACGGAGATTTAGACACAGGGCAGCTTTTCACCAAAATATTTCTCGATTCACACTATATTTATTTCTCTACCATTGTTATTATAATTTGAAAACTTATTGAATTCCTATAAGAGTTATATATAGCTAGGTATACATATCTTTTGTTTTCTCAAAGTTTGGTCGCACCAAGGTAACTTATATTCTTTGAAACATTTGATTATGTTTAATTAAGTTTTAAGGACTTCATGAGTGACCTCAATCCTAATCTCCAATCTCGTTCTCATCTTAGGATATGCTTATACATCGCACTATGGTCTCGCTCATAGCATTGTTGTGAAAACAGGAGTTACCGAAGTATTTGACTACCATCTTGAAGGGGTATATGGTCGGAAGAATTGTAAACATACACGAACCACAAGTGACACCTCCTAATCAGCTGAGGGTTGGTTTCTTCCATTATGCACTCAATGATCCACGCCTCAACTATATAAGAGTTTAAGGCAGGTGGACAAAAATATACTAAACCACATTCAAGGACATACCAAGGGGTTATTTTGATAGAATCCAGGGTTGCACTGCTTAGTCGTTCCTTCGAACAAGGACTCATAAGGTGACTCCTAAGGTGGTCTTCAACACTCAGCCTGGTATCGGACCTGAAGAGAGTACATTCTTCTCGCGAATGCCAAATCTAGAAGGAAACTGCATACTCTAGATAAGGTTGGACCATGTTAATTCTAAAATATGGATTCACGACAATGACGCTAAACCTAATGACTATGACGGTAAACTCCAACGAGGGGTTTTATTTACCTAACCTATGAGGTCTCATCAGATGCAAAGGTTAAGGTCGTTCTTCAGTTTTAAATTTCTTATATGGTAGGAAAGGATCACATCTACAGGCAAGTCATGCACGAATATTTTATTAGGGTTGAGTGTTCCCATTAAAACTCATTACTGTGTTTGCAAGGTAAGAAGGTAACCCTATAATATTAATTTAATCATTTATTGAATACTGAGAAGGTACTACAATATCTTAACTTCAATTTCAAAATTGCTTTATATAAATCAAACCCCCTTTTTTTTATACACAACTAAAAATCAAATTGAACTGGTGATTAGAGGCACATTTCCTAAGTATCCCAAAAACTGGCATATCATACATATTAACAAATTTCATTTATAACTTTTCAGTAACAAGAGACTAAATACACGATTATTCATTTTATAATGACCTATAAAAATTACAATAATAATAATTAAATTTCACATCGCCTTCTTCGTCATTCATCCATCTGCGCAAAACCCACGTGAGCATGATATCAACGATAAATCGCCGGCATGGCATCCACCCTAAAACAATCATAATTATCATTTTTCAGTTCCCTTTTACATCTAACAATAACTACAATATGCAATCGAAATAAAAATAAAATCTAGAAACATGTAATCATTGCATTTCATTTTTTTTTCTTCATTTTATAAACTCAGAAGAGAGAGAGAGAGAGAGAGAAAATATCATTTTGTCTAAAGTTCCAATACACACAACAAGTTTCATTCTAGTGTTTTAAACAGTTATTTACGTGTGTTGAAAGTTTCCAAAGGGGATTTGGCAACCCTACGAGGGTCCGCAGCTTTCTACTTTTACATTTTCTCACTAATTACAAAAACGTTCAAAACGGGCTCGGAGGCTAAGAAACTGCTTCCAAAAGTTACCTTCCAATGAGAACGCCCTCCACGATCAACTTGCTACGTGTTCCCGGATATACCAAGAGTTCATAGCAATTGACGGAATTGAAAAAGAGCGCACGGTTTGACGTTTGGCGGCTAGTTTTCCAGGGCCACTTGTCATAGATTCACCCATTGTAAAGAGAGACAAAATTTAGCTCGAATGGCCCGAAAACCGTGTCCAAATGATGTTCGGATGCGCACACACAACGAGACTCTTCCTACTAGTTCCCCTATATAAGGAGAATTCGTCAGAGTCGACGGAAAGGAGAACTAGAAAACCATGTTCAAACGGCGACAAGCTTTCTAGAGCGACAAGGCAAAAATGGACCAGTTTGACCTCGTCAAAACTGCGATCAGAGGCCTAAAAAATGGCTTCGCCAAACTATCCCGAAAATTTCTCTTTCCTATACTGAAAGTTCCATGCATTTGTCTAGTGTAATCGCTAGAGGTTTGTGAAGACAGGAAGTGATTTCTCTTTCCAGGTTTCAAATGGCGATCCAAAACGAAAGCCAACTTTCTAGTTTTAACAACTTTCTACTATTGTAAACCAGTGTTACAGGGCTCCTATAAGGGCGTCAAAAGGATGTCATATGATCGTTTTGGGTCAAACCAAAAATCAAGGTGACTCCTCGTATACCAAGGTACACGAATGAGACTTCACATCTCGTTTCCAGAGTTGCGCGGGGTACTTAGAGAGCCTCCGAAGATTGCAAAATTTAACTATTTTAAGCAGGAGAGGAGGTCAACTTAATCAATGGAGAGTCAAATTTGTCTGGTCGATAAAACGATGTTGAAGCGATCAAAAGAGTAAGAGTTTTCTAGGTCATCTCGAAGCGAGGGTGATAGTTCGTGGTTTAAAGTAGGCGAGTTAAAATGGCTTTGAGAGTTGCGACACGACACTTTATTGTTTTGCAATGAGTTGAAGTGACATTTAACTGTATTTAAAAATCCTAATGATTTAAAATTCTATTTAATTGCAAAAGAGAACTAAAATACGAGAATTATGAGAGGTAAGGGAAGAAGGACCATGCCTGGAGAACAAAGTCGGTCGAAGCCGCAGGCTTGGGTTCAGTCTCTCGCTCGGGCACTTTGCCAACCAGTTCACGAGCATCCTCAGCTCCTCCATGGCACACCAACGTCCCGATCACTTGAAGTTTTCCAACAGAGTGAGTAGTTGCTTGTGTGTTTCTAAAACCTTTTGATCCCGATCCATTAAGTGCATACCTTTTCAATCCTAGCATCCATGAGACAACATTTCTTTGAGGAATTTTGTCAAATACAATGCATTGACTTGCATTGTGTAAGCTTCCACCATTTGCATACTTGTCTACTAGCACATTTGCAACTAAAAATCCTCTAACATTATGCCTTGACGGTTGTCCGAGGCCTACTCTGGAGCTCCCATTTTGACAGAGGCTGCGAGGATGCTGGGACAAGGTAGTGGAGTCTGGCTTTACACGTGCCAATTGCATTTGCTTGAAAGTTTCCAAGGCCTTTTCAACAAACTCGCTTTTTTTTTTTTTTTATCTTTTTGCAAATCCCGCCATCTTTGCTGCAGTCCATGAGCACATTTCTTTCTGGCATTGTTGAACAACTCGTATGCCTCCACATTTTGCATATGTGTATGTCGGGCCACTTGAATGCTTCCACATTTTCAAAATAACAACTAAGACCCTTACAAAAACCTGCCACTTTGATGGATGTTCATATCGCTTTCAAAGCTTCAACATTTTGCACAAGTTGGAGATTCATTGGCAAGTGAAAGGACTGATTGGGTTGGCGAAGAGGGCCACGTGAAATGGTGCTTGCTTAAGTACGCCCCCATGCATCTACAACCGCAACCTCCGAAAAAACCCCTCTATCTTTTCATTTGCATTAAAGATGCATTTCTTTCCACGCATTCAAAACTCCCTTTTTTTTTTTGTTCAAGAGCACATCTATTTGGGAGGATACTGGAAAATGAAAACTAGTGGGATTGGAGACTTGTTTGTTGCATAAATGAAACAGTTTGATTGTCTCCTGAGGAAACCATACATCTTCTTAACATTTCCATGATCCTATTCCATGGGAAGCTATCTCTTTCTTTCACTTGGTTAAACACTGACACAAAGAAAAAACCCGAGAGGTGCTCTGCCCCAAAATAAACGTGGATGGGGAAGTGAAACGCAGAAAAGGAAGTCAAGCAAAGGCCCTCACACGAAGACAAAAGCAAAACGGCGACCCTCCCGCCTGTGGAGAATGGAGTGGTTCTGGAGCTTCCTCCCTCCCTCCATGGCGGCGGTGCTCTCTCACTCTCTCGACAAAACTAAAAGAATGAAAAACGACCCCCCCCCTTTTTGCCCTAAGCCCTAAATTCGCCCCAACCAAGAGTTCACGGGCTTTTAATTTTAAAACTTTTATTTTATTTATTATTTATTTTATTTTTTTTTTTATTTAAAAAGGCATTACATTCTCCTCCCCTTAAGAAAGCATCATCCTCGATGCGACATAAAATGAAGAAGGAGAAATGGTAAACAACAAGGAATGAATAAGGAGAAGGCACGCGCTAAGGTTAAGATTTCAGACACAAAGGCACGGTCACAGGGTGGCCCTAGGAACAATAGGTAGAAATTTTAACTTTCAAGGTTCTGTGAAGATTGGCAGCCTTCTCTCTTATTTGATATTTCATTAATCTTTTCCCATTAACATTATTGTTAATTCAAGTCCTTTAAAATTTCATTTTTTTTTTTATCGAATTTTAGTTTATTCATTCCTATGGATTCCCATCATGAATTACAGTCACCACACCCTACCAGGGTCATTCACAACACCAAATTTCCACAACATACTTTTACATACTTTCACGACCATATCACATCACAAGGGTTTCACCAACCATGGAATGACAACAAGTAGACCACATAACAATTAATTTCCAACAATTACGCCTAGACATAGATCTAGTACACACATATGACTAACAAACAAAATCAACATGTTGATACATATACAACGGGTATCACAAGCCCCCAAAATCCATGACTATAACAACATAGTTCCAATCCAATATCCAATAGTCCATACCAACCAGGAGAAGAGTCAAACCTCAAACATAACAAGTGTCAAAAAGGCTCACAAGATGACACATAACTCACCTACCAACTCCCACATAATAAGACATCACGAAACAAACCCCAGATATCTCCAAAAGTACAGGTAAAACTCCATATATCTCCTGAAGTATCATAAAGCAACTCCATATACTCCCCAAAGCATCACCAGATAATCTCCATATACCTCCCAAGAGGAAGAAACATAGTGCCAGAACCAAGTCAGGTCACTCAACCATAGAGCCCCATCAAAAATCTCAGGTCACTCAACCATAGAGTGTCATAAAGAATAACAGGTCACTCAACCATAGAGGCATGTCTCCTTTCTCCTTTTAATGAGGTCGGGTCACCCTATTGCCCTGGGCACATAGAGCCCCGTCACCCCCAAACCCAAGTGACATAATAACTCGTGGTTCAACAACCCACTAGTTATTTGTAACTCCTTGGGGCGTACCCCCATACAATGAAGCGGGTCCATAGGTTCAACCACTCCATGGTTAATCCCATGACCCTAATCCAACACATTACAACATTAGAACCAGCATAATAATCCATTCAAATGCCAAGTGGCAAAATCAAAAGCCTTGGGCTAGGCTACAAAACGTTTCAAATATGAAAGAAAGTTTTAAAACCAAGAAAACAAGTGGCTAATTAGCCATGGTTAGTGTAAAATCCAACTGTTAGTGCAACAATCAAATAAATGCCCAAAATATAAGAACATGTCAATCAAGAAAAGGGTTGGTTCTAGCTAAAAGAGAAAGCTTAATTTACGAATAAAATACGTAATGAGAAAATAGCACATCACAATCACTATGTGGCCTCATATCACCACCAAAGGGGTACTCATTGAGTTGCTGGCACTCGGACATCGAGCCTCAGCTCGTAAAAATATACATGTAACCAGAATGAGTATATCAAATAATGTATCTGTCATCATCTCTGCCTAAATCATGCTCCAAACTCCCACAAGGATCAACATAGTCAAAATCACATAGGATTATTCAACGAACAATCCAATAGGAAAGAACAGGGGACACAAGGTTGCATAAATTGAGCCTAAGGTGGTGCGCACCCACAATATACTAAGCAAGCTCAAAGTATACTAAACAGATAAAAGTGGGTTTTCAGTCTATATAAGACTCCACTTTCTCACTTGTACTCAGCTCAAGATTATGACAACTTGGTCCACGCCTCCTCTCTCCACACATACACTCTTGACAATTTATCCCCTTAGGGTCGTCTAGTGTAAGGTCGTAACATACACATAACTACATCACTAACACAATGGTAATTCACACACGACAACCATAACATATTACGCATGGTTATATATACAGGGTATAACACAATCACTACTTTCACGGGTTACGATACATCACATTACCACATCCTGCACCCAAAGTGCAATCACTGTACAATAGGGTTCATAGGCTCACTGTATGCCCCTATATCACAACATGAATCATTACATATTACACAAATCATACATACAATGGACATAGTAACATCACAACATATCATTCATTTGCTACATACAAGGTGATACACACATTTCTTCAAAACATGGTAAAACATCATGATACAATTCAATTCACTTTACACCAATTTTTCACGCAATACATCAATACATCATCACATCACATAAGGTCAAAATGTTCCAACACTCTGTAATTCACAATATCATTCCATTCACACAAAACATGGCGGTACATCACACATAGATTCCTTATTGGATCCACGAAGAGGAGAGTCAATACTCTCATCACAAGCAGTAATTCACACGTGAATTCTTCATAGAATCCACACGAAGGAGAGGGAATACTCCCATCCCCAGCACATCAACATGATAAAAAAAAATGTGCACTAAGTGACATACACCTCATGTGCGTTCACACTATCACAATTACGACATAGATCACATCACTCTTAAAACACATTACTCTTCCAATATTTATCACCATCATGAAACACCATCATGAAACACCATCACCATCATGCAACCCATCATGTAACAACATCTCTATCATGCAAAATCATCACAACTCCAATCCATCCCAGAGGTTCGAGAGCATGAACCTTCGCTCTGATACCATATGTAGTGCCCACATTTTACACACCTAAATACAACAGTAAAATACCAGATAATTTTTTTGACTTACATTGCTCACGACACACAACACAATAAGGGCTCCAAGTACAGAACTCGACACACATGCGACAATCACATAAGTCATCGACTCACATAGACACATGCGAGACATCGACTCACATAGACACGTGCATGACATCGATGTCGATACCACACTCTTCCCAACGAACGAATACTAGCAAAGACCCAACCACAAGAAACGTGACTTTAGGAACGACGAACCCATGACAAAACATTACTTTAAATGTATTTTAGTTACGGCTAACTTCCCAAGATCCTTATTAGGTAAGCATGATTTTCTCCCTTTTTCCACCTACATGTCCTGAAAATTCGTTTCACAGTTCACTTATTGTTCAACCATTTAATTTTCTCTTTACCCTTATACAATCTTCAGAACTTACATAAGTATTTTTCCATATTTCAAAATGCCTACAAGATTCTAATTCTCTCATTCTTATGTTAAGATTTTGCTTCTCAAACATTTATTTAATGGCTACAGTCTTACCCTTACACTCAAGCGAAAGTGACTTGATGTCCAGAACGAAATCAAGGATTTGACGGAGATTTAGACACAGGGCAGCTTTTCACCAAAATATTTCTCGATTCACACTATATTTATTTCTCTACCATTGCTATTATAATTTGAAAACTTATTGAATTCCTATAAGAGTTATATATAGCTAGGTATACATATCTTTTGTTTTCTCATAATTTGGTCGCACCAAGGTGACTTATATTCTTTGAAACACTTGATTATGTTTAATTAAGTTTTAAGGACTTCATGAGTGACCTCAATCCTAATCTCCAATCTCGTTCTCATCTTAGGATATGCTTATACATCGCACTATGGTCTCGTTCATAGCATTGTTGTGAAATCAGGAGTTACCGAAGTATTTGACTACCATCTTGAAGGGGTATATGGTCGGAAGAATTGTAAACCATACACGAACCACAAGTGACACCTCCTAATCAGCTGAGGGTTGGTTTCTTCCATTATGCACTCAATGATCCACGCCTCAACTATATAAGAGTTTAAGGCAGGTGGACAAAAATATACTAAACCACATTCAAGGACATACCAAGGGGTTATTTTGATAGAATCCAGGGTTGCACTGCTTAGTCGTTCCTTCGAACAAGGACTCATAAGGTGACTCCTAAGGTGGTCTTCAACACTCAGCCTGGTATCGGACCTGAAGAGAGTACATTCTTCTCGCGAATGCCAAATCTAGAAGGAAACCGCATACTCTGGATAAGGTTGGACCATGTTATTCCTAAAATATGGATTCACGACAATGTCGCTAAACCTAATGACTATGACGGTATACTCCAACGAGGGGTTTTATTTACCTAACCTATGAGGTCTCATCAAGAGAAAAGTTTAAGGTCGTTCTTCAGTTTTAAATTTCTTATATGGTAGGAAAGGATCACATCTACAGTCAAGTCATGCACGAATATTTTATTAGGGTTGAGTGTTCCCATTAAAACTCATTACTTTGTTTGCAAGGTAAGAAGGTAACCCAATAATATAATTTAATCGTTTATTAATACGAGAGGTAATGGACACAATATCTTAACTTCAATTTCAAAATTTGCTTTATATAAATCAAACCCTCTTTTTTTTTTATACACAACTAAAAATCAAATTGAACTGGTGATTAGAGGCACATTTCCTAAGTATCCCTAAAACTGGCATATCATACATATTAACAAATTTCATTTATAACTTTTCGGTAACAAGAGACTACATTACACAGTTATTCATTTTACAATGACCTATAAAAATTACAATAATAATAATTAAATTTCACATCGCCTTCTTCGTCGTCATTCATCCATCCTGCAAAACCCACGTGAGCATGATATCAGCGATAAATCGCTGGCATGGCATCCACCCTAATCAATCATAATTATCATTTTTCAGTTCCCATTTACATCTGACAATAATTACAATATGCAATCGAAATAAAAAAGGTCTAGAAACATGTAATCATTGCATTTCATTTTTTTTTCTTCATTTTATAAACTCGAGAGAGAGAGAGAGAGAGAGAGAGAGAAGAGAGAGAAAATATCATTTTGTCTAAAGTTCCAATACACACAACAAGTTTCATTCTAGTGTTTTAAACAGTTATTTACGTGTGTTGAAAGTTTCCAAAGGGGGTTTGGCAACCCTACGAGGGTCCGCAACTTTCTACTTTTACATTTTCTCACTAATTACAAAAACGTTCAAAACGGGCTCGGAGGCTAAGAAACTGCTTCCAAAAGTTACCTTCCAATGAGAACACCCTCCACGATCAACTTGCTACGTGTTCCCGGATATACCAAGAGTTCATAGCAACTGACGGAATTGAAAAAGAGCGCACGGTTTGCGTTTGGCGGCTAGTTTTCCGGGGCCACTGGTCGTAGTTCACCCAGTTGTAAAGAGACAAAAGTTAGCTCGAATGGCCCAGAAACCGTGTCCCAAACGACGTTCGATGGATGCACACACAACGAGACTCTTCCTACTAGTTCCCCTATATAAGGAGAATTCGTCAGAGTCGACGGAAAGGAGAACTAGAAAACCATGTTCAAACGGCGACAAGCTTTCTGGAGCGACAAGGCAAAAATGGACCAGTTTGACCTCGTCAAAACTGCGCTCGGAGGCCTACAAAATGGCTTCGCCAAACTATCCCGAAAAGTTCTCTTTCCTATACTGAAAGTTCCATGCATTTGTCTAGTGTAATCGCTAGAGGTTTGTGAAGACAGGAAGTGATTTCTCTTTCCAGGTTTCAAATGGCGATCCAAAACGAAAGCCAACTTTCTAGTTTTAACAACTTTCTACTGTTGTAAACCAGTGTTACAGGGCTCCTATAAGGGCGTCAAAAGGATGTCATATGATCGTTTTGGGTCAAACCAAAAATCAAGGCGACTCCTCGTATACCAAGGTACACGAATGAAACTTCACATCTCGTTTCCAGAGTTGCGAAGGGTACTTAGAGAGCCTCCGAAGATTGCAAAATTTAACTATTTTAAGCAGAGAGAGAGGTCAACTTAATCAATGGAGAGTCAAATTTGTCTCAGTCGATAAAACGATGTTGAAGCGATCAAAAGAGTAAGAGTTTCTAGGTCATCTCGAAGTGAGGGTGATAGTTCATGTTTTAAAGTAGGCGAGTTAAATGGCTTTGAGAGTTGCGACACGACACTATATTGTTTTGCATGAGTTGAAGTGACATTTAACCATTTAAAAATCCTAATAATTTAAAATTCTATTTAATTGCAAAAGAGAACTAAAATACGAGAATTATGGGAGGTAAGGGAAGAAGGACCATGCCTGGAGAACAAAGTCGGTTGAAGCCGCAGGCTTGGGTTTCTTTACACTCGCGATCTCGCTCGGGACACTTTGCCAACCATGCCACGAGTAGTCCTCGCAAACCAAGCCATTCACACCAACGTCCCATCGATCACTTGAAGTTTTCCAACAGAGTGAGTAGTTGCTTGTGCATTTCTAAAACCTTTTGAACAAATCCATTAAGTGCATACCTTGCAATCCTGGCATTCCATGAGACAACATTTCTTTGAGGCATTTTGTCAAACAGTTGACTTGCCTTGTGTAAGCTTCCACCATTTGCATACTCGTCTACTAGCGCATTTGCAACTAAAAATCCTCTAACATTATGCCTTGACGGTTGTCCGAGGCCTACTCTGGAGCTCCCATTTTGACAGAGGCTGAGGATGCTGGGACAAGGTAGTGGAGTCTGGCTTTACACGTGCCAATTGCATTTGCTTGAAAGTTTCCAAGGCCTTTTCAACAAACTCATTTTTTTTTTATCTTTGCAAATCCTGCCATCATTGCAGTCCATGAAGCACATTTCTTTCAGGCATTGTTGAACAACTCGCATGCCTCCACATTTTGCATATGTATCTGTCAGGGCCACTTGCATGCTTCCACATTTTCACAAATAACAACTAAGACCCTTACAAAAACCCAGATTCTTATGTTCATACGCTGCTCCAAGCTTCAACATTTTGCACAGGTTGGAGATTCGTTGGCAAGTGTAAACTGATCGGGTTGGAGAAGAGGGCCTGCGAATGGTGCAGCCTTAAGCACGCCCCCCCATGCATCTACAACTGCAACATCTGACAAAAACCCCTCTATCTTTTCATGCGTTGAAGATGCCCACGCAGGTCTAAAACTCATTTTTTTTTTTTCATTTTCCGCAGTCGGGAGGATCTTGTGAATGAAAACTAGTGGGATTGGAGACTTGCTTGTTGCGTAAATGAAACAATTTGACTGTCTCTGAGGAAACCATGCATCTTCTGAACATTGCCATGATCCTATTCCATGGGAAGTTGTCTCATTCTTTCACTTGGTCAAACACTGACACAGCAACAAAACCCGAGAGGTGCTCTGCCCAAAATAAACGTGACTGGGGGAAGTGAAACGCAGGAAAAAGGAAGTCAGCAAAGGCTGCCTCACTGTTGGGTGACTTCGAACTGGAGAATGGAGCAGGTCTGGAGCTTCCTCCCTCCCTCCATGGTGGCGGCGCTCTCTCACTCTCCGACAAAACTAAAAGAATGAAAACGACCCCCAAAGGAGCCCGAGCCCTAAATTCGCCCCAACCAAGAGTTCACGGGCTTCTGAATTTTAAAACTTTTATTTTATTTATTATTTATGTGTGGAGTTATTTGATTCAGATTTTCTATTTATTATCAGTTTTCAATTTCAATATGAGGAACTTAATGATTTAAACAAAGAAAAAGGATGGGAAATTCATTTTAATTTTAATTTTTGAATCCTTTATCCACAAACATACAAAGTAAATGTACACTTCAATTTGATTGAATAATTCAGATTGAAATGCATTGTTAAATCATCTTGTGATTAGTTTTGGGGATTATAAGCTCATTTGTCAATGATTTTTAATTGATCCACTTGAATCACAGAAAGTTGATGTGAAAAGAAAATTGATCAAATAAGAGAATAATAGTAAACAATGGATTTGAAAACACTTAAAATTGAATCCATAACATCTCTTGATCATATTTTAAAGTATCTGGGATAAAATCTAAAACAGGATTACCTAGGGGGTGAAAACTATTTACGGATCAAGAAGATACATCTTGTGCATTTTACTTATATTGCAATTTCACGCATTCGTTCTTTGTCAATTTATGTTTGTTGGAAATATAGATTATTAAACCAACTGGATGATTTGGAATCTATTTTTCCACTTGGTGATTGTATTTGGGTCGATGCGATGATCGAGTGCTTTCCTCTTTTCTTCTTAGCTTACTTTGTTGGCTCTTTTTTATTCGTCTTGCACTATAGGTTGATCATACTTAGAAACTTCCATCTGTATATCTCCTCTCAATGATTACTCGGGATCTTGTGCATGCATTGGTAAGAAAATTATTGGAATCATGACATGTTTCCAAAAATAGTAATGAATTAGGATGTTTGGTATTGATACCTCTCGATCATAATATGACACCATCATGTAACAAAGCAATTTTCGCATACGAGGAGACTATGTAAGTTCTTACCTCCCTGGGTACACGAGGTTTTGCACTAAGTTGTTCCTTGATTTTTAGTAGCCATCTCCCCAATAATTGTGTTCCTTAGAAAGTTTTATATGGATTTTGTAGGATGAATTATGCAAATCTCTCATGCGGAAAGTAATCATTATCTACTTATACAATTCCCTTGAGAGCTTTCTAGTGTGTGAAACAAAGTAGAATTATGAGCCACTTATACCGGAACACTTTACCTCCTATCTGTGTGATATTTTGAGCATTTGTAGTCACCTCATGTGTGAGGAGTTTAGACCATTTAACTCTACATTGTTATCCCACATTCTTGTAATGATTTCCACTATGCCCAAAGATGTTTGTTTATCACCTCTAGTTGTTTTCCAATATCATTATGTTATTATTTCTACCAAAATTATGACTACGCGGTTCATGATGGATCCTAATGGAATGCCTCTTCCTTTGTGCAAATGACCATAGATGACCGAATTTGTTGGCTTGATAGGGGTTTGGTGGTTTTGTATGACATGATAGAGATATTGTGATTTGGTAGTCCCGTGGCTTGGGAAACGTGGTTGTGTTGATGGGAACAACATCTTGTTTAGATATCCATATGGCTTAATTATGATATTGTTTTCATGAGCTTAGGATGGTCTCCCATATAAGAAATTATTGTGATCCTGTGCGCAATCATTCCTTGGACTAGATCCTTTGCTATAATTTTCTCGTGTGTTTCTTCTATTTGGACTTATGGTTTCTCTACCCCCAAAATTTTCAGCGCACACACACCTAGCTTTTGGTGGGGTGGATCACTCCACCTAGTTTGTCGAGCATTCTATAAATTCCCATGTCTTATTTTTCTCGCATCTGATAGGAAGAGGAATGTGGATCTTATCCTTACATCATTCCTTATATTGCTTTGGGCCGCAAGGTCATTGAAGGGTTCCATCGCTTTTTCTACTTCTCTTATTATTTCTTCGCACTTACTCTCTTTGTTAGTACTTTTCTCTTATTTCTTGTTTGTTATTACCCAAAAATGACTTCTTGGTGAATTGGTTTGCTTGTTAATACCGTTAACACTTTTGAAGTGGTCATTGTTGAACGATTGATCACTTGATCTAGCTCCTTAAATTCTTTTATCTGGTTGGGGATTTCATTTTTCGCTAGATCTTAGACCTTTTATGTGTCATCCGTACTACTAGCTAGCTAGATTCTTTTATTTTTAAATTTGTGGAATTTACTTTTTGTTTCCATTTACTTCTTATTTATTGTGCATATTTTCCAGACTTATTGGGTTCATTCCCTTTCCCCATTTTTGCTTCATACCTTGTTTGATGGTGATATTGTTTGGATCCTTGCTAACTTACATATACTCACACACACTGATTAATTACATAAACATATAATCTACAAAACTTGAAAATTTGAACAAATCCCTACTCTAACCATTGTTCCAAGGCACTTATTATCTTCTTTGATACTTTGCACGATTATGCATGCTAGGATTTTATCCTCGCATCCATTTATTCTTCTAGAAATATATTTCCCTGTAGATCCCATAATACTACGTTCCCTATTTCGTGATGTGATGGATGATATATGGGCCTTTTCATCTTATGCGTAAATTACTTGTACACCATAACCTTTTGTTCTGTTTGGAACTCATTCTGCATAGGTTGCGGTCATGCTAGGATTCTGGATTTTTTGTGTCCTTCTTGATTCTATTGCATTGTTGCCATGTATTCCTCCATTTTTGTCCAATATAATAGTCTACTCTCAATAGAGTCTTTGTCTCCTAACCGAGTAACTATTGAAATGTAGAGGTTTGGTACAATATATTCCATCGACATAATTGCTTCAATTCTATATACCAGCTGGAATGGTGTCTTCCCTATCCTTCTCTTGTAGTTTGTCATGTATGCCCATAGAATTATGTGTATTTGATCTTCCCAATCATCCCTTTTCACATTATAGATCTTTGTTAAAAAAAATTCTAGATCTTTGTTTGTAGATTCCTCTTGTCCATTCTCTTGTAGATGAAATGCCATGCTTTTGTGGTGGGCAATTATAAATTATTTGGTGAGGATTTTAATGGTATTATTCAAAAAATGTGTGCCCTTATCACTTACTAATTTTTGTGGACATCCAAATCTAGTTATTATGTTTTCATAAAGGAATTTAGTTGTGTCCCTTGTTATACAATTTGTTGTAGCTACAACTTTTACCCATTTTGTAAAATAATTTGTTGTTGTGATTATATATCTTGCTTTGGATCTTCTTGACGAAGGGTGAATTGGCCCAATGAAGTCTATTCCCCATTTTTCAAATGGTTGCATTGCTAACATAGGATTAAGAGGCATTTCATCCTTCTGATTTGGTTACCCTACTTGCTAATAAATGTTGCAATGTTTTCCACATGATGTGCATCTTGAAACAAGGTTGGCCACCAAATTTCTCTCTATAATATCTTTTTCACAAAGTGATTTCCCTGTAAAATTTCCTCCAACAATGCCTTCATGAGATTTACACAATAATAGTTATCTTTCATGTTCTAGTGTAACTCTACACAATACTTCATCCTTACCTAACTTGTAAAAAAATCCATTAATGATAGTGTATGGCAAGCCTTTGTAATCAATTGTTTCTTTTCTTTCTATATAGTGTGGTAGAAACATTTCTTATTGTAAGAACTACATAATTTATTCTAGTTGTTTTAGAATTACGATAACATGAAATAAGTGTGCATCTGGGGCATCTTCATCTAGCTCTTTTGGTTCTTCTCTTGTGTTTATATGAATCAAATGGTTTGGTCCTATATTTTCTCTTCCTAGTTTCACATTTATTTTAAACTTATATTCTTGGAATAACATCAACCATCTTGATATCCTACCTCCTAAGAGCGGCTTATTCACTAAATATTGCAATGCTTCATGATTTGTGAAGAATTCAAACTCGATTGCTAATGAGATATTTCTTGAATTTTCGAGTGTGAAAATCATAGCTAGAGCTTCCCATTTTGTAGTTGTGTAGTTTTTCCACAGGTGATAATTTCCTACTTGTGAAGTGGATTGGATGGTCTATACCTCCTTCCCCCCGGTTGAGCTATTCTTGCACTAATTTCGGTGTTTGACGTGTCAACGCATGAATGGGATTTTTTTGACCAATCTGGAAATACTAGGATTGACATAATAACCAGCTTTCTATTTTAATTGCGTAAACACATTTTGACATTCAGTTGTCCATTCAAAGTTTTCACCCTTAAGTAACAAATTCCCCATTGGTTGAACTGTGTTTGCACATCCCCTAATAAATTTCCTATAGTATCTTGTATGTCCTAGGAATGCGTATATCTCTAAGGGTGTTTTTAGTTGTTTAAGCCCAATTATTATATCTATTTTTTCTTGGTCAACAAAAATTCCTTCCTTGCATACTATGATTGCAAGTATTACTCTAAATTGTGTGAAGAAAAAACACTTTTTAAAATTTTATTGCATTGCCCAAAGCTCGCATATTTCTAGCATTAAGTGTACCTTAGATACATGTTCTTTGAATAATGATAATACAACCCAATCATCTAGGTATACTTCTAGGAAATCATGAATGATATCTTTGAATGCAAAGTGATTGAAAGGAACGATAAGAAGATTGTTCCAAGCCGTGATCTCAGATGATAATAGCACACCACATTAGATTTGCAAAATAGAAGAGCTAAAATACCATATATGGAAATCCATCATAATCCATAATGCTCAATACATTACAATAGAATGACTTGAATTATTCAATAAGAAAGATGTACATATAGGAGGAGGGAAGTGCAACTACTACCTAAATCAGTGGTGAAGAACTCCCACTAACTAATACTGGTAGTTAAGTTAACTCCAAAATACTAGTAAGCTAACTCTACATAACTGAGAAACTAACTCAACACAACTAGTAAGCTAACTCCACATAACTAGTACACCTAAACAAGCTAACCCAACAAGTGTAGGGCTAACACAAGTGTAAGAATTATCCTAATAAATAAATAAAAGGATAAATAATAACCTACACTAACACCCTCCCGTAAGCATAGCTTAGGTGGGTGGAAAAGAAGGTGGGTCCCGGAAACAAGGCCTGATGAGGTACCCACGTATAACAACTGGGAAAAATGGACACCGTAAGGTACCCAAAACCAGTAATAACAAAGTAGAGAGGGAAAAATCCTGCTACAAGATATCCTTAGAAGCTCGGCTCCAAAAAATCATACAATGTCTGAAGAAGTGTGGTGCGCACTGTGGTCTGAATCCACTACTCGATCATAGAACTCAAAAACAACTGACACTGGCTTCACCAGAATAGCTCCATGTAAGGAGACTATCAATGGAGTGATGTCAAAAGTGAAAAACAAACACCAAACATAATTTGATCAACCACAAAATAGGTGTGCCATAATCCAAGAACAACCAAGGAAATAAGGCGAACATGAGATCCAAGTAAATAGGAGTGCCACGATCCAAGAAAAGCCAAGGTAACAAGGCAAGGACACGAAACCCGAAGAAGTAGTATCAACACCACACCCTCCCATACTACAGAATGGGTAGAGTGACACCACATATCTGTATGAGTTGTCAAAATCAACTACTTGAACACTGAAAAACTAACACTGGGCTCCACCATAATAGCTCCCCCACAAGAGAGACTGTTAACATGCCAAAAAAAGTGTCGAAAATACAAATCCAAAATATCTCAACAAATAAGAGAGATATAAATGTATACACCCATAGATACAAGAATGCAATACCCAAAAGTTTAAGATATCGGGCTCAATCGAAATTACGGCCCACAAGTGATCATAACACCCTCCTGAATTTGGCACTTTATAATTGAGTGAATGTAAATATTAAAATGAGTAACAATACCTTTTATAATTGAAAAATTTGTATAAAAATGTCACCAATGCGTAGATCTCGAAAAAATACACAATTTCAAAAATAATATCACCTTAATCCGAGCTACGATCAAAAGTTATGAGCTCTAGAAGGTTTTGCTATTAAAATAATATTTTAATGCTGATCTTTTTAAAAAGGTACACATGACACCTAAATGTCCAAAGGGTAAAAGAGTGCATCCACATGATACATGCTTGCAACTAAAGGATAAAAGCCTATGCCCAAAACCTAAAATGTCTAGAGGGTAAATCATTGCATCCAGAGGGTACACGCTAATATCCAATGGATAAAAGAATGCACCCAGAGGGTACTGATTTGCATCCAGTGGATAAAATACTGCATCCAAAAAGAAATATCCAGAGGGTAAAATAATGCATCCAGAAGGTACATGCTTATATCCAATGGATAAAAGAATGCACCCAGAGGGTACATATCTGCGTCCAGTGGATAAAAGATTGCATCCAAAACCGAAATATCCAGAGGATAAAAGAATGCATCTGAAAGGTACACACTTATATCCAATGGATAAAAGAATGCACCCAGAGGGTATAGATCTGACGTCTAGTGGATAAAATACTACATCCAAAACTGAAATACCTAGAGGGTAAAAGAATGCATCCGGAAGGTACACGCTTATATCCAATGGATAAAAGAATGCACCCATAGGGTACAGATCTGCATCCGTTTTGACTGTCTCAAAACATGGTTGAGTTTACAATCGATTCTAGGGTTTTGCACCTTCCAAATCCAATGCCGCACTCTTTTTTCATAAAAATGCATGCTACAGAAAAGTGCTAACAAATTCTAAATACATGAAAATAATAAACCCTTGTTTACAAAGAAAAACTTACAGATGGATGTCTACATCATCTATCGCTCTGATGCCATGAAAGGAATGATAAAAAGATTGTTCCAAGACATGATCTCAGATGATAATAGCACACCACATTAGGTTTGCAAAATAGAAGAGCTAAAATACAATATATGGAAATCCATCATAATCCATAATGCTCAATACATTACAATATAATGACTTGAATTATTTAATAAGAAAGATGTACATATAGGAGGAGGGAAGTGAAAATACTACCTGAATCAGTGGTGAAGAACTCCCAGGAATCGATCTTGGTAGTTAAGTTCACTTCAAAAGTCTAGTAACCTAACTCCGCATAACCGAGAAACTAACTCAACACAACTAGTAAGCTAACTCCACACAACTAGTACAACTAAGCAACCTAACCCAATAAGTGTAGGGCTAACACAAGTGTAAGAATTATCCCGATAAATAAATAAAAGGATAGATAATAACCTACACTAACAATGACACTAGCTTAGGAAAAGATCAGTGGGTGCATTTTTCAATCAAAATGGCATGACCTTATATGTGAAGCTTCCCCATTTGGTTGCGAAAGTGGTTTTAGCTTGATCTTATTATGCAATTGGTATTTGATGATATCCATTCATGTCCCACTATTGCTTCCAATATTTCATCGATGAATGGAGTTGGAAAAGGGTCATTAACACATGCATCATTTAGAGCCCTATAGTCTCCATAGATTTTGATTTCTCCCATTTTCTTGGGTTGAGTGATTATCAGACTTAAACAATCTGATTTTTATATTGGGTATGTTATACTTGTTTCTATCATCTTATCCTATACCACTTTTACTTTGGCTTTCATATTTGCGTTCAATTTGTATGTCCTTTTCTTTATAGGTTTTTCTCCTTTTTAAATTAGATGAGAATTTCCCGATTGATGGGTCCACTCCTTTTATTTCACTGAATTTAGTAGGAAACACATCTTCATAGTCTCACAATAATTGCAATATTTTTGACATCTCCTTTTCCATCCAATAGTCTCCCATAATAGCTAGTTTTACTATTCCTACTAGTTTGATGTCTTCTATCCTCTTGCATACCGATTCATCATATATTTTATCCTTCTCTTTATTGTAGGTCTCTATAACCATCCTAGATCCTTATTTTTCTTCTATGTTTAGATTGTGCAACTGTGCTTCTTCTTGATTGATTACTTATTTTTCTGTTGGTATTGGGTGAAGATGTTCTAGTTCAAATATTTCACTCAATTCATTATCCTCTTCATTTTTGTTTATCATTGTCTTCGTTATTATTCCCCACGTTGTTGCAACTTTTAGTTTTTATTCTTCATTATTTTCTATTACAGTCTCATGATGCCCTCGCACAAATTGTCCTTTTATTTCTATGGGATATGGGAATTCTCGCTCCTTCGTAATCAATAGTTCCATAGCAGAGGAATGTTTTAATTTTTTGAAGAGCATTATCAACCATAGGATTACTATCTTCAAAGGTGAAATTTTGAATAAAATCATATTACAGTTGTCCCTAATTGCATGTTTCTCTTCTTCTTTCTTGGTGAACATACCATGATTTTGGTAGTGGTGTTAATGTTTTTAGGAATATATGGATCCACCATTTTGGATCTATCTCCTGAATTTTCCAAGTTTCAATGCATTCCTGGATATGTATATCTGGGAATTATTCTTCATGCAATATTTAGGCCATTTCTTAGTAGTCTTGTTGTCTAGTGCAAATATTGACCATAACATTTATGTAACTTCTTCCCTAGGTTAACATCTTAGATTTATGCACAACCCACCATGATGCAACTATCCCTTTTAATGCATAATCTAATGCACTTAATCTTAGCTCTTTCTGAGGGACATATTTTTGTAATTCTACTAAGAATGTATGTAGATTCAAAGTTCCAAAGTATTGCGGAATACATTTTTCTTCAACTTGTACCATCCTCATTGGTCTTATCTCATGTTCCCTTCTCATCCAATGATTCAAATTTTCATCTAATTCACCACCAACTGAGGATTCCATTTCCCATGGAATATGAATTTCTCCATTTGGATCTATGTAGTCTTGGTCATGTTGTGAAAATTTATAGAGTTGGGATATCTATGATCTAGTTGGGGACCAAATATTATAACTTGGTTCTTCTCCTATAAATGGATTCTTAGTGTGGGTTTGAATCAGATTCGACCATTTTGGAAACTCTTCCTTTCTCATTTCTATACTACATCGTGGAACATAATCCTTTTCCCCGGTGTCTCACCTTAAACCAACTTTCAACATCATTTACCTATGAAAAAATGGTTCTTTAGGAATGATATATGGGTTCTGTTCATTTTTTTCATAGGAATTACAATAATAGAGTCATCCATATGTTCTTCCATTTGATTAGTAATTGTGTTGATTGTCATATTACCACCATATGATTTTTTTCAATCAATACTTGATAATGTGTTTCATTTTTTTCATGCCTATGAATTCAAAATATCCTTTCAAACATAAGTTTCCTACATGTATTTTAATGTCTTCTAATTGACCAACTGGTTCTATTCTTCCATAGTCTATGAGGCTTAGTGTTACAGACTATATGCCGCAGCAAGAGCTCCCATTGCTTCCCAAGTTGATCTTGACATCAGATTTACGATGCTCCCAAAATAAAACATTATCTATTATTTCGTAGTACCCAAAAGTTACATTTAGTTAAGTTTCCACATCATATGTATTTTTAGTTTTTACATACCAAACCGGTGTCTTCACTTATACCTCTTTGTTCGATACACTTTCTAGTATATTTATGAGAAGATTGGATATGTTTTTCAAGATATCTTCACGACGCAATACATTCACTATGTTTAATAAATCATGTAAAGTGAAAAATACTCCTTCCTATTTTATTATTCTAATCATTTGTCCATAAATTTGGACTTCATTGCACCAAAGATTCTCGCATATCACTCTCCCTTCTTTGAATTAATCGAGTAAATTTTTCACTTCTTCCAATAACACTTTTTCCTTACTTGTGTTAGGATAGGTATCTTTGTGCGCTCAACATATTTGGGGATCTACATGGGATCTATAAGAATATCCTCATGCTCCAAGCCTCGTTCTTTCCTCTGTGTGAATGTAACAACTTGAAGATTGCCTGTTTCTCTTCATACCACATTAATCATTTTGACATTGTGCAGTTGTTTTTATTTTCTTTATTTCTCCAATATGGGACAATATTCTATGTTTTTCTATGCTTTCACCCTGTAATTATCATGGTAAACATCTCGTTTTAGATTTGAAGGATAATTTCATGCAATGTAGTTCGCTCTATGCAAAGGTAACAAATCACTATTTTTCGTTGTGGTTTGGGTCATGTCCTCCTTTGCGCAGTACTCCACCTTAGTATCCTCCTTATTACACTCTGTATGGTCTTAATGGTGCATTCCAATTTTGATTATGGCGTTGATATCCTCCGTATTGCACTTATGGTGAAGGCATGTTCCACCCAGGTGATTATTGTGACAAAGGAGGAGTGGTCCCATATTGTTTTACGAAGATGGAGGTACCCAACTTGGATTGGATTGAGGATATTGTGAGATCCATTATGGATTTATTTGTAGTGAGGCTAGAGCCCATGGTGTGGCTAGCTTTGGTGATATGGAAATGTATCTCTTTCTACAAAATTTGGGCCCTTGGGTGCCATTTGAGCTTATACCGAAAAAAAATTTCTAGTAATTTCCTCTTTTACATCCATCAATGCTCGTCAGTCTTTTATATCATAACTCGTGGCCTTGCAAAAAGAACATACTACATTATGAGGGTGTCTTACATAATCTTGTAGCAAAGGGATATTGTTAACTCGCATGTCCAAATTTTTACACACATCCCAAAATTTGTTTCAACCTCCAATTTTCATATTGTGGAAGTCATTCTTATGATGTCATTCTTCTCCACAATCTGCACACCATATGTTGAGCCTAGAATTATTTCCTTCTTACAAGAGGAAAATCAATATAATAATATAATGCAAATCTTTCGTTGTAGATACCAAAGAAAACTCATATTAGATCATCGAAAGAACACGGTTTTGTGATGATCTTTGTTGGATATTTTTATTTGCAAGTATTTTGTGGATTTTGTATGCCCTAAGATACTACGAATAGATGTTGGATCAATCTACGGGCATGATTAATTGATTTGACATTATGTGGTAAACATAATGGTATGAAATGAATGATTTGATTCACCAAGTAAATGTAGAAAATGATAGCATGAACTCTCAAGCATTTGGTGGATAATTTTCAAAGGAAGAAGCATTGATTTATAGTTGAAGAAAGTGAATCCACAAACTAAGTTGCTAATGATATGATTTGGAGATAACTAAACATGAATGATCTATTTATTTGAGTTTCTAGATTGATTGGAGAGTTAGATTGTTGTTCCAGATTTGCATGAGTGAGTAATCACTGAGTTAGCAAGGGGTTGTACATGTTTTTATTTTTAATTTCATATATGCTATTTTATTCACCCAAAAGTGTCATGAATAGTTGCTTTTGGAAGAAGGTGGATTGATTTTGGATTGGCATGACTTATAAGAAGGCTTCATAACTGAAATACTAATTTTATTTAATTTGAACACATCCTCTTGATTAAAAAAATGATTTTTAACTTTAGTTGTGACTTGAGTTAAGGGGGTGGATAAGATATGAGGATTATTTAATTAATTTAAATATGGATGTGGACATGTGTATTTATTTATTTAATTTGATATTAAATTAGCTAATAAAATTAGCTTAGGGGTGATAAGGTGCAAATACATTTAATTAATTAAATTTTAGAGAGGGACAGTGGTTTAATGATAGTTTAGAATGATTGTGATGTGTAATGGTAATTTGGGGGAGTCTACATTTTCCCCTCTTTAAAGTGTGATGTGTAATGGTAATGATAAAAAAGTGTAAAGGATTGTTTGATTTACCCCGTGAAGCATTTGGATGCCTCAACGAGTCTATATTAGTACCGAGGAGTGCCCCTCGAGTGGGTGGGTGACGCCTTGACAAAGTGGCAGACAATTGCTTGATAGGAGAGAGAAACTAGAAGTCATAGATAAGAAGGTTAAGAAACAACTGAAATAGTTAGTGAATTGGTCGTGGAGGCCAAAATAGAGGAATTAGGGTTAGGAGAAGGGTATAAGTAGATGGGTGGGAGGGGTTATAAATATCACAGTTCATTTTTGCTATTAGAGTTTATTTGCCCCTTGAATGAGAATTTTAATTTGAGTTTTGATAGAAATGGCTCGTTGTTCGCAGGCGTGAACATTATGTGGATCACATTTGAGAGTTTGGATAGATGGAAGACGAGGGTGGTGCGGTATGTAACCCAAAAAAAAAAATTTTTAAGTGCAATTTTTTCTTTTTAGGCTTAGAGGAA
Organism: Taxus wallichiana var. yunnanensis; assembly: GCA_018340775.1. Classification (NCBI taxonomy): domain Eukaryota; kingdom Viridiplantae; phylum Streptophyta; class Pinopsida; order Cupressales; family Taxaceae; genus Taxus; species Taxus wallichiana. Next base: position 111,514,196 of record CM031241.1, on the reverse strand, counting down.
AAGTGAAAAATCACACTAGCACATGCACTTAGGTGCACTAGCGTAACCAAGTGATGTAGGTGCATAGCAAAGCGATAAGTGTGCTAATGTGTTAAATGTGCTAGTGTAGAAGTAAGAGCATGAGCGTTGCATAGCATATGCACTAGCGTAGAGGTATGCATGCTAGTGTGGATGCACTAACGTGCAAGTAGACATGCTAGCATATATGTCGGTGTGTTAGCATAGTTAAGAAGATGTAGAAGAAAGTAGGGGTTGAATTTGAAGAAATGAGAATGGGTTAAGGGTCTAACAATTTGGTTTGATGTTATTACAGGAGATATTAGTTGTATTATACGCATAAGAGTGTCATGGATGATTTTGGTCGTTTGAGTCACATGGAGGGAGGGAGATGTTTACGTGCATTGTTGGAAGCGATAGGCCTTACATACATAGCTCATCTTCCATACATCAAACTAGATCATTGTTTACCGACCACACTTACCGATCAATGACACATTGAGAGCCATACTTTTTGACTACCACTGGGAGAGATGTCAATGACACTAGAGAACGTATACTAGATCTTGTGTTTTCCAATATAGGGGATACTTATATAGTGGGATGGTAGTACATCGCGGATCAAGGAACACATATGGTCATTATTTAGATTAGATGATATACGCATAGAGGGCATGATCATTCACTTATATGAGTGCATGAATGATGTAACAATAGAGTGATTACTGATTTACCTTATATCTCTTATAAACAACTACTTGTTTCCGATAAGATGTGTAGTCATTTCCAGGATATGATTGATTAATGTAGTATTAGAGCTAATGAAGGCCACAATGTCTACATGGGGGCCTTGTATTCTCAGCTCATGTGTGTGTGTGTGTGTGTGTGTGTGTGTGTGTGTGTGTGTGTGTGTGTGTCTATATATATATGTATGTATGTATGTATGTATGTATATGTATATATATATGTATGTATATGTATATATATATGTATATATATATATATATATATATATATATATGTATGTATATATATATATATATATATGTATATGTATATATGTATATGTATATGTATATCTATGTGTGTGTGTGTATGTATGTATGTATGTATGTATATGTATATGTTACATATACATATACATATATATAGATACATACATACATACATACATACATACATATATATATATATATATATATATATATATATATATTTGTTTTCGTGCAAATGTGGCATGAAAAATTCAAACTTTCAAGCATGACAACTAAGCCAAATTTGAAAATTTGAAAATTTGCTCTTAAATCTTCCCTATCCCCCTCCTCGGTATGTTTTCCTTCTATACCATACTTGTCCCGACCCCGTAGGTCCTCCAAGTCTATTGAAAATGGTTTCCCTAGTGTTTGAAATTTTGTGGCAGGGTCATTCATCTCATATGGTAAAGTGCTTCCAACGGCTAGTTCTCCGATAAGCTTGGAAATGCTAATTTTTTTTTCTCAGGGGGTACTGTGCGCATCCTCCGAGAAGGATCTGAATTACCAAACTCATTTAGAGGGGGTATTGAAGATTTATGAAGGTGTTAGATATGATTTAGGCATATTTAGGGAAGAATTTGAGGTTTAGGGACAAATAGTGCAACAGCGGGGTTTTCAAAGGTGTAAGGAGCATGTAGTCAAAATCGGTACCTAAAATTCTCAGAGAGGATTCTCGGGAGTTTCATAATGAATTGTAAAGAAAAAAATATTCATTATAAATATTAAAGAGTCCTCTACATGATGGAATCATAAAATCTTTCACAACACCCGATTGATTCTCATGGAAGCTCAATTTTGGTAGACACACACTTTGTTGTCCCGAAGAAAAAGGGGCCAAGTTTTGAATGTAAAACAATGATTAGACTCTAAACATATCCAACTATTCTTTAATTGTCCCGGGATTCAAAATCATATAATTTTTCATGGTAAAGGTCCTTCTAGACCTCCAAGAATTGTCTCTTCAAGTTGTTTCTCTTATAGGTATGTTTCTCACAGTTAGCCAATTTTTAAAAGGACACATGTCACCTCCAGGTTGAGACACGTTTTTGTGTCCCTCTTGTCCCCATTCCAAAGGGGAAAAATGTCACATAAAAAATTCCTCCCAATCTGTTCCCCTTGGTCCTCCACATGACCAACTTACAGCCCCTGAGAGTGCTTAACAACTCAAAACCCTTCCTCCCAAATCATGACAGACAAAATGACACATGGTAAAGCATCTCCTTAAGGCACATTTTTGTGCACCTCTTATCCCAATGCCCAAGGACAGAGAGGGGACACAAAAATTTTCCCCTTTTTATTCCCTAGTTAGGTTCTTCATGTGATCAAGTGGCATCTCCCAAGTGTTAGAATCAAAATCTCCCCATCTCACTCACATTGCATATCTGCTAACACTTGACACAATCTCCTTGACACTTTGAAAAAATCTACTTGAGGTCAATTTGTGTGCACATATTGTCCCCATTCCTAAAGGGATAGAGGGGACACAAAAATTCACCCCTCTCTAGCTCCTCTTCAAGGTTTTTCATGTGACCAAACTTCATCTCTTGGGTGTTAAGTGTTATTTTACTTCATCTCATTCTCATTCCACCACACTACGCCACTTGTCACCATATCCTTGAGGTAAATTTTCTTGAACCTATTTTCCCCATTCCCAAGGTGAAAAAGGGAATATAAAAATTTTCCCCATGCCAAGCCATCTAACCCTAGTTTCAATCCACCATGCTTTCTCTCACCCACCGTCAAGTTACGCTTAGCTTCTGGGAAGGCAAAAAGTCATGAAAACTCATTTTGGAATAAGTGTTTGGCATCCTTCATCCATCATCCATTTATGCACATGTAATATCTTCAATAATCCATTAGTGGCTGCCATGACATAGCAATGAAAGGACATCGAGGCCCATCTTCACTTCTCGGGGATCTGACGGAGAAATCACTTGAAAATTAGAGGAAACGATCCCTAAAAATATAGTTTCACATAAGCTAGTTTTCGTGTCATGAAGTCCCTATTTTTAAGGATATTGAGGACTATATTTTTCATCATAATTTTTCACTATTTGAATGCTTTTTTAATTCCCGAATATCGATTAGTGAAATCATCTCGAAACTCGAGCGAAGGATCTTCAAAAATCTAATTTTATCTGAACCACTTTTCACACGATGAAGTTGTTGATTTTTTGAGATATGGAGGAATGATTTTTCTCAGTATTCTTCCCCTCTAATTAAAATTCATTTCCCCTCTTGTTCGATGAAGGAATCATCCAAATTTGTTACGTGGATTCTAGGAATAAAACCCGAATTTTAAGATCACTTTCATTGCCATCTGACACCAAAGAATACACTTACTAAAAATAGCATGTGTCCATGATGGGGCATGAATAAAAATAGTAAGTGGTCAAATAAGGTTAATTGTAGATATCCATGATCCTCCAAATAGGAAAGAAGGATCAAAGAGTGAAAAGAGGGAAAAAATTCCAAAAACAGTAGGTCATGGTTCGACTTGCCAAAAAATAGAAAGTCTCAGATTTTGATGTAAAAAGTTGCGGTTGGCTTGTATTTCAAGAATTTCACTACTTTTTTCCATCCTCACATGATTGCAAGGTTTTCCCTCAGTTTAAAGGATAAATTTTACCCTTCTCAAGGATCCGGAGCATCATTTCGATCACAATTATGTCTAGGATCAAGACAAAACATATCAAGGCACAAGAGAAGAAATCCAAAGACATTGTGCAGTGGGAAAAGATTCAGAAATATTCAAGCACTCCATTAAAATTAAAGCTAAGGATTTCATTGTAACTCATCGGTCAAGTTGGATCCACCATCATCTCTCTCGGTGAGTTGGTTGAGCCAAGTGAGCTAAGTGAGTGAAATGAGTTGCTTGAGCCAAGTGAACCAAGTGAGTTAAGTGAGCTGATTGAACCATTCAAAGCATATGAGCATTCAATCCATTCTACGTGATGGATCAAGATCTCATCCTTTCGTATATGAGGTACGTAAACATCCCCGAGTCTAATATCATTCCGGAGATACTCTTGTGTTGAGAAAGTTAGATAAGTGATCTTCACTTGGGGAACCTTGTACGTGAGAATGAGAAACCATCCAAGATTCATTTGATGACATTGGCATAATAGTGTTCTTAAACACTTAATCAAGAAAAAAATAGCTTGATCATTTCTCCAAAGGATAAGCATCAAGAAACTTGAGCACTGTGTAATGAATCATTACACTAAAACCTTAAGGCATTAGTGAAATCCACACATGAGGGTCATAATATCCCACCACAATTTTGCACCCCGAACCCCATGATAGATTTATGCTTGTATAGCGGTACCACACATTGCCTTATACAAGCCCTAGGTGAAAACTGCAATATCGGTGTAGCTACCCATGTCGATTCAAACTTGGGTGGTTGCTCTGATATCAAATGTAATGAATCTGCTAGACCAAAACTTCAAGGCATTAGTAAAATCTGCACATGAGTATCATAACACATTGTGAGTTGTCTATCATGATCAAGGGCCAATTGTGAAATCCTAAAGAGAAATAAAGTATTCCTCACTCCCATTATGGATCAAAGAGGAATCATCATGAGTGATGTTTGTGGTCATCTCAAGCTCACATTAGGAGATCTCTCAGTAGTGTTTCTAAACACCGATCCGTAGTCCGAGGTTTATGTGCATCTTGTAGAAGGAAGAGACTGAGATCACCATGCCTCAAATTATTAAGCTCTTCATTAGTAGTAGATCAATTAATCCATATCCCCTTCTCCTCTTCTTTCCCCTTTCTAATTCTTCGTTGTACGCAATCATGGTATTTTGTCTCATTCACTTAAGTGACTTTATAAAGTTGAATTGTAAATTCCCTTTGATTTATAAAAAGGGAACTTATTTCTCATTTCCTAGGAAGATGTAAATTCACAAGTTAACTGAGAACATGAAGAGTCATGTGGTGGAAAAATGAGAGGACAATTCACAATGTTATAAATTGGGATGGCTTATCCATTCCAAAGGATCTTGAAAGTTTAGTTTTCTGTAGCAATTGTGGATTGTGAAGCTTTGTATCACCACTACACACAAAATAAAATCTGCATATTTTCCATTTCCTTTTCTCATGTTTTCCTCTACTCTCTCTCTTTTCTGCAACTTTGCAAGTATAGTGATCAAGAAGGAACTTAGTGTCCTTGATTGATGAATCTAAATAAATGTGTGTCTCTAGTTTGTTAGTATCATTAATTGCATTGTTATTTTCCTCTAATTGAATGTGAATCTACTCTAATTATTGTGTGTGAACTTTGCTAGTGCCTACTCACAACAATAACCTTCTCTTTCCTAATTTATCTCCTTCACCCTCATCACTGCAAATTCCTCCCTTGTACTCCATACAAGCACTTTTCCACAGGTTCAATGAAGTGTTCCTATGTGATCCCCAACCTATTTGGCCATCCCACAACATTTAGATAAAATTATGATAGTTTAAATTTAATAATGGGAGCCTCCCCATACACAAGAAGGAGGGGCATAGCCCCAGTGAGCATTGGTGGAAACACATAATTTGTAACACAAAAAATTATTTTTCTAATAGTTTTTGGTGAATCCGCTGTGAAGAGATCTGTCATCGTGCACCTATAAATATATTTGAAAATACAAAAAAAATAGAAAAATTAAAATGCTAAAAAAATACTATTTGAGTGCTCAAAACCCTTTTTGCAATCTTATTGAAAAACCTATGATTTTCAAGTTTCTTTCCTTCTTAAGTACTTGAGAAAACTTGGATGAAAGAAGATATACTAGATTGAATAGATTGAGAGGAATCATTGACCGCTTTTGAAGCTTTACAAAATCAGCAAGAGTGAGTAAGAGATAATCCATATTACTTCTCTCAAGCTTCATCTCCATCTGATTCATCAAGTGGTACCCTAAAATCCTATCTAAACTCCTACTAAAACTCCCCCTAAATTATCCTAATTCTCTTATCTTTCACCCACCATCTAATTTTGAATTCCTAGAAGAAGAATACGAAGAAGAGAAAGAAATATAAGAAGAGCAAGAAGAATAAGAAAGAGAAGAAAGAGAAGAGGAAATGGCAGCACAAATACTTGTACCATGGGAAAAAAGCATTGGTCCATTGGCTTTGATTCCACCACTCCACGATCTTACAAAAGAATTAAGAAATAATTTTTTGAAATTCTATGGTAATGGCAAACAACGTCCCGATGATCATATCATAGCCTATGGCATCCTTGAGTGTGATTTAATATAATTTAGATGAATTAAATCTAATATTACAGAGTCAACGATGTAAAAATAAATAATAAAATACAAGAATGACATAAAAAAACTAAGATGTAAATATGAAACCTTAAGCACAAGATATATATGAAGATACTAATTTGCTTTATGCTTAATCAGAACCGATCTAGACCGGGAGAAGTGATTAACATAGTGGGAATAATGTCATTCTTGCTCACCGTAAATTCTGAAATGCAAGAATGAGGCCAAACACGGGCACATGGGTACTGGAGACCACTTCTTGGCAATGGTGACTACACAAGATCTCATGATTTTCTTTTTAGTGTGTCGCAGTGTCTTCATTATTGTTCCCTTTTTATCACCTGATAGTCACATGATGATCGTTGAAGGTGCATGTAACCTGCAAAAGAGATGTTCACTGTAAAATCCCATAAACCACATCAAACCTAAAAATAAAGATGCATAATGGTTAGTCGGATTGACCTCGATGGTCACCCCGAGAGTGAACTTACAACCAAAGACTACACTACATCTCATACTCCATGTATTTCTTGTGATTGTGTGTAGAAATTGTTCCCTAGGATGCCCTTGTGCAAGTTGCACTTGATAGTGGGTTGTAGCTAGAATGTAGCAATGTAGTAGAATGTGTGGATGGAATAGAATGAAATTCCCCTTCCTATGTTGTGTATGCAAAATATACAGTCAGTTTTCCCTTGAATGGATGTTATATGGATGCTTTAGAGTGTTTTAGGTGCCTTTTGGATGTAATCTTAGGTGGTGGTAGTAATGCCTAGTGATTGGTTCTTGATTTTGAACACATAACTATGTATTTATATGATTCCCTTATTTGAATTTCGTAATTGACAACTAGAAGGATGACCCATAAGTGAAAAAATTCCCAAAGATAAAAGAGACCCAAAAAGAGTGAGTAAGGGAAAAAAAAAGTATCAGGGGCTCCCAGAGGGGATAAGAATGCCTATGTGTTGCTATCCTAGTTGGGTGTTGGTTTCGAAGCTATAAAATATAGAACAATAAAGTTTCAACTTTGGGATGTAGGGTGTGTAAGACCAGGATAGAAAATAAAAGAGAAACAAAAGAGGTAAAAGATAATTGTCAACCACTAGTTTTCTTGCTTAGGAATCATGTAAATGCTAGTATGCTTTTAGGACCTAGAAATGTACCCAAGTATGTGATTTTGTGTCTACATTTTCCCCAACTTTATGTTGTTGAGTGAATACTCTATAACAGAAAGTAGATATAATATGCGTACCTAATAACCATGAAGAGCGTGTGGAGAAATTCATGTCGAGTAGACAAGTGAAGCATTCAATGATGTAAAATTAAGCATGGAAACTAGGAAATCAAAGTGACCGTAAGGGGTGAAGTGTATACGTTGTACTGTTGTTTTAATTTGTAGTTATTGCATCTTGTTGCATATTAAGGATTGACCTACAAAATAAGAGAAAAGATTAGTCAAAGTCCTGTATATGAAAAATTTGAGTAAAGTATGCAAAATTGTGTAAAAGTAATAGTAAAGGAAAGTGTGCACTGATGTAGAAGAGTGTAAAAGGATAGAAAAATGTCCTGAAATGTTGTGAAGAGAGTTTTTGGGTGATCTCATGCCAAGAGTGAGTTTTTGGGTGACCTCATACCAAGAGTGAGTGTTGGGGAAATAGGTCTAGCATTACTCTCCATCCAAGTACTCTTCCTAATAAGCACCACTACAGATGGTGCATCCTGTTTTGTTCCTATTTTCCCGAATTAGTTCCGATTGTATTGATTATTCCAATTAAAATAGATTATAGTAGATTGTATGCATGTTATAACTAAAGGATTATGTCTATAACTATGAAACTACTCTAAAGGCTTCTATGAACAATGTTGATTTGATAAGATGATTGTGTATGTCCCTAGGACATTAGCACCTAGGGGAGGACATAGGCACCTAGGTGTTACTTTGTCGATACTAGGTGTTGGTGTCTATGTTTTGTTTCTAACCCAAGTATGATTTTGAGCCAGATCTGTGACTATAACATGTGATGTTTATGTATTGTATTATGTTGTGTTTTAGCTCTCATCTTATGTAGGGGTGATTTGTTCACCCAATGTATGCCCCCTCGTTTGGGGTGCATGTGATGATTGTAGGAGTGTGCATCCCAAAGAGAGGACCTGATGCTGATCTAAAACTGATACCTACATGGGGTAGGGAATGTGCATGGTAGAAACCAAGGCACATGCAAACAAAGTGGCTAGTGACATGTGTTAGTAGAAAACGTAACAAGAAAGGCATATAATAAAATACAATGTAATCAAGTAAGTGCGTACAAAAAATAGACCGTGAAAAGTGTGTTTCATACATGGGACATCGTTCACAATTTCACAAGAAAATCACGTCCAACGCGTCCAAAAGCATACAATGAGCATACAAGACAAAGGGCATAACCCACAAACAATAGCATACAATGGCAAACAAAGTGTATCAGATAACCATGGTTGTAAATAGTCTTGCAAAGAAAATGCTACACATGAAACACCCGTCAGCATGTTAGAAAGATAAAAAGTATGTCAAGACATGTATGTGTTAGGAAATTGAAGTCGTAAAAATGATGAAATGATAGCATATGTAATGTGTGAGAGTAGGAAATGTAGATGCCCCCAGGAGCCTCGGTGGGACTAGTAAGAGGTATAGTGACAAACATCATTGTAGCGTTTAAGAACTTGTAAATCTACATTCACCTCAAAATACGAAGTGGATACACATGTGTATATAGAAAGATAATGATATATTGAATATTTGACTAGTATAGTAAGCAAAGTGCATCATGTAAGTAGTATAAGCAAGCAAGAGTAAGTGCAACCAATATATGCAAATGCGGTGCATGAGTTTGATGGAATGGTATGCAATGTGTGAATGTGATAAGAGCAACATGCCCCCAACGTATGTGTATGAGATGAGGTTCATTTATAAATTATCCCTTAGTAGTCAAGAATAAACCATAGAGCAAGAGTGTATCATCGGAAATGGTTTGAGAAAGTGTGATAAAAAGATACATGAATCATAAAGCGTAAAGAATAAATGTGGTGAGGTTCATTTCATATTTACACCCTCATTAGTCGAGTATCAACCATGGAACTAGATTGTGTCATAGCGAAATGGTTTGAGAATGTGTGTGTATCAAAGGGCATGGAAGTGTGTAGAGAATATTAAACATAAAGCACGAGTGCGAAGTATGATAGTAGACACTATAAACAACTAATAGTGCTAGAAGGGGGAAAGTACAATGCCCCCAAGTTTATTGATGTTGAGAGCTATGTGACTATGCTTTGAGAGATATTGTGGTGGTGACAGAGTTTGAAATATATCATAATAAATCACATGGTTGTCACAATGGTAGGTAGGAGCAAGATTAGGAATGGATATGGATTTAGGGTTATCGAGTAAGAGGCCTAAAGAGGTGATCTAGAGTTTGTTGGTCTTGCTTAGAGATTGGTTTTGATTTGGAATTTTTAGCACCATATGAGACTTGAGAGGAGTGGATGGATTGATTTTTAGGGAGGTTGCTTAGTTGGAGTTGGTAATGTTGTAGAAGACTTGAGAGGAGGAGGGGATGAACTAATTTTGAGAGGAGGTTGTTTAGTTGGAATGGGTAATGTTGTAGAAGACCTGAGAGGAGGAGGGGATGAACTGATTCTTAGAGGAAGTTGTTTAGTTTGAATGGTTTGGACATACAGCTCTTGACCAACCAAAGGAGGAACATCGGTAATGATCGGGGTTCATTTTAAGAACCCACTCCAAAAAATTATTATAGAATGGGTGGGGAATCTCTAAAATGGAATTTTGAAATAATGGCGAATAACCAAAAAAATGTTTCTGGTAAAGGTGATTTGGCAGTCGCAGATTTTCCTAGATTTCGCATAGTTGGATGGGTGTTAGATGGCCATCTATTTATAGTCAAATGAGTGAGTCGGTGTCCATCCTTCTGATTTTAAATGGACTATGTTAGACGGCCATCTCTCCCCTGCTAGATGGATAGGGTTGGATGTCCGTCTATCTATACTTAGAATAGGTTGGATGGAAATCTATTTTGTATTTGACATACTTGTGTTGGAAAACTTCATGTTCTTTATCTATATTCCACAAATATAAACATGCATCTATCACTTTGATCATCTCTTCAACACTAGAAGATCGTTTATCATGCTTAGACGGTTTTGGATTAGACAATCACCTTCTACGTCTGTCTCTCCCGTGTTTAGATGCATGTCTCTTTCATAGTTATCGAGAGGTGTAGGACGGTAGGCTTGGACACTCATATATGTGCCAAAAAGGGAATAAATACACATAAAATGTGGCATTTGGGGTCGCTACCCTTGAACCCCCAGGAGGCACGCAGCCCGGACCCCCTCCATGGGGGCCATCCCCGAACCACCCGAAAGGGGGTACCCCCTTACAAACCCCAAACCGTATGTATTATACCTTAGTGAATATGAGCGTAGTTTGATTTAAACATTGGTGAAATACATGCATAAGTTCATTTTTAAGTGTAAATAGTAGGTGAACTAACCCATAAAAATGACTTGTTGGCCGAAATTTTAGGCAAATTGGGCGGTAGGATACTGAAAATTTTCCATTTCCAATTTTCAAAACCCCTAATATTCGTGAGTTTATGAAAATTCACCACTAAAATTTTCCCAGTAATGATGGAATGATGCTCATTAGACATGGAAGGACCAGATTTGGGATCCCATTGGGATTTAGCAATTGAAGATGTAGTAGGATGTTGTGAAGCAAATGAAATAAAACCCTAATGCTCAAGGTGCTTGATTCTTTGTTTTAGAGCATATAAATCATTGTCGTGATGTCCATTAAGTCTGTGATAATTACAAAATGGGAGACCGATGTATTTTGTAAGCTGATATGGATGGTAGCAATGAGTAGTTGGCAAGTTGATCAATTAGTGATTAAGGAGCTAAGGAAGAATATCATGTTGCTTAACATTGAGATCAAACTTGAGAGGTGTTGGTAGTGGTAAGACTTTCGGTTTACTTATATGTGCTTATATATCTAAGTCGTAGAAGTAGAATGAGATGTAGAAGGAGAATTAGCATGGGCTTGAGAAGCGTCTTTGAGATGTTGGATTTCAACTTTAAGACATGCAATCATTATTTCCATAGCTTGAATTTTGTCTTGAAATAAACAATGTAAATCTTGAATTGACTCTAAGATGGGTTGATTGGATGGAGGATTAGGACCGATAGATTCATCATATTGATAATCGAAATGGAACTTACTTAAATGGGTGGCATTCTACGAGGGAGATGCATAGTATCTAGGGATTTTTAGAGAACATATTTGCAAGGTGGGTGCATTTAAAGTAAGTCATGCAAAGATATTAGAGTATTTTTAAGAGCCATACAAGAAGATTGGATAAAATAAACAAAAATAAGGATCCAAGTGTATGATAATGAATCGATTTCACCAAATGATTTAATTTAATTTGGATAAATTAAATCTAATATTATAGAGTAAATTATGTATAAATAAATGATAAAATACAAGAATGACACAAGCAAACTAAGATGTAAATATGAAACCCTAAGCACAAGAGATAAATGAAGAGACTTGGATTATTTACGCTCGATCTGGAACTAATCTAGACTGGGAGAAGTGGTGAAGAGACTAGGAAGAATGTCGTTACTCTCACTATAAATTTTGAAATGTAGGAATGAGGCTGGAAACAGGCATCTGGGGACAGTCAAGGGTGTTGGAGACCACTTCTGGGTAGTGGTGACTACACAAGAGCTTAACATTTTCTTTCTGGTGTGTCACAGGGTCTTCATTGTTGTTCCCTTTTAATCACCTGGTAGTCGCACTATGATCATCTAAGGTACTTGTAACCTGCAAAATAAATGCTCACCTATAAAATCCCACAAACCATATAAAATCTAAAAAGAAATATGTAGAATGGGGATTCAGACTAACCTCGGGGTTACCTTGAGAGTGAATTTACAACCGAGTATTGTAATACATATCAAACTCCATGTAGTTCTTATGAGTGTGTGTAGGAATTTTTCCCTAGGGTACCCTTGTGCAAGTTGCACTTGATAGCGGGCTGTAGCTAGAATGTAGCAATGTAGTAGAATGTGTGGATGGAATAAAATGAACTTCCCCTTCCTATGTTGTGTATGCATAATATAAAGTCCCTTGTCCCTTGGATGGATGTTATATGGATGTTTTAGAGTGCTTTAGGTGTCTTTTGGATGCAAGCTTAGGTGGTGGCAATAATGTTTAGTGCTTGGTCATTGAATTTGAACACATAACTATGTATTTATATGATTCCTTTGTTTGAATTTTGTAATTAACAATTGGAAGGTTGACCCATAAGTGAAAAATATTCCCAAAAGATAAAAGAGACCCAAAAAGAATGAGTAAGGTAAGAAAAGGATCAGGGGTGCCCAGAGGGGACATGAGTGCCTAGGCACCTTGCTATCTTGGTTAGGCGCCGGTGTCTAAAGCTATAAAAGATAAATTATTAAAGTTACAATTGGGTTGTAGGGTGTGTAAGACCAAATAGAAAACAAGAGAGAAATAAAAGAATCCAAAGATAGTTGTCAACCACTAGTTTTCTCGCTTAGGAATCATGTAAATGCTAGTGTGCTTTTAGGACCTAGAAATGTACCCATGTACATAATTTTGTGTCTACAGAGTGCAACATGAAGATGTTGCAGTGTGGTTGTTCATGGAAACATTGCAAGATGTCACAACGCACTAGTTATACTACTTTTCATCACGCTCAGTCACCGATTGGGAGGATATGAAGAAAACATTTGAAGCAAGACTCGGGGGCTGTCGAAGATGTTCATGCTCAACTTTCTCAACTTACCTAGATGAAGAAAGAATAGAAAAGAGTCCATGAAATTCTTCATGGTAAATTTCAACAAGATTCCCATTGTTTCCCATCCCAAAGTGTAGATAATCTGAAAATGTTCTTCGTGAATGCCCAGTTTCCTAAAGTAAGTTTCATTCTACGAAGCGTTGCAACCAAATAATTTGTACAAATTCTCAAGAAATTATTATTGGATTGGAGGATGACCTAATCATGTCAAGGAAGATCAATAATCCTTCAATTAAGGATAAATTCCAATGTTCAAAATATGAGAGAGCTGACTAATTGTTGCAAAAGTTGGCTAATGACTTGACAATGTTAAAGAAAGAAGTTTCTCAACGAGCACCTCATCCAAACCGAAACAAGAACCAGATTGCAGAACACCCCAAAGGCTTTCCTTGGAGGCTCCACCGGTCAATGCAATATGTGAGGCAAATGAATATGAATAAGAATAAATTTTTTAATCAAAATTTGAAAATGAAGGAGAAGAAGAATGTGCTTGAATCATATTTTGTGAATGCATACTTGATGATGATTTTGAAGAATCCACATATAGTTACTTCTATGTGGTGTTCACTCGATCACAAAAGGAGAAAGAAGTATCTTCTTCTATTGCCCAAGATAAAAAAATTAATCCTCAAATGGTGAATCCACAATAAACAACAATGAAAAGAGGATCATCGAAGTCCACTTCCACAGGGTTAGCTGAGAAGAAGCATGAGACTACTTCAACCAAGAATCATTTTGCCCCTTCAAGTAAGTATCCTTCAACTTACCTTGAAAAAAAAGTTTCTATTGATCTTAATAACATCCATTTCAATGTTTTCATAATTCTCGATGTGTCTACCACTTCCTCATCCTTTGATATCATTGACCATTTCAAAAAATCCAAAGTTCAAAAATTATGAGTACCAAGAAATTTGATAGGCTTGTCTAACATATCAAGGGAAATAGTTCTATTTCATGTTCCAAAGATGCCACTACCCAATAACTACCCCATGCCTCTCATTCCACTCCATCTCTGAACTGTCTTGCCTCTACACCCTCCACCTCTAAGAAGTTATAACCTTTCTACATAGCCTTTTTGGTCAATGGGTACAGAGTAAATAATTACATCATTGACTTCGGTGCTTGAACAATGTCATGCCTACAAAGGTTGATAAATCTCTTGGTATCTCTCACTCTCCTACCTATGGCCATTTCCTCTCCATGGAAATGAAAGAAGTACCTCTCGTTGGGTAGATCAAGGATGCTTAAGTGCCATTAACGAACTTTCCTAACAAGAAAATCACAACAAGAATACTTGTAGCATACATGCCCACCTCATATGGTATGTTATTTGGCCGAAGCTTCTATTTAGATGTTAGATGGGATATGTATCTAGATTAGTCACACACCATCATCCCACTTAATGGTAAAGCAAAGAAAATTCTTCCCATTAGGAAAATGAAGTATATTGTTCAAAGATCAGATGACCTAACGACAAATATCGTATGTCAAAATTATAAATCTTATAACTTTTTCATGACTTTTAAGGATTATATTGAGCTACCCATGATGCTAGAAGAATGTACAAGCATCATGGAGCCGATCATAGAGCATAACAATGACCTGATGAAATCAGAATTTGAGAGTCTATGAATGCAATTTCTACTGCTTTGGATGTTAATGATGTACATGAGAGTCTTGACTTGTAACCAAGCAATCTCAAGTGATGAGAAATGTGGATCAAGAAGAGGGAGTGATTCCCAACAACTTCTTGTCAGGTGATTCCAATGTTTCAAAACATGTTCTCAATGTTCAACATGAAGTTCCATTCAATGAATGTTCTTGTGAATACGAAGACTTCTCCTTCTCGTTGGGATGGGAAGATAAGGAATGCAAGAGTGACGATATGTTTCAGCCATCTAAATTCCAATCCACTCAAGAAGATGATGATTTCATCACGAAATGGATTTCTTGGTTCTCGGTGATCAAGATTGGGAAAATGATAATGTAAACATTTCAACTCTAATGTTGTGCTCATTCCCTTTTCATGAAGATGGAAACATTCTCAATGAAAAATGGAGAGATGAAATGGTGTTTGATCCTAAGGCTGATTTTGTTCTCAATAGGCTTTAACCTTTCAATGTTCACTCTACTTAAGAGAAGGATTCTCTCAGCATGAAAATGGATGTCGAAGCTCAAGATGGAAAAGATGAAGAAGATGATAATTTCCATGTTGCATACATATACGCACCCAATTTTGCACGTACTTTACATTGTCGAAGCTTGATTCAAAGTCCCCTATGATGATTATTATCTTTTCAATAGTATTTGATTCCTATTTCCTCTTTGCAGTGTATATTTATGGATTAGTATACTTCCCTTAACCATTTCTATGCTTTTTGGATTTCCTTTATCTTTTTTCATATATTTTCCCTTAGTTTTTTTCTTTAAGTTATGGAACTGCACGCAACCATCGGTCTTTCCTAAGTGGCGGTTGCATATAACCACTCCAATGGTTGAACAACCGCCCCTCTATGTAGACCGGCGGTTGCATGTGGTTTTTCTAGAATCTTCTTTGGTGTCTTCTGAATGCGTGTCATTTCTTCAAACATGATTTTAGCGCATGTTTCTTAGTCAAATTGGTTGTTTGTAGGCTTGATGGATACGTACCAACTTCCTCTTCCTCTTCTATTGTTAATTGAGAGTTAACTACCCCTCCTTTGAGTGAGGTGGAATTCCTTGGTTGCCAAATGGCTTAGACCATTTCCCATCCTATGTTCTATAAAATCCAAGCTTCTTTCCGAAGCAATGACCATAGATTTTTGTTGTGAATTGCATCATTATGCTATCATAATATTGACAGAAATACACAATCAAGCCATTTCTCTTGCATCGTTATTCTCCTACCTGCATTGCTACCAGATTGCTTATAACCCACTGCTGCTCCAGTACTTCTTCTACACTACCTAACACAATTCCTTGGATTCATTTTAGCACTAAAGTTGGAAAAGAAGTTGAGGGGACATAACAGTAAACCATCATTGGCTTTGCCACAATTCTACAAATTCTAGGTTGGGGATGTACTTGGATTTCCTTAGGCTTTCTTGATTTCTTTATTTAATTTGTATGCACAATATTGACTAGAGTAGTTAAATCATTTCAATTCAAATCATTGTAA
Organism: Taxus wallichiana var. yunnanensis; assembly: GCA_018340775.1. Taxonomy (NCBI): domain Eukaryota; kingdom Viridiplantae; phylum Streptophyta; class Pinopsida; order Cupressales; family Taxaceae; genus Taxus; species Taxus wallichiana. The sequence goes on along the minus strand of CM031241.1, from coordinate 111,497,866 downwards.
TAGTTAAGTAATTATTGTAGCTTTCATTTTGTCTGCACAAAGCTTCGGTGATAGATTGCTTCCCTTCCTATCCATGTGGGTTTACAAGGGAAGTTTTTCTAGAGGAAAGCTTCTGCATTTGTTTAAAGCAATTACAATTCCATTTCAATCTGCAATCTCCATTGAATCCTTATTTACTTCTACCAGGGAAGTTTCAAGGGAAGAAGTGCTTTTGAGAAGATTTTACTTCTTCCGTGTCTCTGAGGTGGAACAGAGGATTTAGATCCACAATTACAATTTGGAAAATCTTTGTTTATTTAAGATAGTTTAGATTCATTCTGCACAGATAAATAGTCACATTAGATTATTTATTTTTTAGGTTATGTTAATAATATTGTAGAAGCAATTGCATTTCTTCGTATTTCTTTTGTTTCTTGTTGTTTTCCAGAAAGTATAAAATCCAAAAGATTAGTTTAATTTAATTATATTGTTGTTTATTGTTGTATTTCCTTTATATAATTGAAAAAACACAAAAACATAGATTAGATTTCCTTTATTTAATTAGTTTTCTTTCTTGCATTAGATTAATTGAGTACACATCCCGCATGACCATTTCGGGTCCTAGAGAACCCAAGGATTACGTTTTGAAGCAGTAATGTCATAACTAAACCTATTGGTGGCCTTTTCAAACATCGACCAAGGCCTTTGAATTCACATCTTTCGAACCACATTAGAATTACCTACTATCATTGCACAGTTGAGGGCTTTGAACACCGAGGATGATAGAGCTTACGAGTTTTGGGCAAATCAGCCTGGCCATAGGTTGCATTGATCACTTGTCCATCATTTTTATCCATCTTCAAGTATTTCTCCCATTCGCCATAGTTATTCATCCCATATGACTATTCAGGGTCCTTAACAACCGAGAGATGAAGTATACGATCCTTGAGTCCTGCAGACCAAATGTAACCTTCCTGTAGACAAACATTGAAACAGTATTAGAATTTTGGTTTTCCAATCCTCACCACTTCCACCGGTCACCTTTGCACAATTGACATTCCTAAATGAAGAAGCTGAAAAATTCTATGACTTCAGGCAAAACGAGGCTAGAAAAACTAGTTCACACAATCCACTCACTTGTGCTATTCATATGTTTCCTTTCACACTTCCATGACCTTGTCTCTGAGCTTCTACAAGGAAAACACATGACAATTTCCTTGTCTTCCACAACCCATTGTTAGCATTTTTCATGAACCAAATATTGAATGTCATCTATACACTACCATCATCCTAGATTGTTCCTTATCACCCACGTAGGTAAGACAAGAATTTTTGCATAAGAAAAGAATATTCCATTAGTGCCCATACAAGACATTATATTTCCTTGATCTTCCCTTATCCACATTTCACTTATCTCACCTCACACATATTCTATATAGACATCTATCCATTCCACATCAGCTATCCCAAAGACGACCTTGGGAGGTCAAGTGCGCTGAAGGTCACACGTTGATTTTCAGTCATATAGTACCCAACCTTGAGCTCATTATCTTTCCAAGAGGATGATGTAATTTACATACCACATTGTATAAGGCAACATGTTGAAAATGAAGCGAAGTATGAGAAAGATGATTTCTTGGTCTAATTGAGAAAATAAAGAGGCTAGTGATAATGATGAAGCTTCTGAAGCATCTACCAAGAATCAACCCATGGAAGAGGTGGTCATGAAGTAGATAGACAATGAAGAACATATGCCTTGGTATGCAAATGATAATTCAAGTATGATCGAGGCTCATCTTCACAAGTACCATGGAAAATCAGCAACCGGAATAAACACGAGAATCAATGAAAAGAATGTGTTAAAGTCATAGAGGTGATGAAATGAATGATTGGGTCATCAATTGTAATAACAATCATGCTATATTTCTCAATAAGATGAGGAAAGGTTCATATTTCAGCGATCCTGTCAATGGATTTGTGGAAGAAATGCATTTAGTGATACTTGTTTACGGGTAAGCACTCAGTTTAAATTAGTGCTTCAATGAAAGTGGGTTATCCCCCATATGTATATAGGTGATTTAGGATGTTTAACTTTTGTTTTGTGTTTACCTTCATGTTTCATTTTTCCTTTTCCTATTATGTGTTTGTTTTCTTGTTGTGTGTGCATGTTCAATAAAGGAAGTTTCGTTGTGTATCTATGTGGTGACTCTATATAGCCTAATGGATAAAACAATGGTCTACGTAATGTCTTAATATTATGGAGTTCTTGTTTATATTTTCCTCATTACACTTGATCCACAATAAGTCCCCAAGATAGAGTCATTTTTTCATGCAAATGTGTAGCATGAAAAATTCAAGCATGACAACTAAGCCAAATTTGAAAATTTGCTCCTAAGTCTTCTCGATTCTCCCTCCCTGGTCAGTTTTCCTTATGTACCATACTCATACTAACCTTGTAGGTCCTCCTAATGTGTTGAAAAATATTTCCCTAGTGTTTTAAATTTTGTGATAGGGTCATTCATCTCATACGGTAAAAATGCTTCCAATGACTAGTTCTTTGATAAGCATTAAAAGGCTAATTTTGGCCTTCTTAGGATAGGTGTACATCCTCTGCAGGGAAGGATATGAAAGCCCAAATTCATATTGAGGTGGTATTGAAGATCTATAAATGTGTTTGATATGATTTAGGAATATTTTGGGAATAATTGGAGGTTTAGGGACAAACAGAATGCAACAACGGGTTTTTCAGTGTGTAAAGAGCATGCAATCAAAATCGGTACCTAAACTTCCATAGAGGATTATGGTAGTTCCGTAATGTATTAAAAATAAAATTTATATTCATTTGAAATCATAACTATTCCTCTGCATTATATAATCATAAAATCTTTCACAACACCCGATTGATTCTCATGGAAGCTTGATTTTGGTAGACACACAATGTTGTCTTGAAGAAAAGGGCCAAGTTTTGAATATGAAATGATAATTGGACTCGAAACCTATCCCATTGTTATTTAAATGGTCCTAGGAGTCAAAACCATATATTTTTCACGGAAAAGTCCTTCTGGAGCTCCAAGAATCGTTTCTTCAAGTTGTCTCTCTTGCAGGTATGTTTCACGCAATTAGCCAAATTTTCAAAGGACACATGTCACCTCCAGGTTGAGGAAAATTTTTGTGTCCCTCTTGTCCCCATTCCCAAGGGGACACAAAAATTTTCCCCTCCTCATCTCTTCCCCTTGGTCCTCTACATGACCAACTTGCAACCCCAAGTGTTTAACAACTCAAAACCCTTCCTTCAAGATTACACCACAAAATGACACATGACAACATCTCCTCGAGGAAAATTTTTGTGAACCTATTTTCTCCATTCCTAGGGGGACATAGGGGACAAAAATATTTCCCATATTTAACCCCTATCTATGTTCTTCATGTGATCAAGTGGCAGCTCCCAGGTGTTAGAATCAAACTCTCTCCATCTCCTTTACATTGCATATATGTTTGAAACTTGGTACAATCTCCTTGAGACACACTTTTGTGCACCACTTCTCAAAATTACCAAGGGGATATATGGTAAACAAAAATTATCCCCTCTTAAATGTTTTCATGTGACCAAACTTCAGCTCCTAGGTGTTAAGTGTTATTTTCCTCCATCTCCCTCTCATTTTCACCATCTCCTTGAGGCATATTTTCTTGCAACCCTTTTCCAAATTCCCAAGGGGAAAAGGTGGAAATAAAAATTTACTCCATGCCAAGCCATCTGACCCTAGTTTTAACCCACCATGCTTTCTCTCACCCACTGTCAAGTTGCAGTTATCTGGGAAGGCAAGAAAGTCATGAAAACTCATTTTTTGACTAACTGTTCAGCATCCTTCATCCATTATCAATTGCTTCACCTGAAAAATATTAAATAATCCATTAATGGATGTCATGAAACATCATCTAAATGGAAAAAAATTCCCATCTTCACTTCCCAAGGATCCGACGTGTGGAATCACTTGAAAATTAGAGGAAACGATCCCTAAAAATCTAGTTTTATGTAAGCTAGTTTTCGTGCCATGAAGTCCCTATTTTTAGGGATATTGAGGACTGAATTTTTCATCATCATTATTCCCTCTTTGAATTAATTTTCAATTCCTCAAATATCTAGTAGGAAAAATCATCTGAAACTTGGAGCAAAGGATCTTCAAAAATCTAGTTTTATCTTAACCACTTTTTGCACGATGAAGTTATTCTTGATTTTTGAGATATAGAGGACTGATTTTTTTCTCATTATTATTCCCCCTCTAATGAAAATTAATTTTTTCACTCATTAAAATGAAGAAATCATCCAAAATTTTGAGCGGGGAATCTGGGGATAAAACCTAGAATTTTAAGATTGCTTTCATTGTCATCTGACACCCACAGTGCAATTACTACAAATAACATGTGTGCATGGCGAGGCATGAATAAAATAGTAAGAGGTAAAATAATGAAAATTATTGACATCCATGGTCCTCCAAATAGGAAAGAAACATTAGGGAGTGAAAATAGGGCAAAATTGTTAAAAACATCGAGTGTCTGATCGACTACGCCAAAAATAGAAACTCTCGAGTTTTGATGTAGAAAGTTCTTGTTGGATCTGATTTCACTCATCTCACAGATGATTTTCCATCCTCGCATGATTTTAAGGTTTTCCCATAGTTCAAATGAGAAATTTCACCCTTCTTGAGGATCATGAAGCATCATTCTGTCACAATTGTGTCTAGGATCAAGACATGACATCTCAGTAGCATTGGAGAAAGCCGAGACATTATACAGTGGGAAAAGATTTAAAAAAATCAAGATATCCATTGAAAATCAAGATAAGGAGGTCATCATAACTCATCATTCAAGGTGGATATACCCTCATCTCTTTGGTGAGCTAGTTGAATTGGGTTGGGTGAGATGGTTGAGCCAAGTGAGCTAAGAGAGTTAAGTGAGCTGATTGAACCCCGAGAATCCAATCCATTATATGCGAAGGATCAAGAGCTCACCCTTTCCTATATGAGGTATGCAAACATCCTTGAATCTGATTTCATTCTAGAGATAATCTTGTGTTGAGAAAGTTAGATAAGTGATCTTCACTTAGGGAACCTTGTATGTGAAAATGAGAAACCATCTAAGCTTTATTTGATGACATTGGCATAATAGTGTTCTTAAACACTCAATCAAGCATCAGATAACATGATCAGTCCTCCAAAGGAGAAGCATCAAGAAAATTGAGCACCATGAGTTGTCTATCATGATCAAGGGCCAATTGTGAAAGCCTAAAGAGCAAGAAAGTATTCCTCACTCCCATTGTGGATCAAAGAGGAATCATTATGAGTGATTCCCGTGGTCATCTCAAGCTCACATTGAGATATCTCTCAAGCATTTTTCTAAACACTCATTCGACAATCTGAGGTGTTTGTGCATCTTGTAGAAGGAGGATATTGAGATCACCATGCCTCAAATCAGCAAGCTCTTCATCGTAGTAGATCAGTTAATCCCTTTCTCCTTTTCCTCTTCTTTCCTCCTTTCCAATTCTTTGTTATATGCAATCATGGTATTTTGTCTCATTCACTTAAGTGAATTTCTAAATTTAAATTGTAAATTCCCTTTGATTTATAAAAAAACATAACTTACTTCTCATTTCCTAGGAAGATGTAAAATCACAAGTTGAATGAGAATATGAAAATTCATGTGGGGGTAGATGAGAGGACAATTCACAATGTTATTAATTGGGATGGTTTCTCCATTCCAAAGCATCTTGAAAGTTTAATTTTTGTAGAAATTGTGGATTGTTGTAGATTATGAAGCTTTGTATCACCACTACACAAGAAATAAAAGTTACATTTCCTTTGCTCATGTTTTCCTCTACTCTCTCTCTATTTTACGTAACTTTGCAAGTATAGCGATCGGAAGGAATATGGTGTCCTTGATTAATGAATCTAAAGAGCTATGTGTCTCTATTTTTTTAGTCTTGCTAATTACATTTTTTTTTCCTATAATTGAATGTGAATCTATTTTGGTTATTGTGTGTGAACTCTGCTAGTGCCTACTCACAAAAATAACCTTCTCTTTCCTAATTTATCTACTTTACCCTCATCATTGCAAATTCCTCCCTTGTACTCCATACAAGCACTATTTCACGGGTTCGGTGAAGTGTTCATGTGTGATCTCCAACCTATTTGTCCACCCCACAACATTTATATAGAATTAGGATAGTTTACATTCAATAATGGGAGCCTCCCCATACATAAGAAGGAGGGGGTAGCCTTGTGAGCGTTGGTGGAAACACATAATTTGCAACATGAAAAATTATTTTGCCAATAATTGTATACAAAGGTCATAGGAGAATGGGTTCAGCTACATCGCTTCAAATCTAGTCATGGGATCACATTTTTATCTCCAACCATTGGGGATTTTTAGGGATAGACGGCCAGAGGATTCTTTGGTATTTATATGAGAGATATCGAGATCTTGAGTCTAGTCACGAGAGGACACCAGGGTGACATTGAGTTTTACAGATGGGCCTTTGATGATCGTAGTTACACATGATCATATGGAGACCATATAGATGGTATAGCTGGATTATAGATGATATAGAGCTAGTGGCTATGTAGGTTGACATTGTGTGATTGTGAGTCATGGGCACATTATGGAGAGGTATAGGCAAAAAAGGGTCATGAGATAGTTGGGGTTACACATGACATACCCAAAGGAAAGTAGCGGTACGTGTGAGTTACATGAGAGATAGTGGATTTTGGAGCTCATATTAGATAGAGGGTGGTCGGGAGAGTTTTAGAGATGTGATTCCACAGGGCACGGATGCACGAGATTAGTTTGTAGATCCAGGGATAAAGATGACGTACGTATGCATCATGCCTCGGTGCCTTATGATTCCATGGGATGTCATAGTAGCAAGGATAATGACAATAACCGGGGGTGGATTATAGCGAGAGGGGATAAATGTGAAGGAAGACTAGGTCAGACATAGGCTAAGGATCAATTGCAGGGTTAGGGTCAAGTATAGGTGCAGGCTCTAGTATAGGTTCAAGATTTGATACAAGTTCAAGCTGCGAGTACAGGTTATACATGTTTTAATGTAGGTTTTATTACAGGTATAAGTTCATTTATCACCATCAAGGCCACCGATCCCGATAAGAGGCTAGTGAGATGGAGATGGGTTTGGAAATAGAGTTGGTGACAGATGGGGAGACGAGGGAGAGGAGGATGTTTGGGATTAGATTACACATGTACCACCTTCGGGACCATCTATAACAAAGCTATGACTACGAGGCTCTAAGAGACATGATTTCACGGGAGGGACATTATTCGATTATGTCTCACATATAGTTAAAATGAATAAGATAGGTGAATATTGAGAGAGATAAGGTTATTATATAGATGCATCAACTAACATCAAAGTGGGATCAACTTGCCACACAAGCGTAATAACCGACGGTGGAGAGAAATTTCATTATGTGGCGGAGGTAGGTGGGATGGGTGACATGCTACATGATGTGATTGCTATATCACAAGAGGTGGGATATTATAGAGCTCTATATGAGGTAGTGTTTCCTGAGGGTCAAAGGGCTCTAAGGTATAGTTAGAGGGTAGGTAGCGAATCCACTAGGAAAGGATTGCATGGGCCTTCGAGATCAGTCGGCTCATTTTAGATGTTGCCATTGAGGGGAGGAGACGAGAGACTAGGCGAGTCCTAGTGTAGGAGAGAGTTATCCATGACTCGATGTATGGTGGATAGAAATTTTGTATTTTTGACATATGCCTCGTGATGAAAGCACATATTTTCATAAAAGAATGTCCTTAATGGCACTTAGATGTGTGTGTGTGTGTTATTTATTATTGTGTCTTACCTCTCTGTTATTCTTTGTGATATCATGTGCATATAGTGATATAATGTGCTTATGGTCTTACCTCTCTGTTATTACTATCTCTACTAATGACACTAGTTTAGTTAGGATGAGAGCCATATTTCTATAAAGGTTTACCTCGAGGAGCCAAGTTGTCACACCTTGGAGGAATTCCCATGTTGTTGAGACACTTAGCCTCATTTGGTGCTCTTGGGAGCACACTTTCATAAGTCAAAATCATGTTTGCGGGGACATTAATTTGCCATACCCAATAAAATATATAGTGGTTAAATAGTCATTTGTTGTCTTAATTTTGAAGGAATTAGTTGTTACTAGTGGTTTGTATAAGTGACATTCAGTCCAATTTTTACAATATAAATTATGTTCAATCCACACGAGGTATTTTAAGTTTTGGTATTGGGATGTGCATTGTTGAGCTTAGCACCCGCCATAGATAAAAAAGAAGAGATTTGTAGAAGATGAAAACAAAGGAGAAGACGTGTTTTGGATTGCCCAGTGATTGAAGAATTATTAATGCTAAAAGGAATTATCATAGAGATCATTGGTACAATTTTTGAGAATGTTGAGATATTTCCCATAATATTATTAAGGGAAATTTTGAAGGAAACTGTGCATTTGTGGTTTTAGTCAAGAAAATATTTATCTTATGACTCAACTTCCCTTCATTCCTCCTTAAGTATAGGTTAGTTTATTCGAGATCTACTGGAAACCCCATTAGTGATTGTATTAAGAAATAATTTTTAGAATTAGAACCAACCTTTAGAACCAACCTTTAGAATCTCAAATATGTGCAAAATCATCATTACATCATGTTTTTGCAATCTTTAAGTATGTGGCTCTTGAATGATGAAACTAAGCCTTGGTGGTGCAAGTCCTTATTTTTACTCTTTCATTTATTAATTTATCTTGACTTATGGATTACTTGATGATTGTTCATGTTTTTATTTTGTGACATGGAGATATCTATCATTTTCTATTGTTTATTTGAATTTTTTTGATGTTGGTCCAAAACTGTAATGGTCCTGATCAAGATACATACAAAGATTGCCCATTTTTGAGTTTTGGGTCCTTTCTTCCCATTACGCTTCTTCATCATTATTTTCTCTTCTACATTTTATGTTTTTGGTTGGATTTGTGCACCACTAAGATTCAAATTTCAAAGTAATAGACTCCTATATATACAAGTTCACCTTAAGCATTTATTATCTAGCAAACACCTATCTATTAACCAACTCTTGAGCTAAGGGATGATCAAGAGTACAATATTCTATCTTTATATCACAAGCTAGGAGGGCATACATATTTTTTCATGTGTGCACACAAGGGTTTCATGGGAGAAAAATGGCATAGCTTGCTATTGGTGTGGAAGCATGAGGGTAAAAAAATAGGCTCTATCAAGGGTTCTAAATTGCATACATAATAGAAAATTGCATTAGGATAACTACATTGACTTTACAATGTAGTGCAAAGATTGATGACTCATAAATGTGGTGAACAACAAGGTCAATCTGATTCAAGCATTTGCATATTTTATTTTTAGATCTAATGAGTTATTGCGGTTCTTTCAGGGAAAATATGTGTGTTTTATAGGTACATATGCAAAAAATGTGGTTATAGGTTAATTTTAACATACAAAAGTGTGATACAAGTGATAATGAAGAAACCTAGAAAAAAATCAAAATTTTGTGATCTATCGATCCAAGATAGTAGAATGGCCCGAACTTATAGAATTTGTTCTTGAACATTCTTAGGTAGTCTGACCTTTCATGAAATTTGCAAGAAAAAAATTAATATGAGTTTGCTCAAATTTCTTCATACTTCCTAGATCCGCAACAATACAACCAAAGTGATTTAAATCAACTAAGTCATCCTTCCAACCCTAATTACATATATAATTGTTGGATAAGTTTGGCATGATTGAAATACCTAGTTTCCATTGTATAGCTATAAATAATTGTATTATTCTATGTCATGTAACATGTAGTAATAAATGATGAATAAATCAATTTAATTAATCCATTGGAATTAATTTAGGGTTGATACATTTTAGTGAACCCATCCATTTTTGAATCCATTACTTAGCATAGGGTTTAGATTGTTTATTCCATAGTTATAGCTTGTGATATCAACACCCCTAATGACCTTACCTTTCTTCTTTGAGTTATATATGGATTGTAATAAGGATTTGATAAACCACAAGGGTCACAATCCCTCTAATCATGTTTATGCCACTTGTGGGTTTGCAAAGAAGGTCCTATCCACACCATACCATGGTGTCTTTGTTACTACTTACTTTCTAGCTGATATGAATTATGGGTATGAGGATACATCATATGATTATCATCCCAATAAAAATATCCACCTCATTTTCCCATTCACGGTGTGTCATCCACTATTAGTATGCATTCTACCGAAGTCTTCTTAGCTAGCTCTCTAGGGTATGACGATACATCATGTGATTATCATCCTAAGTCGCATTGTCCACCTTGTTTTACCACTCCTAGCATGTCTTGTAATGATGTCTCCTTAGCTAGATTCTTAGGGTATGATGATACATCATATGATTATCATCACAATCTATAGAATCCACTTAATTTATCACCCCTAGTGTGCCACCCACTATTATTTTACCTTTTATAGCAGTCTCGTTAGATAGCTCTCTACCCATCTTAAAAACACCACGTGAGACCATTTCTTTGCATACTTTGGTTAACTCTTCAAAAATATATTACCATAGTACTAATTACCTAATGAATCCATGTTACGATGATGACCTTCGTTTTGAATATTCCTCTAGTGATAGTGGATGGCTTAGTGGAGATGACATTTCAAAATTATATATTCTAGCTAAGTTGCCTATTTTTCATAGTCATATACTATCTCTTTATATAGAATCCACTAAGGGTATAACTCAATCCGTTTAAGATGATGATGTATTTACGGGTACATGGGTATGTACCACACAATCATCAAAGCTAATCTTGCTACATTTCTTCCGATAATAACATAGATGATGATGGTGATGTTGAATAGTTTTCTACTTCCATATATGATGATGCATATAATGATTGTGATATTCCATCGATAATAAAGTTTCTAGTTTATATGATTTACCTATCTTTCCTAATATTCTAATATTCATGATGAAGATTCTATTCTTTAAAATATTTAAATTCATGATGTTGATGTTGTTCATAGTAAAGTTGTCAATCCTAATAATGTTTCTATTTTTAGTGATGTTGTTATTCATAATGATGTTTCTATATATGATGATGTTCATATTTTAATTCTAAAAATGTTAATGTTACATGTGTCTCTACTCTCTCTCCGAATGTAAAAGTTAATGTCATTACTAGTGATTCTTTCAAAAACTAATACATGATGGTATGCAATCTATTGGTCCTAATGAGTATAACCATGACTTGCCCCTCATACGTTGACTATAGTGTCATTACTTCTAATAAGTTTATTATAGATAATGTGGATGTACATAATGTTAAATTATCTTTTGATCATGTAGACCAAAACAAACCTATAGCTCTTAATATGCGTTTAACATGAAAATATAACTTTGAAGTAAAATAGTGTCCCTATGGCTACTATAAATGATAAAATAAAACCATTAAATGAGGCTCTTAGTGTTTATGCAATTCCTCCTCAAGACATCCTTTCTCTCATGCATGCGGTAGGTGTTCTACAATGAAAATTACATTCTTTGACCCCAAAAAGTAAGGATTACTATGTTATCATTAATTCTAATACGATGCATGGTAATCCCATACTATGTAAAATATTTTGATCAATTTTCCCACGTAATTTTTCATGCACAACTTCCAATTGTTTAATGGGAATTTCGACCCTTATCTACACCTTAAGTACAATATGTCTAGATTTCTTTCAAATTCCTTCCCATAAAGTCTAATTGAAGAGGAAATATATTGGTTTACCCACCTTCCTAATGGATCTATGAGAAAAATTTAGAACTTGAAGTTTATTACTTCTCATTCTCTTTGATGACCCCCTAAACTTTACAAAGCAAATTACATGACTAACTAAGGAAGGCTAACACCATTTCCACCTCTAGTCAAGCCTCTAAGTCTAGGAATGTAACTTTAAGATAGAAGCTTAAAGGAATGCTTAACTAATATGAATATAATTCAAAATATAACTAAACATGCCTATTAGTATGCTAATACCTAACATGGGCCTAAATAGACCTAAGAGGGAAATCAAATTTGGATGGTTTTTACTTGAAATAAGCTGAAATGGCCTCTCCAAATGACTTAAAAAGTCACTTTAGATAGCCATCTACTAACCTTGATGAAGACTTTAGGCAAGGATTGAACTTGGCTATAAATCATATTTATTATATGAGATGCAAATCAAAGCATGGTGTAAAGTATAAAGATTTGTGCTTAGTCTTTTTATAGTTTTCCATTTGGGGAAAATTTGTATTTTTAGTGCATGTGGGACTAAAATCACAAATTAGATTAGAATTGCTAATCATGATTAAGCTTTGCTAATCACAATTAGTGAATTAATAAGTGATTAAGATGTAGAGAGCCTTAATCAACCGCTTAGAGTCAATTAAGAGGCTAGGATTGTTGAGTTGTGGAGCTCAATTACTTCAGTTTAGCATGCAATGGAAACTTGCTGGAAAATACAATAATCGTCATCGGTTAAGGGGGAACCAGCATCAATCACCTAGGACCGGCATCGGTCAGGAAGGATCGGCATCGATCAGGCAAGGGAGGAACCGACATCGGTTAGGGCTAACGCATCGGTTACTGTGCGAGGATGTTTTAATTAACTCTCGGGAATTAGATCTATTTTTAGCATTAAAGTATATCTATTGATTGTAATTACATGGCTAAGTGCCCTAAGTCTATAAATGACTATATAAGCATAAAAGCTAGGGTTTAGAAGTAAGATGATTAACAAGAATTAGAAAGAACTTGCAAAAGTTGGTGAGAGAGAGAATTCTTGGTGATGAAGCAAAATCTTGAGGAAAGAAAGTATTGTACATCTGAGAGGTGTGGAAGATTGTAAATCTTCATTATATATCTTATCAAAGCTTTGGATAATAGATTGGCTTGTTTCTTGGTGGACGTATCCCACACTAGGTGAACCACGTTAAATCTAGTGTTGATTTATGTCTCTTGTTTTATATATTTCTTTTGATAGAATATTTGCTTTTATTTGTATGTATTCCTAGATATTATATATTGTATGTACAACCGGTGTGCTAATGCCAACAACAAGTATCAAAGCTTTGTTTTTGGTTTTGTGTGTTGACAGATTTACTCACGAGAGGTTTTCTGATTGAGTGGGAGCTACAACAATGACAGAAGAAAATAAATACGATGTAGATAAATTTGACGACCGAAATTATCAATTATGGAAGATGCGGATTGAGGATTATCTGTATCAAAGAGATTTGTATTTAATGTTGGATAAGAAGTCTAGACCTACGAAGATGACTGATGAAGAGTGGAATATTCTTGACAGAAAGGATTTAGGATCTATAAGATTAAGCCTAACAACATCTGTGGCTTCTAATATTATATAAGTGGCTTCTACGGTAGAGTTAATGAAATCTCTTGCTAATTTATATGAAAAACCTAGTGCTTCAAATAAAGTTTATTTGATGAAGAAACTATTTAGTTCTAAGATGCATAAAGGTGGATCTGCATCTATTCATTTGAATGATTTACGATCTATTGTAAATCAATTAAAATCGGTTGAATACCATTTGATGATGAAGTAAAAGTACTTTTACTCTTATGTTCTTTGCTTGATAGTTGGGATAACTTGGTAATGGTTGTTAGTAATACATCATCTGCTAATAATATTTTGAAGTTTGATGATGTGGTTAGTATAATCTTGAATGAAGAAATTCATAGGAAGAGTACAGAGGAATCATCATCTGGAAATGCTTTGAATGTAGAAAGCAAGGGGGTAGGCAGAAGGAGAGATCCAAGAGTAAGAGTAATGGGAAATCAAATTCAAGGGATAACAGATCTAAATCCAGTAAAGGGAATTACTTGTTGGAAATATAGAAAGAAAGGACATGCAAATAAAGATTGTTGATCAAAGGATAAAGACAACCAACAACCATACAAAGGTAAAGAAGTGAATCTTGCTATATCAGAGGTAATGCAAGATGATCTTATTCTTTCTTTGGATAATAGAATTGAATCATGGGTTTTAGATTTAGGAGCTTCTTTCCATGTAACCCCTAACAAGGGTTATTTCAAAAATTATGCCCATGGCAATTTTGGGCATGTTTATTTGGGTGATGATGAACCTTGCAGTATAACCGGTAAAGGGAAGTTCATCTAAAATTACGAAATGGGAATACATGGGTATTGAAAGATGTGATGCATGTGCTTGAAGCAAGACTCGGAGAAATCTTATTTCTACACGGCAAAACTAGGTGAATCTGGTTGCATGGTTACTTTTATAGGAGACTCTTGGAAAGTCACAAAGGGTGATTTTGTTATGGCAAGAGGTAAGAAGGTAGGAACATTATATTTATCTTCATGTATTATTGATTCTTTTTCTGCATTATCTACTTCAAATTCGGATGCATACATGTGACTTAATTGGTTGGGTCATATGAGTCAAAAAGAATGCAAATCTTAAAGGCTAAGGGTAAGTTATCGATTTGAAAGATTTAGATCTTGATTTTTGTGAGCATTGTATCTTTGAAAAGAAAAAGAGAGTGATATTTCTCAAAGTTGTCAGGGCAACTAAGAAGGAGTGGAAATTGGAGCTTGTACACTCGGATGTGTGGGGACTAGCTCGATAGCTTCTCATGGAGGATCCCGGTATTATGTTACTTTCATTGATGATTCTACAAGAAAGGTATGGGTTTATTGTATTAAACATAAATCTTATATTTTGAGACTTTCAAAAGATGGAAATCCCTTATTGAGAATGAATCAAATTCTAAGTTAAAGTGCTTAAGATCTGAAAATGGTAATGAATACGGTGGTAAGGATTTCAATAATTATTGTTCGAGTGAATGGAATTCATTGAGAAAGAAAGGTTCTAAGAACACCACAAGAGAATGGTGTTGCGAGAAACAATGAAAAGGACAATCATGGAATGTGCTTTAGAAGTATGAGGATACATTCTAGAATGCCTTTGAATTTTTGGGCAGAAGCAGTTGATACAACAATTTATTTGATTAATCATGGACCTTCAAGTTCACTAGATGGAGGAATACCAGAGGAATCTTGGACCAAAAAAGAGGTAGATATTTCATTTCTTAAAGTTTTTGGTTCAGAAGCTTTTTGTGCATGTTGATAAGGAAAATAGAAAATAGTTGGATGCAAAATTCAAGAGATGCACTTTCATTGGTTATGGATTTGGTGATTTCGATTTCCGTTTTTAGGATTTAGAGAATTCTAAAATTATTAGGAGTCGTGATGTTGAATGGAATGAAAAGAGAATGTATAGGGATCAAATTTTGGTACCCAAGGATGAACCGGTTGAGAAGTTTGTGAATGAAAATGAACTCTCAAATTTAAAAGAATTACCTGACAGGGTTACACAGAACCGATGTCAGTTGACCCCTGACCGACATCGGTCAGACGAACCGGTATCGGTTACTAGAAGATCCAAACCGGCATCGGTTAGCAAAATCAATGTTGGTTAGAGGTGACCAGGCATTGGTCACTGTCAGATTTGGATAGGAATGTCCAGGAGGTCTAGATTGAGCCTCCGATACCCCAAACTCCTATGTGAGAAGGTCATAAAGGGTAAGTAAACCTCCAAAAAGATTTACACCTTCTCTATTTTATTTATTATTGATTGATAATGGTGAACTAGAGAGATTTGAAGAAGCAATGCAGGATAAGACCCATGTCTAGTGGGAGCATGACATGGATGAGGAGATGGACTCCTTGGAATAGAACTAGACATGGGATTTGGTTAAGTTCTCTAGCAGGTAAGAGAACATTGTAGAACAAGTGGGTTTATAGGATCAAGGAAGAAGAGGGTGGATAGAAAAGATACAAGGCAAGGCTTGTAGTAAAGGGATTTGCATAGAAAGTAGGTATTGACTTTGGTGAAATATTTTATCTTGTTATTAAGATGACTTCTATTAATTCTTGTATTTAGTTTAGTTGCAGTATAGGATTTGCATTTAGAGTAACTATATGTGAAGACAACTTTCCTTCATGGTGATTTGGATGAAGAGATTTATATGTAGCAACCGCTTGGGTATGAAGTCAAGGGTAAGGAGAAATTAGTGTGTAGGTTGAAAAAGAGTCTATATGGGCTCAAGAAAGTTCCAAGGCAATCGAACATGAGGTTTGATAGTTTTATGCAAGAGCATGGTTACTTGAGATGTGAATATGACCATTGTGTTTATTTCAAGAAGCTTGAAAATGAGAGCTATATTATTTTGTTACTTTATGTGGATGATATGCTTGTTGCAGGTTCTAGTATGCAAGACATTGGTGAGCTTAAGAGAAAGCTAGATCACACATTTGAAATGAAGGATTTAGGAGCTGCAAAAAAGAATCCTTGGCATGCAAATACATAGAGACAGAAAAACAAGAAATTTTATTTATCTCGAGAGGATTGTATCTATAAGGTGTTAGAAAGGTTCAATATGCGAGAATGCAAAACACTTTGTTAGCACACCTATGGCTGGACACTTCAAATTAAGCAAAGATAAGTTTCCATCATTACATGAGGAGGTCAAATACATGACATGAGTACCATATGCTTCATGGTTGGGAGTTTCATATGTCATGGTTTGTACCAGACTAGAAATTACACAGCAAAGTGGGAGTGGTGAGTAGATATATGGCCAATCCAGGTAAAGAGCATTGGAAAACAATCCAATGGATACTCGGGTATTTGAAAGGGACATCTAGTATGCGGTTATGCTTTATGGAAGTTTAGATATTTCATTATGTGGCTAAGTTGATTCGATATGGTTGGAGATCTGATGGTAGGAGAAGCACTACTTGATATATTTTCACAGTAGGTGGGACGGCGATTAGCTGGATTTGTAGAAGGTTGTGGCTTTGTTCATTACAGAGGCGAGAGTGTGTTGCGAATACGAGAGGCTAGCAAGGAAATGATATGGATGAGTAGGTTCATGGAAGAGTTGGGAAAGAAGAAAGATGATTGTAAACTATTCAGTGACAGTCAGAGTGCAATTCATTTAGAAAATAACTCATCATTTCATTCGAGAACGAAACACATTCAGTTGAGGTATCACTTCATACGGCAGGTATTGGAGGATGGACAATTGAATCTGGAAAAGATTCATATGAGCAAGAACCTTGTGGATATGCTAACAAAGCCATTAGAAAAGGACAAGTTGGAGCTACACTCCACTTCTATTGGTCTTCAAGTTTGAGACTTGAAGAGGAAGAAACAAAGCTAAGGAAGGATCCAAGAGTGATGTTGTGCAGGTATGGTGCAAAGTAATTAATCTTGAAGTGGGAGATTGTTGAGTTAAGGAGTTCAATTACTTCATTTTAACATGCAATGGAAACTTGCTGGAAAATATAGTAACCGTCATCGGTTAAGGGTGAACCAAAGCATCGGTCGGGCATGGGAGGAACCAACATCGGTTAGGGCTAACCCAGGCATCGGTTTCTGTGCGAGGATGTTTAAATTAACTCTCGGGAATTAGATCTATTTTTAGAATTAAAGTATATCTATTTATTGTAATTGCATGGCTAAGTGCCCTAAGTCTATAAATGACTATATAAGCATAAAAGCTAGGGTTTAGAAGTAAGATGATTAACAAGAATTAGAAATAACTTGCAAAAGTTGGTGAGAGAGAGAATTCTTGGTGATGAAGCAAAAGCTTGAGGAAAGAAAGTATTGTACATCTGAGAGGTGTGGAAGATTGTAAATCTTCATTGTATATCTTGTCAAAGCTTTGGATAATAGATTGGCTTGTTTCTTGGTGGACGTAGCCCACACTGGGTGAACCACGTTAAATTTGGTGTTGATTTATGTCTCTTGTTTTGTATATTTCTTTTGGTAGAATATCTGATTTTATTTACATGTATGCTTAGATCTAATATATTATTTGTACAACCGGTGTGCTAACCCCAACAAGGATAAGTTTTGAAGCTTGCTAAGATGTTGTGGAGGAAAGTGGGGTGATTTTGAGTGGTTGGAAGAGGGGTTTGAGCCGTGTAGGGTATATTGATCAAAACAAGGGCAAAATAGGCTTAATTAGCTAATAAATGCTAATTATCATTTTGAAGAGAATTTTAACTACGATTCATCGTAAAGTGGCATCCTAAATGCGAAAGAGGTTTTGTGATCAAAAAAATGCTTATTAATTGACCAAAGTGGAAAGAAACATTAGTTAATTAGCGAAAATCACTAATTATAACGGAATTGATAAGAATGAGAGTGATTTGTGTGCATTTTTGCAATAAGATTGCAAAAGTGGAATTTATGTGTCTACATTTACCCTGTTTAAGGTGAAGTTAGTGACTTCACTTCAAATATAGTAGACAAGCATAAATAGGTAAATTATAGAAGAAGTCAATCGATGATCAAAATATGATTGAAATGGATAGAAGAAATAGGATAGAATGGGTGCAAAACCCTTGGTTATTTAGAAGGAAAAGGATAGGGATAAACATGGTTGTTTATTGCCCCAGGTGATTTGGAAGAAAAATTAGTAGTGATAATAAATGATAATGGAGAAGAAATGATAATGGAGAATATAGGACAAGCCCAATCTTTGCATCCAACCTTTCAATAAGTAACTTTGTTATATCATTTTTCCCCTAGGTCTACATCATCGACCTTTATTGAAATAAACAAAAGTGTAAGATAACATGAAAAGCTAAATTACTAACATTTGTTCATTGCTACGTAACTCCATGCAACATACATAATGTAATGCAATATGAGAAAGTAAAATGATGCTTAACTCAATGCAACATACATAATGCAATGCAATATGAGAAAGTAAACCAACTAACCTAACAGAGAAACCAATACAATCACACATACTCAAACAAACAACGTTTAAGATAGTTGCACCAATGTTTTTGTTATCAAGTTGCAGTTCCCAAATGTTTGTGTTGTAATAACAAGGGTTAAAAATGGTGCCCCAAGCAAGGATACATGCGAGGGGAATAATAGAGGACACAAGTAGTCCCATGGAAAAGCTTTCATGCACTATGACACAGTCTCTGGTAAACTCACTATTGCATGAGTACCGACATAGCATGTAACCTAGCTTTTGTTAATGGAGGTAGATCACGATGATCCACAAGTCGTTTGAGACCAGAACAAGCAAGAACCTTAGAAATATGTTTTTGTAGGAAAAATTTCGATGTTCGAGGATAATGCATTTGACACAGCTTTAAGTTGCATGTATGTTGTTTACCAATTTTTGCAAAATTTTAAATTTTTACAATTTTTGGATTTTTAATGATTTTACCAAAATTTTTTTTTTTGAAAAAAATTTATATTGTTTTAAATTTTTGAATTTTTAGGAAGAAAATATTATAGAAGAAATAACAAAGTGAGAGACAACGTTAAAAGTGACCATAAGGCAAAAAAATGCCCCATGTAGTAGAAAAGGCCATCGAGAAGCAAAAATATGCCCAACGTAGCGAAAAACATGCCAAAAATAATTATTTATTAAAAATAATCATCACGGAAGTGTTAGAAGAATTTTAGAAGAAATACATGATGGTCTCAGGGCACTTCGGGGTGAGAAACACATCACGGAAGGGTAAAAATGGGTATATAAGCCATCATGGCAAGTTTATTTACCACATTCACTTACCATTTTACCACCATTTGAGCTCTGACCTACGGGAGGAAATGGCGAGGGTACCAAACCGAGAGACACCATGTGTGGACCACGTGAGGGACTACATGAGGCTCCCAGTGGATGGACCACAGTACACAAAGCTTCTTTTTACCCTCATTTTTTAAAGCATTTAATTTTTTTGTTAAAATGCATGTTTTTTTAGGGTTAAAATTAGGGTAAAAAAGGGGGGGGCTTATGTTGCATGCATGGTTGCATGGGCGCATATGCATGCATAAAGCAGGTGTGCACTATGCATTTGTTTTTTTTTAGCATGTTAAAAATTTTTAGTTATGTTGGGGGCATGTGCATTGCTAATTTGCACATTGCATTTTATTATTTTTGTGGGCACATTTGGCTGGGCAAAAATGTGCAATGTGCAAAATGTTCGCCTTTTTTTGCTTGCATTTTTTTTTCTAGTTGAGAGGCACGCATGTGCTGTTAGCAATTGCATAAAAAATGTGCCTATGTTGAGAAAAAATGTGCTATGCACCTAAAGGAAATGTTGAGGAGAAAAGAATGCACCTGCCCATGTGTTTTGTGAAAAATGCACTTTGGGGAAAATGTGCACTTAGGCTGTGCACCCATGCACAAAAGGGTTGCATTTTAAAATGCTTTTAAAGCATACAAAAAAATGCAAAGTTTTAAAATTTCCTAGATGGAAAAATAATGAATAATAGAAGAAAATAAATGATAGAATAGAAAAATTAATTATAATGATAGAGACTTAGAAAAATTAAATGGTAGAATAGAAGAATAAGATCATAATAAATGACTTGATTGGTTCCATGCAGGTGGACTTGGATGTGTTAGTGATGCGGGAGTGACAAGGGCGACTCTGGGCCTACGAGGTGACATTTAGCCGATGATGACCATATTTTCTTGGAGATCACCTTGGAGGTGACTGTTTATCTTACATAGCTCATATGCCACAGATTACCTTAGATCATGACCTTTGCTCATGACCTTAGGCCGAGAGATGGCGGTGAGCGAGAGTCAGACCTTTTGACTGCCTACTTGGTGAGATGAGTATTACATTGGAGGATGTTTGGTGGATCTTACGAGTTCCTATTCAGGGTCATTTGATTACATACGATGGTCACTAGACCGTATTGAGTGATATACAACCATGATATTTTGGAGTGATGATATATACCCATTGGGGTATGATAGTTTTCATTAGGAGGTGCATGGCTGATCCATGGCTAGGATGGGTCCCTATATATTTTTATTAGCTCTTGTCAGTGGCATATTGTTTCCTGAAAAGACTGGTGCATGATTCCCTCTGGGTCTCATTGGAGTGATTCACGACCTTGCTTCGGAGAGAGTGTATTGTTGGGGTCAGTGTATATTGGCTCATTTATACTTTGATTTACACTTGATAGCTTATCATGGAAAGAGGTCAATGGGTCTGCCACTTTATTACAGATATGGGCTTGGGATCATATTGTGATAGGAGCCCTTTACGGGAGCTTTGAGAGCTTGAGTTATTGGAGAGCCTTCCATCATGGGTTGGGTTCCAGATGGAGATGATATTCGCAGCCACAGGGGGACACAACTATTATAGGTGAGAGTTTGATGAGGTACAACCTCATATGATCACATGGCATGGCCATACAGGTTATACCATTGGCCTCAAGATGTTGTTGAGTTGAGTATTGCTAGTGGATCATTTCATTCTTGGGAGCAGGAGCTATATCTTGAGTGGTACAGTGGACAGGGTCCAACATCAGTTTGGTCTCATCTAGGGGATTCCTAGTGATGAGATGTGGTATGCACATAGATATAGAGAGGTCTTCCACATGGGGCCTTGGATCAGGTTGGGCCGAGCTCATGTGAGATTTTTATAGGTGGTTCCATAACCTTGGGTACAATGAGTGAAATAGTGGATCCAGGGACTACCCCGATTATGCAAGCATGGTATGTGACAGTGTTGCCATGTAGATTGACTATACCACATGAGGAGGTATTGGATGCAACAAGTACAAGGGGGGATGGCCCAAATCCTAGGGCACATCACATAGCACACAGGTACAGGTAGATCCACATGGAGGACCACATATAGGGGTACCAATGCAAGAGGTGCTAGTACTAGTACAACATTAGGTTTTAGTACAATAGGTAGGTAGTGGTGTAGCCACAGTATTGGCACCACATGCCCCTTCAGGGTTCCATTACGGGCACCATTGTGCAGGCACCTCCATCACCCCCTCACATGAGTCCATGACATAGTCCACCAGGAGGTGGAGGAGATGGTGGGGGTGGTGAGGATATGGAGGAGGATATTCAGGATATTATGGGATACATAGGGTGGGTGGTGGTAGGTGGTTGCCTTACAGCAAATAATTACAACATGGTGATAACTCTTACTCCATAGATGGTAATGCTAAGAGGGATCAGGAGCCATTACTCGAGAGAGACCAAGCTATCTATCAGATGGGGATCAGCTCATGATGATAGAGAGATCAGACCGGATAGAGAGAGATTATAGGCCATGACTAGAGTGAGATCGAGTGATGATAACAAGATATCTACTAGATTATAGCAGTAGAGAGAGATCGATCATTATATAGAGAGAGAGGATTAGGCTATAGAGAGAGATCTAGAGAGACTACTACATGGATAGAGCTAGCTAGCGTGAGAGTGGAGTGTGATACACTCTTACAGGTGATGGGCATGTCTTCAAGGGTATAATTGATGATTGGGCACAATGCTACTATAGCAGGTGAGGCCACATATTACAGGATGTAGTACTACACAGGTCATTCTGGAGAGAGAGAGAGCTCTAGTATAGTATATAGAGATTAGATAGTAGTCATCATCATCAATCTAGATCCCATAGGCCATCGTGATCATCACATGATGTATGCAGGGTCCTTCAGACAACAAGCTTTAGAGAGCAACATGGGTCAACAGCATAGCATGGTGTAACACCTTCTACATGTCCCAACACCTCATATGCCCCCACCTAGTGGTGGACCTAGACCAGGCAGTCCCGAGAGGGTGAGAGTCATGGTTGACTCTCTTATTGATGTACTAGATGTATTTTTTTTGGTGTATCACCTCGATATGAAGGCATACTTTTGTATGGATGTATATGTATTTTTTTTATCATGCCTCGTGATGAAGGCACTTTTTTGTATAGATGTATGTTATATATTGTTTTTTATTATGCCTCGTGATGAAGGCACTTTTTTTATAGATGCCCATGATGGCTCATTATATCGATGTACTTTTGAGACACATTGTTTTGTACATGGACATTTATATTTTTGATGATGTATGATGATAGATGGATTACTGATGTATCACATGTTGTTTATGAGATATCATGTTTAATCTATATGTTTATGTTTGTATCACATGTTAGATTATGAGATAGCCTTAGCTGATGTCATATTGCATGTTGATGAGATACTTTGAGTAAAACATGTTTTTATTTTTGATATTGGTGTGGGGGGATAGATTTGTGATCATGCGCAACCCCTCTTGCCCCATTGATGATACGGTATTTGATGATTAGCTTTAGCATACATGTATGATGTAGACTTAGCATTTATTGATATATGATGTATAGATGTGATGGTTTTATGTGATATGATGATGAAGTGATAACACAATGTACAAGTAAAAATTAACAAGCACAAGTTAAACAAATCTAATCAAAGCAACACATTTATTTACAAGTATGCAAGATAAAATGAACTCAATGCAATGCACCACAGATTAAAATAACATTCAATCTAAGTAAGTAAGTGAATCCAACTTAAAGTACACAATACTAAAAAAAATGCAACTAAAAACCATACAAACCAACAACTAAAAGTAAGCAAACTACTACTTTGTTTTTGTGGGACAGTTTTGGGATGTTTTTTGTTGTTTTTGGTTTTATCTCTAAGACAATTTTCTATTGTTTTGGAGTTTTCTACAAACATATTTGAATGTTTTGATTTTTCCAAGGAACATATCTTGTATGTTTTGGGGTTTTCAAAAAGTTATACGAATGTTTTTGATGTTTTCTAAACAGTTTTTCAAAGTGAATGTGCAAGGAAATGAAGAAATGTGGATGCCCCCAATGTTAGATGGGATGTACAAGGGCAAATGCCACGTGTTATATGCCAAAAGTGACACTTGGAAGTTTCCCCAGCATGAGATGGGTTCATTCAAAGTTAAATTCTCCACATTCAAAAGGTTGGATCAGCCGGATCAGGCAAAGAGGGATAGGCTCACAAGGGACTCAGAAAAGGTAAAGACCAACTTAGGACAAAGTTGTCATACTCCTAAACCTGAAATGCTTGTGAAAACAATGGACCCTCCTTGGCGCCGGAAACTAGTTTTCACCAAAGGACTTGTCCAAAGTGCCACCATTGTGTGGTTTTCACTATTGGATGCACACTATTTTATTTATCTTTTTTTTTTCTTTTTTTATACTTTTTTTTTTTTTCTTGATATTTTAGAGACCCCATACTTAAGCATAGAAGCACTTAAGATGCATTGCATTCATGGGTTCTCGAAGCTCTTGGCCATCTGAATGGGCTAGCTTATAGGCACCTGAACCAAACTTGGTAACCACAACATATGGTCCTAGCCAATTGGGTTCAAATTTCCCTTTCTTTTCATGGTCCTTATTGGTGTTCTTCTGATTCTCTTTTAACACCAAGTCCCCTACCTCAAATTGATGAGGTATGACTCTTTTATTGTAGCTTCACCACACTCGATCCTGATACACTTTAAGGTGATTGAGAGCATGAAGTATTTTCTCATCTAATAGCTCCAACTCTTCCAATCGAGCTACTTTGTAGTCCTCCTCTTCATTCAGGTAGTCCCTTAGCTCAATACACAAAGAAGGGATCTCGATCTCTAAAGGTAGTATGACTTCCATTGAAATACTAAGGAGTATGGAGTGGCACCTGTGGGGGTGTGGATAGAAGTTTTGAATGCCCAGAGGGTAGGGTGAATTTGTAGATGCCAGTCATGACCTATCTTGTTCACCATCTTCTCCATAATGTGAATTAGGGTTTTATTGGAAGCCTCGGCTTTCCCATTACCTTGAGGGTAATAGGGGGTCGAGAACTTAAGGGATATTTGAAAGTGTTTGTAGAGTGCTTTCACTATTTTATTCTTAAATGGCTTACCATTATCAATGATAATAGATGAAGGGATACCATATCGACAAATGATATGGTTCATGATAAATTTAGAGATTTGGGCACCTTCAACATAGGTGAGAGGAACAACCTCTACCCATTTCAAAGTATTTAGTTGTAGTAATGATGAATTTATGACCATCTAAAGAGACAGGGTTAAGTTTCCCTATTAGATCGAGACCCCACTTTGAGAATGACCAAGGGGTTGTGATGAGTATGTGAAGGATTGCACTGCGTGCATGTATCAAGTTGTCATACTTTTGACAATCCATGCACATTTCTTCACATGGTTACAATAATCATGCTCCATGGTAGGCCAATAGTATAGCCTACTCTGAGTATTTTCTTTGCAAGGATGATCCCATTAGTATGAGCCCCATAGATGCCTTCGTGCACCTCTTTAATTGCTTGGATAGATTCATCTAAACTTAAACATCACAATAGATTCCCATCGTAGCCTCGGCGGAAGAAGAGGGTGCCCCAAGTAGGGTATAATGGGCTATACATTGGATGAGGGTGCATTTTTCAACATGAGAAATGTTAGTGGGAAAGGTTCCATCATGGAGGTAATTAAATATTTCATACCACCATGGGAAAAGGGACCAACAACATCACACACCAAACAGAATCTGGTATGTCATATGTCGGTGTTCTTAGATTTTCTACGAAAGAATGGCATATCATTGTTCCCTGGTGGAATACTCAACATGGATCCTATTGTAGCCATATACATCATCTTGCTCTATTTTTTGTGCTCTTGGTATTTTCTCAAATGTTATCTACTCAAGAACTCCTTTAAAGAATCAACCATCCTTTTATATGGAAGAAGTTTCTTGTCTTTGACCTTGTATTCATCTGTGACTTGTTTTATAATGAGCATTGAATCACCAATGCAATTGACTCATCTGATATCCCACTTGATGGCTAGCTTCATCCTTGATGAGAGCTTCATACTCCACTATATTATTCATGCATGGGAACCCACAGAATGCTTGGGGAATCAAGTCTCCCGTAGGAGTGATTAACACAACTCCGACACCTGAACCATGAAAGGTAAAGGAGCCATCAAAGTATAGTTTCCAAATGATAGATTCCTCAAGGTACATGATGATGCATCTGTAGTTCTAGACTCAAAGGTTCGGTACCTGGTAGTGGAGCTTCTACTAGTTGATCTACTAAGACTTGTCCTTTCACTAACTTTTGATGCACATACTCAATGTCAAATTCACTTAACAAGATGATCCAATTAGCCATCTTTCTAGTTAGGGTGGGTTTTGATAATAAGTATTTTAAAGGATCAACCTTTGAAATAAGCTTGACTTTATTGTTGAGAAAATAGTGGCGTAGCTTTTGGAAAGAAAACACTACGGCTAGGAAAGCCTTTTCGATCTATGGATAGTTGAGCTCATATGCTATCAATGTTCTGCTCAAGTAGTATACAACTTTTTTCTCTCTTTGCTCTTTATCATATTGGGCCAACAGTGCCCCAATTGCAAAATGTGTAGTAGAAATGTAAAGCAACAAGGGTTCTCTCTATGTGGGTGGCATGAGAACAAGGGGGGTTTAGCCAAGTATTCTTTTAGTAAAGAAAACTTGTTGTTGTTCTGCCCCCAGGTGAAATTAACATCTTTCTTAAGAAGATGTGTGAATGTATGACACTTGTCTGCTAGCTATGAAATAAACCTTCTGATGGCCTAAATTTTCCCTTGTAAGCTACGTAGTTGTCTAATATTTTTAGGAGGAGGCATTTTTGTGATGATAGTATGACCTTTGTGGGTCCACTTCTATTCCTCTCCTTGACACAATGAATCCTAGTAATTTCCCAGATAGCACACCAAGACACATTTCTTTGGGTTAAGGTGGACTTTGTAGTCTCTTAGGCACTGAAAGATACACCAAAAAATCTTTGGGTGCTCCTCCCAAGTTCTAGATTTAGCTAGTATATCATCTACGTAATCTTCCATGATGTCACTTATCATGTCATGAAATATTACAGTCATCACCCATTGATATGTAGCACCTTGCATTCTTAAGGCCAAGGGCATGACTTGGTAGCAGAATGTCCCCCATGGGGTTGTGAAAGTTTTCTTGTGTTGATCTTCCTCCACAATATTTATCTGATTATAACTTGAGAAGCCATCCATGAGTGATAGCATCTCATAACCAACAGTAGAATCGATGATCATGTCGATGTTAGGAGAGGAAAGTCATCCTTGGGACAAGCTTTGTTAATATCTCTGAAATCGGTACACACTCTGATACCGACTGGATTTTTTTAAACTGGTACCACATTAGAAATCCACTCTGAGTAGTCGATAGGCTGATGAAGCCTACTTCTAATAACCTTTCTAGCTCTTCCTTTACCAGTAAGGTGACACGAGGATGCATCTTCCGAGCTTTTTTTTGATGGGCTTGGCATCTGGGTGCACAACAAGATTGTGCACCACTAATGCAGATCAAGTCCTGCATGTCAACATAAGACCAAGTGAAGATATATCTGCATACTCTCTCAAAAGTCCTATAAATGTTTTTTGCTCTTGAGCTGAGAGTGAAGCTCCCAACTTAACTATTCTAGGAAACTCCTCTTGTGTCGATGTTAACATCTATTGTATCTTCCACTAGTAGCTTTGACTCATCCTCCATGCACGTAGGATCGGGAGGAGATTGAGATCCTCCTCTACCAAAGGTGGTTTAGGAGATCCTCATCTTTATATGGGTACACTATCTTTTCCATAGGTTGTTCTGCTTTTTTTCCACAAGCGCCTCGAAAGAGTTTTCACTATAGGACTTCCCCTTTTTCTTTCCACAAGGGATTTTCTATAGGACTCTTTCCCTTGCTCACTTTTTTACTTAAGTGTCCACATAATTCTACCTCCTCTCCAAAGTATGTACACATGCATTGAGCTGAATGGAGAATCCTTTCTTGTGATCATTTCTTGGAATGTTATCTCTGATGCCCAGGAACTCACCAATAGCCTCATCATTCTAAAACACATCAATAGGTACGTGTTTTTGTTGATCCCAATTCACGAGTGATGGGTAGATGAGGTTTAATGTTTGAGTTATAGGGGATACGATGGGTGTAACAGGGGTTATGGTAAGGATAGCCATGTTAGAGAATAGGTTCATAGAGGTGAGGTCTTCGTAAAGACTACACCAGAATCTGTTTCACTTTCATTTTCGAAAAACTATCCTCACTCTCAAAAGAAGCATACTCATTATCTGAAGGGTGAGACTCATACAAATGGATGCCAATACCTAATTTACCCATTATATGATGAGGTATTGGAAGAGCTTCTAATGGACCTTGTTCTTGGTGGCCACAACCACATCCTTGATATCTCATAGTAAGCATGATTATGTTAGGAATAACATACCTAGATGACTTGTAACACAAATCCATTTCATCATCTTGAGGATGAAATATAATATCATTGAGGATTATTTCATCTTCTAGCAAGCCACCTAAGTGAAATTTTTGAAAGGGGAATTCTCCCTTGATCTTTGGAATTTATAACATGGTCTACCACGTGCTTGGGCTGATAGCGGAATGTTTTGAACCATAAGGGCTTGTTGAAGATTATACTCTCCACAACCATTGTTTATGAATTTCATCTCCCACGTAGCAAAAGGAGATTCCAATGTAGATGCACTATTTTCACTGGGAGTCAGGGTGTCTGGATCCACTCATGAAGCGAGGGCCTCCGACTGAATAGGGACAACAATCTCCATAGAGGGACACTCATAGATGGTAGGAAAATAACCCAAAATGCTCTATAATGAGAAAATGGTTGGGGATCCCCTTGTATAGTAAGTGTTTTCCTTCATATTTGTAAATTTAAACAATGATGATACAT
Source organism: Taxus wallichiana var. yunnanensis (assembly GCA_018340775.1). Classification (NCBI taxonomy): domain Eukaryota; kingdom Viridiplantae; phylum Streptophyta; class Pinopsida; order Cupressales; family Taxaceae; genus Taxus; species Taxus wallichiana. Next base: position 111,469,173 of record CM031241.1, on the reverse strand, counting down.
TGATGGCATGACTGCATGGCATGAATCCATGGGCGTGACCGAGCAAGATGTTGTAAGGGAGCTCTAGGTCCAAGACATGGAACTTCATATCATGGGTTATGGGACCAACTTCCAATGAGAAAGTGATCATTCCAGCTGATTTTCTTTCTTCATTGTCATATGCCTTTATGGTGATGACCTTTGTCTCCAAATCAACTTTGTGTGCAGCCTAGTTGATGAACTAGTTTAAGAGTACAAATGTTAGACCCGATCCACCATCCACAAGCACTCTCTTGACCTTCTTACACTTGATTATTACCTCAATATGTAAGGGTAGGTTATGGGAGGGATTTTTAGTTAAGGCTTATCAGACTGAAGGTTATGTGTCTTACAGTAGAGTGATTTGTGCTACCATGGCCTATAAATGTGTTGGGTCAACATCAATAGATACTCTTGATCCTGTAAGGTTTTGCAAAAGTATATCCTTATGGACGTTAGAAATATTTAGAAGGTCTAAGATTGAAATCTTAGTTGTAGTCTTCTCTAGTTGATCTAACACATCATAGTGACTCTCTTGAGGAGGAGGGGGAGTAGGTTCTGAGATAACAAGGTGAGCCCATCATCATTTCCACATGCACTCTCTTGTTTTAATTCTAATCGTATTGATTTTCTCAATGAGTGGATCAACACAACCTATCAAGGCATCAAAATGGTCTTTGTTTGACACATAGTTAGCATTCTTATTCTGAGATGATTGTCCCCTGATCCAATTTTTTTTTCTTCATGATTGGGAAAAGGCTCTTTGAAGATCCCTAAGTTTGCATTTGGAGATTTGGTAGTGGTAAACATGAGTCTACTTCTATATCATCACCATTATCGACTAGGTCTTGAATGTAGTGTTTTAATCTTAAACACTTGTCAGTTTTGTGACCCTTTACGCGGTGAAATCCACAAAATTCATTATCTCTAAACCATGATGGTTTAGGTGCATGTCATCCCCATAGGGTTGTGTTTTAGGTACTTAACCATGTTTACGGCCTCTAACTACTTTAGTATGGATGATATTGATTCAGATAGAGGTGTGAAAGTATGATGTTTATACTCCGTAGGTGGATTTCCCTTTGTATTTCAAAGGTGTGTGGTTCTGAATGGCTTGTACTCACTTAGAGTCTACTATCCCATCACTAATGATGTTTTTTTCTTATTATGAACAAAATTTGGTTTTTCATTTAGATTTGGAATCATTATGATCATGGGAGAAAGGTTTTAGAGTCCCCTAGCTAACAATGCTTTTTCAATTTGACTCCCTTTTTTATTACCTCTTTGAACATGTTTGCCACAATGCATTTGCAAGTGGAACATAATGTCTGGATGGAGGTTGGGAAAAATATATTTATCAACTATTTTTTTTGGGTATGGAGCAAGGAAAAGTGGCTAGCTAATCCTCTCCATCATTGTAAAAAACAAGAAAGTTTTTTTTTTTTTCATTGTTTGGCATTACAGAGATCTAACATGGTAATGTCACTCTCTATATTAAAAGAAAAGTGACATACAAAATTTTTAGCTAATTCCAGCCATGTGGATATAGATCCCTTGGGGATGCGTATAAACCATTCTAACGCCTGTCCTCCTAAACTCCATGTGGGAAGAGGCGTATAAGATAATTGTCACTAAATGCAACCTCTTGGCATGCCATATAAAAATATTTAATATGGTCACGAGGGTCACCTTTTCCCTTATACTTGTCAAATTTTGGAAAATCAAAGTGTCATGGGAAAGGTACTGTAGCATGGCCCTATCAAATGGATAAGGGCACAACTCATCAAACTAGTATTTCTTATTGTTACCAGTTTTACCTTCTTGTAATGCTAGAAGGGCATTCTTCATAGTGGACCACTCTTGATTGAAGAGTGGATCTTGTGTGGGTGGCGTAGGTCTATACGAAGGATTAAATCTAGGTGTATTCCCACCTCTATTCTCTGTGAGAATTTCTTCATAAGGGTCTTTTGTGTCTCCCATCGAGGAGTGTTTATTGGGAACTCGTGAAACAAAGTTTTTGGTTTTGCCTTTGGTATAGCTTGTTTCACAACTTTTGGTTGTTCCTTTTGTATATGTGAAGCCAAACTTTCCAATTGGCGAGTGAGGGCTTGGACTTGTTGTTCTAACATCACCTCTTGAATAGGTACTTCATTACATCTTCATTAGGGGAGGTTGTGCATGATGAACATGTTCCTCATTGTCTTCACAATGTATTCTAATAATAGGTACTCGATAATCTCCATCATTTTCAAAAGGTATCTCCTCATTATTTTTATCAGTAAGTAGAGGCATGACATGGGTTTAATATTTCATTAATAGTACGATGAGGTTAGTCTACTTCTTCTTCTTCTCCTCAACCATTGTGAAATGAGAGAAGGGTCCACTGTGGAAGGTAACTTAGCTCCTAGTTCCATAACACACATAAGAACCTCATGTTTGTTTTGAAAAATGTAATCATCAAAATTGGTGGGAGGACACTCTATATTCATACGAGGAGAATCTTCCTCTCCACCACTATGGTCAACCATGAGATTATCCTCTAAAAGAGGGTTGTCACCTCCAAATATATCAGCTTCTAATCTTTGGGATCCCATTCTCGTAGTAGGCATACTCTGAAATAGAGATACAACATGAAATATTTCCACTAAGGTTTACTAAAAAGGGACCTTAGTCAAATTTTTGTAGTGTAACGACGCTAAATCATCAAAAAAAGGTGACTATAAATAACCACAAAATCAATAGGTCAATGTGAACCTATGAACCAAAGAATAAAGAATAAGCTACCCTAGCAAGGTAATATATGACACAAGTTTTTCTAGAATAATACAATGATGTCTAATACTCAAAATTTAGTCACAACAAATAGTTTACTCCCTAAGATTTTTCTAGATAGGTTTGAAACCAAATAGTGACAACACAATATCACCAGTTAGGTCAAGTTTGAAATAAACAAGACCTAAATGCTAAGATAATGTTGATGTGATCTTCTAACAAGGTATACTAAAAACTAGTTTCTAAACACTAACAAAGTCTAAGTGTTGTAAAATGGATGATACAAATGTGAGCAACGTAACAACACTATTTGGACACGTAATCCAACTTTGTGAGAAAGAAAGATTTTAGTATCAAAATGGTGTTATAGCGATGCTAAAAAAGTAACCTCAACACTTACAAAACTCAAGACAAGGCTAGGATGTAAAAACTATGTCTAAGTATAACAAGAAATTGTTATGCATGTGAGCAGCATAATAATACAATATAGAGATTTAGGCCCAGTTTCACAATGGAAACAAGACATAAATATCTCAATTATATGGCTATAATGTGGGCAAGTAAACAACTCAAAAGAAGAAATGATGATATCACCTAACTAAAAATGATAATGAGTCTCAAATATGGGTTTTTGAGACAATGAGGGCCTACTAGATCGTGAGTACGTACCATGCACACTTTCAACACTTGCACTTCTGGCATTGCAACCTAGTCACACAAGTAGAATAAAAAAGTGGTGGACACGTAATATGATCAAGCAGTATCCATATATGTTGTTTCCTTTTTTCCCAAAATGGGCAACAAGAAAACAAAGGTGTAAACCAAGTGGTGTTGAAAAATACTTGGTGTAACTTTGGCAGAGTTTCACCTTGTCTTAGGACAAGTGAAAAACTAGGTCAAAGTAACACTAAATAGATTTTGTGATGAAATATCACGTGGTTTCAACTTTAAGAGATTCTTTCCCTTGTTTGAAAAAAAAAGAGTTTGAATCCAACAAAGTTGTCACTTTGTGAGAGCTCTCAAGTATAACAACTAAGACAAAAAAATGGCTCCAAGCCGAAAAGCTTTCCTAGGGGTTCTCTCTCTATGTGTCACAAGTATTCTCTGAGCTCGATTTACCAAGGTTTCCCAAGGAGTATCTCATTTACTTTACCCCCTTCTAATACAATGAGAAATAGTTTCAATTGTATTATCAGGTTTCCATCAAAGTAACTTTGACTTAATCTCACCAAGGAGTCAATTCGATGTGGAGCACTTTCTTTTCGTTCACCCCTCTTGTGTGAACTACTTACAATTAGGGTTCCTAACAATGAGCAACTAGTGTGTTCATTGTATTATTATCTTGGGGTCACAATGGAAATAAATAACTTTGACTCTAATCTCACCAAGGCGTACTAGTCAATTTGGTAGTGTGGAGCACTTTCCTATTTTGTTCACAAGGTTCCCTCTTGTGTGAACTACTTTAGGGTTCCTAGGACCACCCCCATTGTTGTAGCTTAAGGCTTATGCCAAAGGGGTTATGTCCTAGTTTAAAGCGGATGAGCCGTAGCTCTTAACCAAAACCTACAATATAGTGTTTTGAATTTGTGTGTTGGTGTGTTTTTTATCTTTTGGATTAAGCAATTTGGTTTAGACCTTTTTGGCTACCTACAACACACATGAATGTTAGAATTTGGTTTGAAGAGAGCCCTTCTTTCTTTGACAAGTGTTTTAGGTCCTTCACACAAATGGTTAGTAGTTCAAAAAGATTCACAATATCATAGAAATATAGCAATGAAAAAATGCTTGTAAATCAACTAACTACCATCAAACTTTGCAAAAAAAGGTTTATTCCCAATTAATCCAAGTGCTTCTTAATGAAAGACTAAAATTGCTTTTGATTCCCAAGATCACACTAGGTGCAAGGGAAGAGCATACACAAATTTTAGCCTTGATTATTTATCAAGTGAAAAATCTCTTAAACTAAAAGATCAAGTACATGTCAAAAATGAAAGTTTATTCCCTTAAGCACAAAATGAATGATGATTGTTCCTACTTACTCCCAAGAAGCAAAAAGTGGTTTAGAGGTGTTTTTGATTCTCAAGATCACACTAGGTGCAAGAGAAGAGCATACACAACCCTATTCCAAACTCAAACAAAGTATGAAAACATAATCACTCATCAAACCCTAAGCCAATTTAATCAAAAATCCCTTATCAAACCCTAAGGCAATTTTGTTAGGAATATTGCTCTAAAATCAATAATGACACAAAAACAACAACTAAAAACCCTTAAAAATGACAACAATCCTAAAAACAAAATTGAAATTTTGAAGTTTGAGGAAATTTACCTTAGTGCATGGGCACACTTTAGTGCATGGGTGCACTCAGACATGGGTGCAGAGCATGGGCACACACACAGTAGTGCACAGGCACACACAGTAGTGCATAAGCACACCTCTATCAATTTTACATAGTTAGTTATGCATGGGCATGTCCCATGAGGTGGCAGGCACACTTTTGATGCACAGCACACTTTTACACATAGAGAGCCAAAATCTAGTGTTGCATGAAGCACATCAAGTGTGCACATGCACATTTTTGATGCACATGCACACACTTCTAGTACACATAGATGCACTTTCTCACATGCACACTCTTGCACAAGCACACTTTTTTTCCTGTAGGTGCTCAAAATCTAAGTTTTTGAAAAGATTTCTTGAAAAAGATCAAAACTTTGGTATTTTGAGGAAATTTTGACAGGGCTTCACCTCCTTATATCCTACAAAGAACATGAAAACACAACTTCTACTACTAATCTAGTTGAAACAACTACCTAGCTTGAAAATTGATCTACAAAACTTTGAAAATTACTCTAAAACTTTGAAATTAATCTAAAAATCTTGAGAAACTAATCTAAAAAGCTTGAAAGTACTCTAGAAAGCTTGAAATTAAACTAGAAAACTTGAAATTAATCTAGGAAACTTGAAACTAAGCTAAAACTTGAAAAATCTAGAAAACTTGAAATGAAAAACTTTGAAACTAAGTTAAAAAGCTTTAAAATTGAATGCAATGGGGTATTGTCCCACCAGGCGTGCCAAATGAAAGCACCCTAAACTTTACAAAGAAAATTGCATGACTAACTAAGGAAGGCTAACACCATTTCCACCTCTAGTCAAGGCTCTAAGTCTAGGAATGTAACATTAAGATAGAAGCTTAAAGGAATGCTTAACTAACATGAATACAATTCAAAATCTAACTAAACATGCCTACTAATATGCTCAATTACCTAACATGGGCCTAAATAGACCTAAGAGGGCAATCAAATGGGTATGGTTGCTACTCCAAACAAGGTGAAATGGCCTCTCCAAATGACTTACATGGTCACTTTAGATATCCATCTACTAACCTTGTTGAAGGCTTTAGGCAAGGATTGAACTTGGCTATAAATCATATTTATTATATGAGATGCAAATCAAAGCATGGTGTAAAGTATTAAGGTATGAGGTGAACTTTTTATAGTTTTCCTTTTGGGAAAACTTGTATTTTGGTGCATGTGGGACTAAAAGCCCAAATTAGATTAGAATTGCTAATCATGATTAAGCTTTGCTAATCACAATTAGTGAATTAACAAGTGATTAAGATGTGTGGAGCCTTAATCAACCACTTAGGGTCAACTAGGAGGCTAGGATAAGATTTTGAAGCTTGTTGAGATGTTGTGGAGGAAAGTGGGTGATTTTGAGTGGTTGGAAGAGGGGTTTGAGCCAATAATAGGGTATATTGACCAAGGGCAAAATAGGCTTAATTAGCTAATAAACGCTAATTGTCTATTTTGAAGAGGATTTTGGCTTACGATTCATCGTAAAGTGGCATCCTGAATGTGAAAGGGATTTGGTGATCAACAAAGTGCTTGTTAATTGACCAAAGTGGCAAGAATGTTAGTTAATTAGCGAAAATCACTAATTATAACACTATCATATTATACCTAAAGCTATAACTACTATAAAGCCTTTGTCACTTCTTAAACATGAATCATTATACTTTGACAAATATCTCGATCATATGCACGATAATTTTCTTACCCTATTTAATAAATTATTGATTCATCTACCCTCTACTACACATCATCCACCCCATTGGTTGGAATAGGAAAAAGGATGACCTTTTTATAAATTTTATCATATTAATGGGCATTCGATAATGATTGTTATGCGCTAAATCAAAAACTTAAGTGGCTTGAAGACAAAGGAATTATCTCTGATGATAATAGTCATGGACATATATCTCTTTCCACTCCTTTGTGACATTGTCTCCAAAGACTATGATTCTTGATGATGGTCTCTTCATGAACAGTCGGTTTCAAAACATATTAGTAAAGCTCTCCCTATGAATGAGGTTGTTAATAACCAACCAATACCAAAGTTAAAGCTCAAATGAGTTGCAAAGGACCAACAATTTATAGTACAAGATACTAGAGTTATTCATATATCTATTGTAATAATGAAAAGATACCCATCTATTCAACCAACTAGTAACTCAAGTGTGATCCTTGACGATGCATGTTAGTGATCCAAACTAACCATTTGTCTTTTATTCAAATAGACTATCATGAATTCTTAACTCACAGTTCATCATGCTTATTATTCCTATTGGCTAAACATGACGTCTCTTCTTAAATTCCCAAGGGCATATGAGGATTACCCTTCCTTATTTCTTAAGAACATGTTTCCTCATCATTAAATTTGTTCCCACATACTTTCATGTCAGGACTTCTTTCACTACCTTTACATGCGATATAAACATCAATGCACATTGGCATTTTTTCTCATCCTAATTAATTGCACCACATTTAATAAATCATTTGTACTTAAAATAACCATCATATTCAACACATATACCACATTTAATCCTACATTACTCAAACACATCAAGGCAATATATGTAAAAACAATTAAAGCTAGTAGTAATCAATCAGAATATCATCACATAATGACACCATGTAAACTTAACATTGAAAGTTACACACACATAATATATTCAAAAAATTGACAATAAAATAATGGTCATCCCTCCTCAATCATTTTTATACATCATCATCCTATTTCAAAACCTCAATGAGAGCATGACAACTCAAGGCCTTCATTACATCTCTATGACCATGTGAATGTGATCATGAATTATATTTTCATATCTTTTCATGTAAGGTCTCTATCTAAACCCTAGCCTCAACATATACTATTCATTTACACTCATCAACTTTATCACCATATCATGTACAAGTTTTATCCCATGTGGATGTTGATTTATCTATGTTGGATATACTTGAATCTCTTCTCGCTTACTCTATAATTCAATACATGTAGTAGCTACCATGACTATGGGGTCAAACAAGTATGCAAACTCCTCGACCACATCATCAAATCAATCTAACATACCACTAACCACAACATTGTTGGGGATGTTCCTATTCGATGTCCTCATGAATGCATCCAAGGTCATCGTCCAATATGTGCCATTTATGCAGACGCACATGGTTAAAAATTTTATTAGTTACTACTCATTTGATATTTTAAAAATATATCACAATCAATTCATTACACATTAGGTAATCCTAAGATACTCACAAATAAAAATAACCATGGCTATGACATCATCTACAGGGCATCTCCCTCACCTACACCATCCCCTCCTATGGATGGGGGCATACCTACTCCATCTCTTACTCCCAGCGGTGTTCCACCTCCTAAGCCGTCTATGATCACGGAAAAAACAATACCCATCAAGACTCTTCCCACCATCGAGTATAAGATGTAGTACATTCTTCATCATTTATGTCACCTACATCTACTATTGGGTCTACCTCGTTGACAAGTGGGGGAAATAATTATGCTAGTGTCAGTCCTGGATGACTCCCATCTCTCAATGTTATGTGTGTCAATATCCTTCACACATATGGAGCTAGAGGAACATCTTGTACTAAACCAAATTGCAAATGTTGCCACTGATATAGCTCTCTTATCTTGATCTTTTGATCCTCTAACCACATAGTCTGGCACACTCTATGAAGGTCTATGACATCCTTTTCCCAAACATAGAAAATTCATATAAGGTATCCATATGATACCACCAGGGGTCAACCTATCTAATATGGGTCAATTAGATGTGGTGCCCAAGCCTCTCCTCTTGGGTATCACTCACCATACTACAAATATCTTTGGATGGGCCAAAACGGCCTTAGGACCTTTAATTTGCCACACTCTGACAACTATATGATCATAAGCTCATATATGAAATAATGTCATGACCACCACACCACCTCTATAGCTCTCAAAAGAGAACCTGTATAAATCTCTATGCAAGTGGGTCAACATATTACGATCCCAAACATATTTGAATATGTCATCCTCTATCAAAGGACTTATATCTACCACATCATGTATGAGATCGAAACCCCACGCCATCTATTTCTACAAATGATGCTAATAAAACTGCGATAAAATTTCATAGTTGTGGAACCTTAACTTTCACAATTGAACTCAAGTAAATATTTAGCTCCGTAAGGCCACCTATATCAAACCAAAATCTACATGCCCAAAGGTGCATCACGAAATGACACATCTATCGGTAGGAACTTCACCCTCTCCCTCAATAGAAGAAGCCACGAATATGGTAGAAATCCTCTATGGGGAGCAAAAAATTAAAAGTATTTGAGTTCCACTACTCACACAATGCGGTGATCAACTGCATATTTGGGGGCACTTCCCCGGTTTGGCTACATAACACAAATCAGCTTTGTCTAACACATCCCAACAATCATCATCATATCCTAACTAAATAAGGGTATCCATGTGATGGCCACCTTGAAACACCCTCAGATACATATCTCTTTGAAATAATAGACTAATTAAACATGTATTAGATCATCCATCATCAAGAAAAACTCTACAATAATCAAATGACATGTTAACTATCAAAATTTACAACTATATACCAATATCATTCACTATTTTCAATGTTAGGTCGAGACCATACAGATAGGGTCAAGACCGTACACTTAGGGTTAAGACTGTACATAACTGTATGGTTCTAACCTAAAAGTCAAAAATGGACCATTTGGTCCTATATACCATGATGGTCTCAAATTTAGCAATTTTACAAAAATATTTAAAATCGCTACTTTTTTCAACAAAATCACAAGTTTTTGACACTTACCAACTAATCAACCATTTTTGCCTAAATTTTATTTGGTAGCCAATCAAATCACAAGTACGAGGCCTCTCGGTACATGACATTCTCTCTCTTAGAGCACAACTCACTATCAATCAAAATAACAATGAAAGTACTATTTGAATTTTCTACCATATTATTTATAATAAATGGCCCCCTTTGGGCATATATTCACATGTATTAACCTACTCTTATCAACCGATTAATACCTCAAACTTCTATACTCCATATCATTAAGAATAGTTTCTTTGATTTTTAATTTTTTTGAAAGCATTGGGATCTTTATTTACTTTTTTTTGTATTGAAACATGACGACACTTCATTCAAAATCTATTTGGATCTCGTTATCCTTGTTTTCAAAAAATTTATTTACACAATGTATGCCTATATGTTCACTACAATAATTTTTCTAAGTCATATTCATGGTAAATTAAATAAGTGTTTATTAGATTCTATCAAGAATCGATCTCCCTTGCATAAATTATACACACTCTATACTATTCTATTAGACATATTCTTTATTTCACAAACTTTGACTCTATTTTACACCTTGTATAAGATCAATACTATTTTATCAAACACGGCTCTCTTTCACAATTTCAATTTGCAATTTACACTTTATAGCAAGGCAATTTATCTATTCACTACTTCATTGTTGATGCTCGGAAAGCAATGCAATGTCAATCAAATTTCTATCAATAATGACTTTTATCCTCAATACACTATTTAGCGCTAATGACACTTTTCTCAAATTTTTGTCAACACTTATTTTTATCTCAAGCACTTCTATTTTCCATCATTTTTTTTTCTTCAAAAGGGGCATAACTATATGGGATGGCTATGCAAGGCCATCACCTCCCCTTTACAAATAAACATGTAAATTAAAGGATCAAACAATCAAATCTAGATACAAAGATGCATTAAACATTGTGGTTATAAATATTATGGCTAGCTACACAAGGCCATCCTCTCTCCTATACAAATCAATATACAAGCTCAAACTGTTTCACACAGAATTTTGTTCCAGAATAGAGTTATTTATATCTTTTCATTCTCTTGAGAAACAAATAAGGGTTAGGGCTAGGAGGAATACATGTGAGTGTTGGGAAGGTGTGCGCGTCCGTAGAGAGAGATCAGACCGATTGTGAAGAGCTCCTTTTTGTCTGGGAAGGACTACCTATAAATAAGAATGCAAGACCACTAGATTTTTGTTAAACAATAAGTGAGGGAACTGCCTTGGGCCCAGGAAATATTAGACTTCCTTTCGAAGGTGGTCAGTTCCCTTTTAATACAAATTAATGCAAATGATAATAAAGAAGCTATTGCGAAATCACGATTTAGGTACCTCGTTACTAAAAGCAATAGAGACTAAACTACCAATAATAAAATGTCATGTTGTTTGTTTGGTCACTGGTTATTGATACGTTCAGATCAAGTTATAGGGATAGACAAGGCTGGATATGAGATTGTTTGGAGGTAAATAGGTGAAAGGTTGGTTTTTGGTATAAGTCACAGTGACCGATATCAATTTAGGCCTATACCACATCGGTTATAAAACCGATATTGGTAGGGGACAACCGATATCGGTAGGGGCAGTGATTTAGGGGCTTTTAAATGGAGGTTGGTTGTAAGGTGGTTATGGGGTTTAGAAGGTTGGTAGATGGTTGAGGGGAGTAGTAGGGTGATAGAGAAGACTCAGAGAGTGAGAAAGCTATCTTTGGGGCAATATAGAGATGGATGAATGAAGGTTAGGTGCAGGGTGCTGTGGGTGGTAGATCCAGGAGTGAGCTTATAATCACTATGAATCAAAAGTTCACAAAGTAGTGTCTAGAAGCATACAAGGTAATAAAAGAGACTACTTACTAGTTTCTGATGTGGATGCAGGTCTAAGGAATGCAGTGGCGAAGGCAAGGCTCAGTTGGGATGATCCGGTAATCGGAAGTGAGCTGATGAAGCTATCCTCTGACTCTCCCAATGTTTGGATGAGTGTGATAGTGATCTAGTTGCTCAGTTATAGTCTTGGGCTCAATACTCCTCTCTGCAACCTCTTCTCTCTCTCTCACTTGTCTCTCTCTTGCAAAATGAATTCGGATCCTTTGGTTTTGGTTGGGGGAGGTCATTTACAGGGAACCGATGGCGGTTACCTAACCGACGCCGGTCAAGTAGGGACCGATGTCGGTTAGGTCAAAGTTGGCTATTTTTAGTAAAATATCCAACTTTCCCTCCTTTTCTCCCAGAGGGGTCAGTTGTGGGCTTGGTCAAGTCATTATTAGGTTCGTTTTGGTGTGGGTGAGGGGTGATGAGTCATGGGTGTGGGTCTAGACCAAGTTATAGGTCTTAATTAGGTTAGTTTAGGGTTAGGGCTAGGTCATGGTGAGGTGGCGAGGTGAGGTGGCAGGGTTGGAGATGTGGATTTATTAATTATAAGGTAATTAATAAATAATTAAGTGTGTAAGGTTTAGGTGGTGAGGTAGGGTTAGGTTGCGAGACGAGATGCGGGGCACAGGGCGTCGTAAGACCCAAATTTGGTGTCTACATTTGCCCCTTGTTGTCATGTAGCTTGTCTTGTAAAGCTGCAATGACAATAATAAGAAGTGGTTGCCCCAGTTAAGGGTATAGGTAATCCCCCTCAAATCTATCACAGATTGAGGTGACGTGAAATCAGGGATAGGGTTGATAAAGGGTGAATGATGATGAGATGATGGTAAGATGGTGGGGTAAGTTCAAGGAAGTAGATGCATGTTGAAATGCAGTAGTGCGACCAGGGTACACGATTTGAAGAGCAAACAAGCAATTCATAGGCAAAGGTCGATAGTTTATCCAAACAAGGTTGATATAATCCTGGTATCCAAGGCATAGGAAGTAGCTCCAGGGATATAACAGGTAAGGTATTGGAACGTTTAGGCATGTTCGGCGGTACCAAATGGTTGGTTTGGTTGAGATAAACATCACGGTCTCGGTCTAGGCAAAGCTGGTCGGCTGATCAATTCAAGTATCCTAGTCATGCTAAAACACGAACAGGTGAGCTCGATTGAACAAACAACTACATGATGGGTGGATAGAATCGTAATTTGCGGGCCTCGGTCGAGGTACTTAATTGGTGTGGCCTTGGGTCGGCCGATTGGTTGGGTGCGGCCGTGGGTCGGGCCGATTGGTTGGTTGCGGCCTTGGGTTGGGCCGATTGGTTGGTTGTGGCCTTGGGTCGGGCCGATTGATTGGTTGCGGCCTTGGGTCGGGCCGATTGGTTGGTTGCGGCCTTGGGTCGGGCTGATTGATTGGTTACGGCCTTGGGTCGGGCCGATTGGTTGGTTATGGCCTTGGGGTGGAGCCGATGGGTTGGTTGCGGCCTTGGGTCGGGCCGATTGGTTGGTTGCGGCCTTGGGTCGGGCCGATTGATTGAATTCTGACCTTGGGTCGGGCCGATTGGTTGAATTCGGCCTTGAGGCGAGCTAATGGGTTAGTTGCGAGCCATGGGTCGGGAAATTGGTGAGTTGTGGCCTTGGGTTGGGCCAATTGATTGGTTGCGGCCTTAGGTTGGGCCGATGAATTCAAAATAAGGCTATTTAGCAAAGCTGGGGGTAGGCGATGTGGTGAAAAATGGAGATTGGTGGATCAGTGGGAGGAACCAATAGCAGTGGTACCTTTGAGGATGGAGAGGCCAGGTGAGCGGCGTCGATGATCACCATCGCTACCTGGTTCGGGATGAGGCGCGGGGGCCTAAGTGAGTTTCATACATAGGGGTAGAAGAATAAATAAGGACTCTGACCTGCGTGTCGATAATAGAGAAGATGTATTTGTTTAACATCTAAATAAAACTGAATATGTATGTTGATTTGAGTTATGATAATAATAAGAATGTTTGTGTTTTGAATGTTTGGATTGATAAAGGACAAAGGTGAGTGTTATCAATATAAATACGCGAAAATATTTATATTTTTAAGGAAAACACAACACATGATAGGTTATGGTAGGGGATGGTCGAGCTAACCTTGGGAGACCCCATGTCTCCTAAGTGCTACCTACATAGCCCATTGCACAAAGCAAGGAGGGGCCTCAGACCGATGTAGTTCTCCCTTAGGACTAGGGAGAGGTGAATTCAGCAATTTGGTTGTGGTTAGGCAATTTGTTGGTTGGTAAAAGTTTGATGTTGGTAGGGTAATGTTGTTGGTGTTGGTAAGGTATTGGCGGTGTTGGTGTGGGTATAGGTGAAGCGAGGGTTAGCTTACCCAAGCATAGGAAACCGTGTCCTGATTAAGGTCAACACATAATCCTAGATTTGGGTAAAAGAGGCAAAAGTGTCCCATAGTTGGAAAGAGCTAAACAAAACACGTATTATCGTAGGATGAGCTTGAATCCCTAGGTACTTTGCATAGGTGAGAAGTCGATAGGTGAAAAGACTTGTATAATCATAATATATTGGATATACGTCACGTCCCTTGAGTTTTGTTGTTTTGAAGAATGGTGAGGTGAGGTGGATGGTATAGCTGGGGTGCAGAGAACTTGTTATAAGGTGATTATTCTAACGAAAGAGAACCAAACCTAAATAGACAAGTCCACGACTCAAAAGTGCTTTGAATACTACTTTTATTTTTACGGATATAGACTAATCGATGCGGGAAGTCTATATAGGATATGCATTTTGTTGTTCTTGAGGTCTTCACGAAGCTGATCAATGCAGCTTGAAGCTTCGATAGAGGCTGACTTTGTATAGATGTCCTTGAGGAGTAGTTTACTTATAGTAGCGAGATGCGGCTTTACACATAGTTGTCCTTGGAGGGAGCTACTTATAGTAGCGAGATGCGGCTTTGCACATAGCTGTCCTTCGTGGAAGTAGTCTAGTTTATAGCTTAGAGGTCTAGATGTCTGTTTGGCATGAAGCATCTAGTTTTGCGGAAGTTTGACTCGAGAATATCCCGAGAATTGTATAATTGAGAACTTGTATTCTTGATACTTTTAAGTCATGGACCAGACTAAAAAGGGGAAGGCATCTTTAAGAGGAGGTGATGATCAAACCACGTGAGTTTGATTCTACTTTGAGATGCACATGAAACAAGGTGTATGAGGTGGTAAATGAGCTCGAGGATGAGCGAGCGCAGGTAGATAAGAAGTGATGTAACACTAAATTCAACAGTAGAATGGTCGGATATGCAAGGCATTAAGGGGTTCAGGCTTAGGTTTACCATTAAGCAAAGCTAAACGATAAGTACTTGATCCGTAAGTGTGAGTGATAATGTAAGGCCCAATCCAATTAGGAGCAAATTTTCCACGTTTTCTCTTTTCTAGTTTGGTTACATGTTGATTCTCTTTGAGGACAAGATCACCAATCTTAAAGGTACGCTCATGAATTCGCTTATCATAAGAACGCTTGATGCACTTTTGATAAATTTGAAGGTGGTCGAGAGCGAGTCGGGAAGGTGAGGCTCGAATCTGAAGCTCGACGGTTGGTTAGATATTGAAAATCAGATTGGAAGGGAACCACACCAAGGGGAGGTTCGGGGAGGGAAGGATGACAGAGGGATGCATCGACACCCCCATACGTTAGGTTAGGTGCGCGATTAGGTGGTCCATAGGAGATCACCTCCCCCACATGACGGTCATAGGTAGGATGCGCATGTAACTGTCCATACTCTTGTGGGGTATGGAAGGTGCTAACGTTGTATAGGCGGTACTCCCCCAGCATAAGGCGTTGAAAAACACCTACCAAGGGATCCGAGGTTGGGATGTTGTCCGCAGGAAGGAAGAGGTATTCGCGTCGGTGGTTTCATTGGTCGAAGGTGTGGGTGCGGCTAAGGTGGATGGTTGAGGCGTGGTTGAAGTAGATGGTTGGGTCGGATCAATGGGTGCCTTGACTAGTACAAGCACATCATTAGGGCGGTATAACATATTGCAGGTTTTGAAGGGGAAGCGTCAGCTGTGACGGTGTATGACTTCCCCTCATACTCAAATTTTATGCATCTATGTAAGGTGGAGGGAACGCATCCCATAGCCTGGATCTAAGGGCGGCCTAACAACATGTTGTATTGGAACTCTCCCTCAAGGACATAGAAGATTTTGGGCAAGGTACGTGGCCCTACATGAATGTTAAGGATCACGGTGCCTAGGGTAGAAGTAATAGCATCGTTGAATGAACACAACATGGTGGGGTTGGCACACATGCAGCTAGGAGGGATATTCATCTATTGGAAGGATTTGGAAGAGACAATGTTTAGGCTAGTGCCCCCATCGATCATAACACGACGTACCCAGATGTCCCGGACGTAAGCCGAGATGAAAAGAGCGGGGTCAGGATCTTCTACACCAAAGATGACAATTTCTTCTTCAGAAAAACTGACAGCAGCGGCTTGTTGTACAGGGACAGAGGTGGTTGTGGAGGTAGGTTGTTTGGTGAGAGAAGCGACATGGTTGGGTGTTAAGATGGAGGTGACGGGCAGGGTTTCGTTAGGTAGGACCTCTATCCCTTGGAGGATCTCAATTAGAGCTTGTCGATGAGATTCAGATGTTTGAATGAGATCATAGAGTGTCATTTTTACAGGAGATTGGTGAAGTTGTTTGATCATGGTGCGATGGGAAACTCCATCAGAGACTGATAGGTAGGTCCACGAATAACCACTTTAGGTGGTGGTGCGATCAAGATGGCGGAAGGAGAAAGAGAGGCGCAGGTGTGCTCTCTTTATCTTTTCCATTGTTTTTCTGACCTCGAGTAGCAATGCTAATCATGTTGATCTCATGAATACGAGATGAGGAAGATGGCAGGGATAAGTCATTGTTCTCGAGAGGCGGGGTTGCAATGATGATAGATTTTGGCGAGGCGGGGATAGGTGGTATAGGAGAAGGGATCGAAGCTAAGGGCTTTTCCCTCCATAAGTTGTCTTTCTTAGATTTTCTATCTGAGATAGGCAACTGGCGAAGGATGGCTTTCAAAGCTTTGCATCCTTCTACATTGTGTCCTGGTGTGCGGTGGTAGGCACAGATTTTAGATTCATCATAACCTATAGGTCGAGGTTTAGATGGATCATAGGGTCTGAGTGGGGGTAGGGAAATGGTCGCATCCCCTACCAACATATCAAGGATCTTGGCGTAAGATCCTTTGAGCGGGTCAAATTCAGATGAAGATGAGGCTATTGATTGAGTGGGTGAGATTATTGATTGTTTTGGTAATGGTTGGGTACGAGTGGTTCGTACGGGTGGTGGTTTAGGCAAGGGATTTTGATGATTGGGTTTAACTAGGCGTGGCTTCTTCTACGCAGAAGTCATGTTTAGCTGGTTAGATGATGAGGCCACAGATGACGTGGTGGCAGGAAACAACCATGGGGAAAGAGGAGCGACAACAAACAAGTCCTTCGATGATCGAGTTTGCTTAGGGTTGGTAGGTAGGTAGGATACTTGGGGTGACGGTGTTGAGATGCCCATGGATTTTTGTATGGGTGCAGAAGGTGCAGGTCATGTTAAAGAAGACGTGGGAGGCATGGTGTATTGAGGCAAGGTGGAGGGGTGAGGCCCCAATATAGAAGGTAGGTGTGACGGCGAGGGTTGAAACCGTGCCTGTTGTATCGGTGTGATCGGGGCGAGGGTTTTAGTTGTGGCGGAGGCATAGATTGGACTCGAGGAGATTGGGTCATCTCCTAGGTGGATTGACGACTTTATTTTTGGATAAATCTAACCGTTTAGGTGGGTGCGTCAGGCTGGGTATTGGTGAAGTCCCAAGCGTAGGGGAAGGTTTGGTTAGGTTGATAGAGGTGGATGAGGTATTTGGTAGAGATGAGGGGGGTGAAGGTGAGGACATAGGCATTTTGAGCTTTTGTAAAAACTTCGGGCATATGGTAGAGGTGTCTGGATTAGTCATCTACATTTGAGTAGAGCATGGTGTACTCAAACGTTCCCATAAGACTCGTCTATCTTAGGGGATGACAATCTTCACGTGTGGATGGGAATTTTGGTATGGAAGAGAAGTGGGCTATGATTCCGGTCCACTGTGGGTGTGATACAGGGGGCGAATGAGGCGTTGTATCAATGGGTGTTAAGAGGTCAACCGGTCACTGGAAAGATTTAGGTGATGAAGAACTGATAGGGAGGAGGGCATGTTCTAGAGGATCCGTGTCATGGTTAAGGAGTTTGGTGATGTAGGCTCGAGGGGTTTCTCTTCTAAGGACGACAGAAAAAGTGGCGATCCTTCTTCTTTTGTAGCAAGAGTGGTGGAAGGAGATGTTTGGGAAATAGATAGGTTGGATAACATCCACTCACAGTCTTGCAGGGATGTGGTGTAAGAAGGCTCTTCTGTGAGAAGAGAACTCTAGGTGGTTGATTCCTTTATGGGTAAAGGAATAGCGGGGCTATCCTCTTGTCTTGATGAAGGAGAAGGGGGCGAGGACCCCTACGTTGGTGAAGAGGCTCGATTCAGAATTTCCTCGATGGAAGCCCTTGGTTGGGAGTTGAAAACCGCATGGATCTCATGCACACTCTTCTCCTCGGCTGAGGTTTCTTGGTTTTTGTTACTGTTAGATGAATGGTTTGGAAATGGTTTGTTGAAGATTTTTAAATTTTGATTAGTAGGGGCATTAGGATTATCGAGGGTTATATCCCCTGCATCAACCATTTCCTGCACTATGTTTTTCAACATCTTGCAATTTTCGTGGTTGTGTCCCTTCACACGATGGAAGTTACAGAAGTCATTTTCTTTATACCAAGAAGGTATAGTGCGGGTGGAATCAAACCCGGAGTGAGGTTTAACAGGAGGCAAGGTGATAGCTCCTGCTTTAAGCAATTTGTCCAAGATCACATCATAAGTTTCTCCCAAGGGAGTGTACTTGATGGGCTCGGCTTTATACTTATAGGTGGATTTTGGCTGGGTATTAGACGGTGCTTGAGATTTGACCGTCACCGCGTGTACGGATCCTTTTGATTTTGAAGCAGCCGATGCGTGAGAGTTGGTGGTGTTGGGTTTGTTGGTGGAGTCTTGGGTTCGGAAATTTGAGTTTTTGTTGCGCAACTTCAATTTCTCCTCCTCTAAGGCTCGAATCTCTAGTTTCCGAGCCATAGTAAAGGCCTCATCAAAGGTGCGGAAAGTTTGAATTTGGAGGGTGGGAGAAATGTGTTTAGCGCAGGCCCGCGTAAAGAGTTCGATGAGCTCGGCTTGAGGTAAGGCATAAGTAAGTTGGTTGATGAGGCCCCGCCATCGTCCAACGAAATCTACGATAGACTCGTCTTCAAATTGTCGGATGGCATAGAGGTCGGTAATGGATACTTTCTTGGCAATATTGATGGAGAAGTGATCCAAGAAAGATTGGGCTAACTGGTTAAAGGAGAAGATTGAGTGTTGGGCTAAAGCAACTTGTACCACTCAGGCAGGTCTGATAAGGACATGGGGAAGGTATGGAGTAGTAAGGCATCATCATGAGCAATCAGATAGCAGGCATGTCTAAACGATCACAAGTGTTGTTGAGGGTCCTCCTTATTACTAAAGCGAGTAAATTTCGGTAATTCCCATTGAGGAGGATATGTATGAAGGGGGACAAAAGGATGAATAGGCTCTTGACAAACTTGCTCATATGTCAGGGTGTTACGGCTTCCTGAAATAGAAGCCTCAAGATTTTGCATCTTGTCCATCATCTGTTTGATTAAATCATTGGTTGGGTTAGATGATGGTGTTGTCATCATAAACGAAAGGAGGATTGGGCCAAGAGCCGCTACTAGACAATGGTGGGGTTGAATGTTGATAAGGTAATGATGATGAATGTGTTGGGGCGGCCGAATAAGGGTGTCCTATATAAGATGTTGAGGCCACCGGATGAGTCTGCGGAAATGAAAAGGTGGGCGGAGCCTGAGAGGGAAAGCTCATGTGGATAGATGGTAGAGAGCGAGTTATGAAAGAGGCAATCTGTGGGAGAGATGAGGTAGGGGCAGTGGACGGTAGTGATATGTGGGGCCCCAGAT
Source organism: Taxus wallichiana var. yunnanensis (assembly GCA_018340775.1). Lineage (NCBI taxonomy): Eukaryota > Viridiplantae > Streptophyta > Pinopsida > Cupressales > Taxaceae > Taxus > Taxus wallichiana. Next base: position 111,449,248 of record CM031241.1, on the reverse strand, counting down.
TAACCAAAGGAAGGCCAATTGGTGCAGTATGAACCACCGAAGCCACTGAGCTGGGAGACGGGGCTAAGGATGAAGATGGTGAGGCGGAGTTATTAGGTGGGGAAGGGGCTAAGTGAGCGGCTATACTAATAGGCATACCAAAGAGGAGCTGACCGTCGGGTGTACGGTCAGGGGTATGAGACAAATAATATTGTACGGCACTAGGATTAGCATCCAAAAATTTGGCAAAGTCCGGATCTCCTACAGGGATCTTGGGAAAAGCACTGGTGTCCGTAGGATTCCCCATAGGATGCAAAGGGGGTGACTCAGGCAAAGACACGGAACAAGCATGTGAAACCATGGTTGCGGCTTGTTGCTTGAGGTGATAACAACCATGGATAAGAGGATACAGTAGGGAATTAGTCAATCAGGAACAAAAACAACAACAAAATGTTGGAATTGGTAGGTTGCTGGTTTGTCAGGAACTGTGAAACACGATGGCGATATCGGTCATCAGTAGCAATCGTGTCGATGTCGGTCAGACGGTAGCCGCGTCGGTCAGTGTAACCGATGTCGGTAGAAGAGGACCGGTGTCGGTCACTGTGAAGGTAAAGAGAGAATGTAAGAGGCTGCTTGGTTTGGGGATAACAAGGCTTAGTATACCCACCAAACTATCTGAAGTGATCACTAAGACAGGGTATAATAGAGAAACAGAACTGAAAAAAAAAAAAAAGCAAGATACACAAGCAAATCAAGAGACTAACCCTAGGATTAGTTTTAATCACTTTGGGCTTATGCCTTAGACGCAAGATGATGTCAATCCTAAACAAAAGACCTAAGGGAGATGTCAAGTTTGTTTTGGCTTGTAAGGCTACCTCAATCGGGCGGAGGAATACCGCGGGAAGGGGGGATGTTTGAGATGTTGTGTAGATTATGATGTGATTTGGTATGTGTTGTGCAGTGAGAGTAAGATTAATTTCTTGTCAATACCATGGATATCACCCCCACGTGTACGACCTGTTACTTAATCTACATTCACTAGAATTAAAAACAACAAGCAAGAATGTGATGCACATGTTTTAAACCCAAATCGAAAATGATATTCGATGAAGCAAAGAAAGAGAAGAGGTTAAGAAGATGACTTTCACTAATGCAAAGATGCGAAAGAAAGACAAGTTCTTTTACCAAAATGACAAAATATTTTGTGAATATTTAGAAGAAAGAAACAACAAGTGTGCTCCCTATATGAAAACAAGCAAAAAAAAAAAACCCGAGAAGGGTCCCATCGGGCGTGCCAAAATGTTTCACACAATTTTGTTCCAGAATAGAGTTATTTCTATCTTTTCATTCTCTTGAGAAACAGATAAGGGTTAGGGCTAGGAGGAATACCTGTTGAGTGTTGGGAAGGTGTGCGCGTACCGTAGAGAGATCAGACCTGATTGTGAAGAGCTCCTTTTTGTCTGGGAAGGACTACCTGTAAATAAGAATGCAAGACCACCAGATTTTTGTTAAACAATAAGTGAGGGAACTGCCTTGGGCCCAGGAAATATTAGACTTCCTTTCAAAGGTGGTCAGTTCCCTTTTAATACAAATTAATGCAAATGATAATAAAGAAGCTATTGCGAAATCACGATTTAGGTACCTCATTACTAAAAGCAATAGAGACTAAACTACCAATAATAAAATGTCATGTTGTTTGTTTGGTCACTGGTTATTGATACGTTCAAATCAAGTTACAGGGATAGACAAGGCTTGGATATGAGATTGTTTGGAGGTAAATAGGTGAAAGGTTGGTTTTGGTATAAGTCACGATGTGACCGATGCATCAATTTAGGATAACAACCATCGGTTATAAAACTGATACCGGTAGGGGATAACCGATATAATCGGTAGGGGCGAGATTTAGGGGCTTTAAATGGAGGTTGGTTGTAAGGTGGTTATGGGGTTTAGAAGGTTGGTAGATGGTTGAGGGGAGTAGTAGGGTGATAGAGAAGACTCAGAGAGTGAGAAAGCTGTCTTTGGGGCAATATAGAGATGGATGAATGAAGGTTAGGTGCAGGGTGCTGCCGGGTGGTAGATCCAGGAGTGAGCTTATAATCACTATGAATCAAAAGTTCACAAAGTAGTGTCTAGAAGCATACAAGGTAATAAAAGAGACTACTTACTAGTTTCTGATGCGGATGCAAGTCAAGGAATGCAGTGGTGAAGGCAAGGCTCAGTTGGGATGATCCGATCGGAAGTGAGCTGATGAAGCTATCCTCTGACTCTCCCAATGTTTGGATGAGTGTGACAGTGATCTAGTTGCTCAGTTACAGTCTTGGGCTCAATACTCCTCTCTGCAACCTCTTCTCTCTCTCTCACTTGTCTCTCTCTTGCAAATGAATTTGGATCCTTGCAAATGAATTTAGATCCTTTGGTTTTGGTTGGGGGAGGTCATTTACAGGGAACCGATGGCGGTTACCTAACCGATGCTGGATCGCGTAGGGACCGATGTCGGTTAGGTCAAAGTTGGCTATTTTTAGTAAAATAGCCAACTTTCCCTCCTTTTCTCCCAGAGGGGTCGGTTGTGGGCTTGGTCAAGTCATTATTAGGTTCGTTTTGGTGCGGGTGAGGGGTGATGAGTCATGGGTGTGGGTCTGGACCAAGTTATAGGTCTTAATTAGGTTAGTTTAGGGTTAGGGCTAGGTCATGGTGAGGTGGCGAGGTGAGGTGGCAGGGTTGGAGATGTGGATTTATTAATTATAAGGTAATTAAAAATAATTAAGTGTGTAAGGTTTAGGTGGTGAGGTAGGGTTAGGTTGCGAGGCGAGATGTGGGGCACGGGGCGTCGTAAGACCGTGAATACGCCACTGCTGCATTATTGAAAATGTAGGGGTAAAAATGCCATTCAAAATCTACAAGTTATCAATACTACAATTACATATAATACACCCATATGCATAGTGAATATTTTTCGAGGTTTGTTGTCTCAAAAAAATAGGACCTAGATTCTTCTACATAGTGTGGTCCCATAGTATGGGAAGTGTTATTTAGGGGCCAACTAAGATGCCTTGTGACACTATTCCCTTGGTAATGGGACACCCAAATCCCTTAAAATCATCAAACACTTGTTGGGAATTGATCATCCCCAACTCTTCAAAATTCCAAGTCAAAAATTTTCAAGTCCCCAAATAAGCCTTTTATATGTCTCATTACACCCTTTAACGCTTACATCACGCTACTCCCTATCTACTGCATCGGTCACGTCGATCAACCACATTATTTGCCACATTTTGGTTACTATGTTAAAATTCCATATGGCCTCTTATACTTTAGCACTATCAAGTACACTTCTCTTCTCCTTTGAAACTTGTAAATTTCATCCACTAGCATAAGGGGGGGAAATGTAAAAACTAAAATATAGACAATATCATCATTACATCATGTTTTTAGTAAGATTTATATATGTGGCTCTTGAATGATGAAACTAAGTCTCAGAGGCACAATTCCTTGTTTCTTTCTCTTTCATTACTTGATTTATCCTTTGATTTGTGACTTACTTGATGATTGTTCATGTTTTTATGTTGTGTCATAGATATCTCTAGCCTTTTCCGTTGTTTATTTGAATTTTTTGTTGATGTTGGTCCAATCTTGTAAAAAATGGTTAGGACTATATTACGGTCCTGATCGAGATGTACAGTATTGACTCTTTTTGAGTTTTGGTCCTTTCTGCCCATTGGGTCTTTTCACATAATATGATTATGGTCAGTTTTGCACACCACTAAGATTAAAATTTCAATGTGATAAACTCATATATATACAAGTTCACCTTAAGTATTTATTATCTAGCTTGCACCTATCTGTGTACCAAGTACTGAGCTAAGGAAGAAAGAGTACAATCTTCATACTTCATCTCACAACCTAGGAGGGTATAAATCTATTTTACACACCTACACACAAGGGTTTCATGGGAGCAACATAGCATATCCTGCTATCGGTGTGGAATCACAAGGGTAAATATAGGTCAAGGGTTCTATATTACATGCACATTTACACAACACAATAGGGTAACTACATTGATTTTGAAATATAGTGCAATGCTCAGTGACTCACAAACTAGCTAATCACCAAGAGTCGGTCTAACTCAATAATTTTAATCTATTATTTTTAGATCTAATGTGTGCTTGAGGTTGTTGCAAGAAGCTAGATTTGTTTTGCAGGTGCATGTGTGAAAACTAAGGTTACCTAAGAATTTGAACATACAAAAGTGTTATATAGGCGGCAAAGAAGAAAACCAAAAAAACCTTAACTCAAGTTATCTATTGGTCCAAGATAGTAGAATAGGGTTAAATTGTAGAATCCAATCACAGAAGATTTCGATGGACCTAACCTTTGATGGATTTGGTGAGAAATAATTGATCTAGGCTTGCTTATAATTCTTCATACATCCTAGATCTTGCAATGACATAGTCAAAAAGTGATATGAATTAGCTAAGCTATCCTTCAACCCTAGATACATTTCTAATTTTTGTATAAGCTTGACATGCTTTCAAATAACATAGTTTCTATCATATAACCATAAATAGTTGTATTATTATATTCCCTATAACATGTAATGTAATCAACCCTAATTGAATCAATTGAATTAATCCATTTCAATTAAATTAAGGCTAATACATAACCATATCAAAATTTACATAAAAGGGTTGAAGTTGAGGAATATAGGCCTAAGCTGTTATTTTGAGTGTTATAAATGTGTTCCATGGTGGGAATGAAAAATTAACCTTTAAGATTTCTAAATGTGGAAGAAAAGAAAATCGATAAGAAATGTATGTTTAACAAGTGTGTAATATTAAGAAGTTGGAAGAAAAAAGGAAGAAAAGAAGTTGATATAATATCATATAAATGTGCAATGCGAAGATGACTCACTTAATGGTGGCTTAAGATTCATGTCAGATTCACTAGAATCTATGTTAGCTAAGATGGTCAATATAATTATCCTCTCTTTCTTCTTAATAATATAGATTAAAATACAAGTAGATGACCATTATAAGGCTGCCACACAAGCGAAGGATAGTGCTTATGCACATGATAGTCATAGATCTAAAATAGATTAATCCACACTTATATCAAAGGCCTAGGATTCCAAATCCTATGTCTAAGATAAGGGGGCATGGTCTTACTAGAATCCTAAAGTTGCAAGAATAAGATAATAAACAAATAAGTATAGACTAAGGGTTCTAATGTCATTTGGTGTTTAAGCATGGGCTATAAGAGATAATGTAGTAGATAATAATATGCTACTTTATCCTAGTCTAATATATGATACATTAAATATACTCAATAATAAAAACATATAAAAAAATATATAGGACACTTAGCTTTATGAAGACATAGTTGGTGCATTAACCCCCTTCTAAATTAGTGATACCTCATGATAGATTTTGGGTGGATCATAAGAGGGATACGTAGACCTCCAAAGTAGACCTCAGTATAAACTCTAATAAACCTCTTAAACCTTTAAGGGAATATTTACGAGTGAAAGAAGAAAACTATGTGATGATCATATTGAGAAATAACAACAATGATGCCTATAAATAAGGGAATATAACCTAAATTCATGATCTATCTTATCGACAACATCAACCAAGTGGACTAGACAAAGGGTTCTATTTGACAACATCGACCATGGGCAATGCTACTAACTACATATAGTCTAACATAAAGGTAAGAAGGGGAGAGAGAATGGAGGTATACCAAAATACTTGGAGAGGATATGAATGATGACATGAAGATGGTAGTACCAATAATGTCAAGTGGTCATTAAGAGGTAATAAGGAGGCATGTTAGGTCAAGCTAAAGTGATGTCATGCACAACGAATCTCTCAATAGGTATTGCCAACCAACCCAAATATGATTTTGGGACACTTCTCAAGAGCACACACTCTAGATGTTAATACATCAACATCTTGTGAAAAGGAATCATTTATAGTAGTGAAAATTCAAGGGTATACTTACGAGAAAAATAAGATATGCTCTTTGTGGTTCATATCTCTCAACATTTTTCGAGATAGGTGTATTTAATATATTTGTACTAGTCATTATACTAACAAAAATTTTCCTTGTGTATTTTATATTTACGGTGATAAACATTCTATAATTACTACTTAGAGTGGTGGTAATATACTATAATTTCCATGAGTTGTTAACAATTAATTTCCAACTTTAAAATTGGTGTTCGTTTGACCATCACAAGGAAATTTAAATTTTAAATTTGATCGTCATTTAGTAGTTTTCTATTTTCTTGGAGGATTCAATCAAAAAATCATAATATCTTGGCCATACGGTAGATATAATGTGAGAACAAGGATCAAGTGGGATGGCACATACATCAACCAAGTTACACTCGAATGACAACATGACAAAGTTCCATGTAGTAAAAAGCATTCAACCATGAAATGTGCATGCAAAAGAAAAGGGTCTACTCATTCTCATAGATTAGAAAAATGAAGGTACAAATAGGAGTGTTGTGTAACTCCCAATGCAAGACCAATCATACCTCCACAAGATAGAAAGGAGTTATGCTCCAAAAATGAAAAGTAACTCCTATATGATGCATTGATGCATATATGATGCATTGATTCACACAAACGTGTATGCGATTCTATGATGGAATATGTCATAGATCCTAAGACACCTAAGACCTATGATCTCACCTAAGTGAGATGACTCACCAAGTGATGTGGACAATGCCCTAAGATGACAAGGCAAGTACCCCACACCAACACCCCCTTCATCATAACTTAGGATGAGGCATGAAAAGTTAGAAATGAGAAATGGGTCCCAAAGAACTACACTGACGAGGGCACCCATGTACAACAAAGATCTAAGTAATATAGGAAAACCCAATGGGAAAAACATATAATTACAAGAGATAGAAGACTCCCTAAACAACCTAAGAAAGATGCGTCAAATGGGTCCTGACAACTAAAGGCCTGATGAGGTACCCATGTACAAACTGTAATCTTTATAGAAGAAGAAGAAGAGAAGAAAGGAAGGAGACAAGAGAAACTAAAGAAGATGTGAAGCCACAATGGACCTCACCTAAGACGAGAGCAAAAGTAAGGATACTTGACCTCAGTGAAGGGTTCGGTAATGAATCCTACAATGGATTTGAAATATGCACTCTATAAGTCTCCAAGAAGAGTGTCAATGATGCGGTCTTTCACATGACTAGAAGAAGGAAAATCTGCATCGAACAAGGTTTCCACCCTTAGGAAGAACAAGAATAAAGTATTAGAAGTCCACCCACTCCATGAAGGAAACTGAAAGTAGAAGTACAAATAACTTTGAATTTGGTCCACTGAAGTGTGACATAGGTCTAGAAAGCACGTGCAAAGGAATTGAAGATAATGCCACAAAAGTAGAAACTGTCAGATTATGGAGATGAATCACTCGCTAAATGAATGTCCATATGAAGTGAAGGCACAAAAACCCCCACAATGTAGAAAGAGGATCCACAAGTAGAGGTGGATCAATAATGGTCTCTGAAATAGTAGAAGTGACGAAAGTCCGAGAAGGGGCACTCCCAACAAAGAGATGAAGGACTCCTCAAAACACTTGTAGAAGGAAGAGAAACTTTTTGTACTACAACACAAGTAGGAACTGCGAAGAGAAAACGAAGGTCGACATATACTCATCCCAAAAGGGTTGCTCAACAAACAAAAGAGAAATGTTTGACAGGTATGAATCATCAACACATGAAGGAGGAGGAGTGGAAGAAGCCTCACATAGTGGCTGGAATGGAGGCAAATGTAATGAGAGTATGAGGCTAGGAACATGTCTTCCTGATGTCTGATGGGATAAGAGGAGGTTCAACATTCTCTGAAAGGTGGTCAAGAGAAGGAGGAGAGGAATCCTCATCAGTACTCTCATCATCAAAACTAGAAGAACAAACCTCATCATTAGGAATATAGATAGGAAATTTTTGTCAACAGAACTATCATCACATGAAGAAGGTGAGGAAACAATTGTATCAAAAGAAGTAACAATGAAAATCTCTAAAGGGTCTCCAAATAAGGACTGAAGAATGCTCCAAACAATGCGATGACACTTTATGTGCGCCACATGATGGTGGAGAGGCCTAGAAAAATGATTCAACAAGTGACCATAAACCTGATCACAAGTGTTGAGCTAGTCTTCAAGATGATAAGGATTAGTGGGTATAGGAACTTTCCCATACATAAAGGGATAAAGGCCTTTATGAGTAAGGTAATGTTCTATGCAAACATGCCATGATGTATAGTTATCTATACTAAGAAGAAGAGGTAGAGGTTGAGAAGTAATACTACGAAGCTCAAGTCTGGGAAGGACATCCTCCATGGTGCATTCACAAAAAGAGAAAAGAGTGCAGAAGAGTCATAATGACAAACACACTCAAATAGATTTTGGAATCAACTCGAAAATGCATCCAGAATGTAAGAAAAGAAGGGTGTGAGAACACACACATGGTTACAAGATGTCATATTCAACCGAGAATTCATATTCATGCAATTACAAAGCCCAAGAACAATGATATCCACCCATGTTTGTGGCACTAAATAAACAATGTGTTGGTTACAATAAGGTGTGTTTGTGTGACATGAAACAATTGACCACTCACCTTATAGTAGGTAAAAATCACGCAAGAGTGGAGGCCACAATAAGTTTCAATTGAAAGCAGAGGAACAACACGTAAACAAGCACAAAAGGGCAAATCAAGGAACAAGGGGACAAAATAAAGTTCGGTGTGAGAAAAAGCATCTCATGTCACATAAGGGGATCTCTTTCGTAAGGCTATGGTAGATGCACTCACTAGCTCATAAGAGAAGAAGAGCACTACAATGCAAAACAACTCCAAAATGAGTCAAAAGGCCCCAAAACGTCAAAATAACCTCTAAAACGTGCAACAAACCATCCGAAAATGCCGAGAAAAGCTTCCAAACGGACCTACAAGTCACAAAAATGCTACACACTCCCACAAAATTTCAGCCGCAAAAATCCTAGTAACCCTAGTTTTAGAATAATTTTTCCCAATTTGATTTAATTTCCGAAAATGAAAAATAAAAAACATGGTTAAAGAAAATAAAAACTAGGATACCAATTAATTGACCTTTCGATTTAAAACAAATGATCTTACTTAATTTTTAAAACTAGATCCTAATAAAATAAATTAAGACCTAATTAAATAATAATAATAATAACCCTTTTAAAAAATCCCCCCTTTAAAAAAGGACCCCTACTTTTAAATTAATTAAGACCAAAGTTTAAAAACTTAGACTTAACACAAAAATGAAAAGTGGGGTTTACATTTTAAAAAAGGGGCAAAGGGGTCAACCGATCAAGGAGGCGACTGGATGAGTAAGCTATAAGGTGGATTTGTGAGAGGGTGAGGATAGGGCTCGAGGAGTTTGAAGTGGAATAACTCGGCGAGTAGTAAGTACGGATGAGGGCACATGGAGCGAGCAAGATGGGGTGTAGGTAGCGGGCTCGAGACAAGTGTCGGATGTGAAAAGCTCAGTAACACACAAAGAATCCAATCCAAGGTTGAACGGTCGGGAGTTATCAAGGAACACAAGTCACAGGAGTCGAGGGAAGAATGCGCGAGACAACGCACAAGCACAGGAAAAAATGACACGGGTAAAGGTCAAGGTACCAGCAGAGGGCTTGACGAGGAGCTTGTAGAAATGACAAGCCGAACCAACAACACGAGGATTTAATGTATGCAAGGTGAGGTTCCAACGGGTTGGCGAGGCCAAGGGCCGTAAGCCGGCATAAAGAGCTAGCGACGAACATATAGGGGCAAAACGCAAAGGCACAGAGGAGATGACAATGCAAACAAGGTCGGGCTCGAGGTTCAATCAGGCAAGGCTCAGTGTGGTTGAGTTAGAAGGGAGGGGTTACGGAAGATCTCAGAGTGAGGCAAGGAACCACAAACCAAATACGTAAACCATGGCAAAGAAACAACTTGACGAGCTAGGTGCAAGATGGAGATGAGGAAGACCCAACACCAAAACGATTCAGCAAGGGGAAACAAGCCCGAAGGGAAACCAGTCACACAGACGGGCTGAGCTAGTCTAGCATGCACACGAGCTAAAAATGAAGCACAATTTTCCAATAGGGGTTCAAATAACAACCAAAGAATATGCAAGGAAACTCGATGCACAACCAAGGGATCCAACATGAACAACTCACCGAGTTCCCAGAAGAGCTCGCCGAGCTAGCACGAAGCTCAACCAAGTTGGGTGAGATGGAAGAGATCGGATGAAGAGGAAGAAGCTAGGGTGGAGAGGTGCGAGTCAAATCAAGAGGAAAACAAAAGTAGGGAAGGAGGTAGATTGTAGAGAACAAAAAAATTTCAAAATTGATTTTTTTTGCAATAAAATAAAGAAACACCATAAATACCTCCAAAGATCATTACCATTAAAGATGATCGTAAACAACCCAGTTTAAGCGACGAAACTCTCCGAAAGACCCGAAAATCCAAAAACAACTGCACATGCACCAAAAAATAACACAACCAAGAAACTCCACGATGCACTGAAAACAAAACACAACCAATAAAAATCCACAAAAACAAGATGAACCCAATTAATGCAAGTAAAGCACAAAACGAAAAATGAAAAATGAAGCTTGCATAAGAAACTAGTAAAACCACGAAACCAAGAGTAGCAGGAAATGATTGACGGAAGTTATGTGAATCCCAACAACGTACTCTGATACCATATGAAAGAATGTGAGAATGAGGATCAAGCGACAAGGTGCACACATCAACTAAGTTACACTCAAACGACAACATGACGGAGTTCCATGTAGTAAGCAAGCATTCAACCATGAAATGTGCATGCAAAAGAAAAGGGTCTACTCATTCTCATAGATAAGAAAAAGAAAGGTACAAATAAGAGTGTTGTGTAACTCCCAATGCAAGACCAATCATACCTCCACAAGGGAGAAAAGAGTTACATTCCAGAAATGGAAAGTAACTCTTGTATGATGCATTGACGCACACTGACACATATGACAAATTTTGTGACGAAACCTATCATAGCTCCTAAGACACACGAGACTGTGATATCACCTAAGTGAGATGACTCACCAAGTGATGTGAAAATTTCCCCGAGATCACAAGGAAAGTACCCCACACCAACAGGTCTTACTAGAATCCTAAAGTTGCAAGAATAAGATAATAAGCAATAACTAAATATATACTCGGGGTTGTAATGCCATTTGGTGCTTAAGCATGGGCTACAAGAGATAATGTAGTAGATAATGATATCTTGCTTTATCTTAGTCTAATATATGATACATTAAATACACTCAATAATATCAATATAAAGATAAGATACTTACCTATGTGAAGACATAGTGGTGAATCAACTCCCTTCCGAATTAGTGACACCTCATGATAGATTTATGGATGGATCATAAGAGGTATAAGTAGAATACCTAGGTAGACCAAAGTTGAGGACTTTAAAGACTTGGTAGATCTTGTGGGTGCATCTCCATTCTTGTTGTTCCTTGTATCCGAATACTCCAAAGTATAATCTCCAATAAACCTCTTAAACCTTTCAGGGCATATTTGCAAGTGAAAGAAGAAAAATATGCGATAATCATATCAATAAATGACAACAATGATGCCTATAAATAGGGAATATAACCTAAATTCATGATCTATCTTAGTCGATGACATCAACCAAGTGGATCGGACAAAAGGGTTCTATTTGACAACATAAATCATGGTCAATGCTACCAAATACATATAGTTTGACATAAAGGCAAGAAGGGGAGAGAGAATGGAGGCATACCAAAATACTTGGAGAGGATATGAAGGAGATATGAAAAATGACGCGAAGATGGTAGCACCGAGAATGTCAAGTGGTCATTAAGAGGTACTAAGGATACATGTTAGGTCAAGCTAGGGCAATGCCATACACAACGACTCTCTCACTAGGTATTGCCAACCAACCCGGGTATGATTAGGATGCTTCTCAAGGCACACACTCAAGATGTTAATACATCAACATCATGTAAAAAGGAATCATTTATAATAGTGAAAAATCAAGGGTATACTTGTGGCAAAATTAAGATAGACTCATTATAATTGATAACTCTCAACATTTTTCGATAGGTGTATTTAAGATATATGTACTAAACATCACACTAATGATATTTTTCCTCATGTATTTTGATTTTTACATCGATAAACATTCTACAATTACTACTTAGGGTGGTGGTAATATATTGTAATTTCCATGAGTTGGTAACAATTAATTTCCAACTTTAAAAGTGGTGTTCGTTTGACCATCACAAGGAAATTTAAATTTTAAATTTGACATTCAATTAGTAGTTTTTTCTATTTTCTTGGAGGAGTCAATCACAAATTCATAATATCTTGGCCATACATTGGAGTTTGGAGTTTGCTAATTTTTCTAGGAAAGACTTTTTCACCTTGGAACAATGGTGTAACTAGATTAACAACATTTGTTATTAGTCGATGAGAAACTTACGAGAGGAGGTAATGAAATTATTAGTTAATATGTATGCAAGAAATCTAAGATAAACACCTTGAAAGTGATATTTCTCAAATATATACGTTTAAGACATCTATACTAGTTTAAATAATCCCATGAGATGGATCGACTTTCACACAAGTATGGTAAGTGTTTGAGTTGGTTCATATATGGTGAGCATCATATACACCTCTTGAAAGCATTTAGAATTGCTTTTACGACTCTAAAAATCCTCGGTAATTTGAAAACATAGTCACACATTGGTTGGTAGGCTTGGTTTGCAACATCATATGAACCCCAATGTACCATGATTCTTATGCTAATAGGTACGACGCAAAATGAGCCAACACCCAATCGGTAGGGCTAACCCTATTATCATTTAGATAGAGATAAAGGTAGTTATGGGTGTTACCAGTGCTTGGGGTGGATTCCCCGTGTGTTTGTTCATGTGTTGGTGAAATTCCTAGACAATGAGACCGCAGCAAGGGGATGTGTCTCAGTAGCATATCATGCATTTGGGAGTAACTCCTTAAATGATCAAGGTTTCAACTCGGAGGATGATTAAGTCAAAGACAAGCATTGTCCCTTGGAGATCACCTACTCAAAGCCATAATGGAGGCAACCCTCTTACTAAGATGATGGTTGGTTGATCAATCTTCTCCCACTCTGTCTTTTCAACACATATAGCACTATCCCAATCAAATATGTCTTTTGAATACATACATGTTAAAATTGCTTCTAAACTCTTTGAAAAAAGTAGTCACGATCACAAATTAATCACATGCCCTAAGTACCTCCACCGGAGGGGAACCGAATACCCCATGTGTCATCAAACCCAAGCATGCCTCAATACATGCTTTAAGTAAAAGCAACCAGCCTAGCCTAGATACAACCCAACAAATTTTTTTCTACCACATTCATGAAGGAATTGACATTAACAAACTTCTAATTTAGGCATTTGGGAAGGAATCACAAAAAAGGAGAACAACCCAAATGTGCGTTTGGGCGTAAAATATGGAAATCATCTTATACGTAAAACAAGACTATATGAAGTAATAGTAATAGTAATAGTAATAGTGAAAATCCTAGTAGAATTGACAAAGTACGATATGATAAAGCCTTGATGCTCAAGATGTTTGATTCGTCATTGTAACGCATAACAATCATTATCATTATGTCCATTGATTCGATGATAATTGCAATATGGATGACCTTGATATTTTTCTAGCTGATAAGGAGGATAGTAATGAGTAGGTGGTAAAGTGATCAATTGATGACTAAGGAGCTCAGTAAGAAGTTCATGTTGCTTAATATTGTGATCAAAGATGAGAGGCTCTGGTAATGGTATGACTTAAGGCTCACTAATATGAGCACATGTAGGAGATATAGAATGAATATGAGATGTAGAAGGAGAACAAACATGAGCTTGAGAAACGTCCTTAAGATGTTGGATTTCATATTTGAGATATGTAATCATGGATTCCATAACCTTAAACTTGTCTTGAAACAAATAATGTAAAGCTTGAATTGATTCCAACATAGATTGATTAGATGGAGGATCACGAGGACTAGGGTCATCAAATAGACAATCGAAAATAGGGCTTATTTCATGTGGCGGGGTATATTTAGGAAGATACATGGTGTCTAGGGATTTTTATAGAACAACCTGGCAATTGGGATGCATCTTAAGTAAATCGACAAATAAATTTGACCCATGATAGAGGAAAAATGAGGATCCTAAGCATGAAGATCGAGTTTGGGTTCACCAAAATGATTAAACTAAAATGGAATATATTATCCTAATCTATATGATATAGAAGTAGTAAATAAATAAGAAAATGCAATACTAAAAGTAGTAGCATTTGTAGATGGGCATGCAATAGAATGTTGTACGAAAAATGAGATAAAGCCATGATGTTCAAGATGTTTGACTCGTAATTGTAACACATAGCAATCATTGTCATTATGTCCATTGATTCGATGATAATTGCAATATGGACAACCTTGATATTTTACTAGCCGATAAGGAGGATAATAATGAGTAGGTGGTAAAGTGATCAATTGTTGACTAAGGAGCTCAGTAAGAAGGTCATGTTGCTTAGTATTGTAATCAAAGATGAGAGGCTTTGGTAATGGTATGACTTAAGGCTCACTAATATGAGCACATGTAGTAGATATAAAATGAAGATGAGATGTAGAAGGAGAACAAACATAAGCCCGAAAAGCATTCTTAAGATGTTTGGATTTCATATTTGAGATATGTAATCGTGGATTCCATAACCTTAAACTTGTCTTGAAACAAATAATGTAATCCTTAAATTGATTCCAAAATAAGTGATTAGATGGAGGATCATGAGGGCTAGGGTCATCAAATAGACGATCGAAAATAGGGCTTATTTCATGTGACAAGGTATCTTTAGGAAGATACATGGTCTCTAGGGATTTTTGTAGAATAGTCTGGCAATTGGGATGCATCTTAAGTAAATCAGACAAATAAATTTGACCCATGATAGAGGAAAAATTAGGATCCTAAGCGTGAAGATCAAGTTCGGGTTCACCAAAATTATTAAACTAAAATGGAATATATTAGCCTAATCTAGATGCTATAGAAGTAGTAAATAAATAAGTAAATGCAATACTAAAAGTACCCAAGTAACCTAAGCAATAAAATGTGAAATCATAAAGACAAAGAGGGTTAAGAAAGGCATTAGCTGATGTGGAGATGTCACGAGGATTGTGTCCAAAGGAGACTAGCTAAACAAGGGGAGGAACCGACCGCACAGGGAGCCCAAAAAATGCAGATATGGACTATCTAGTTAGATCGGGGTGCCTAGAGAAGGATAGGGGTGTCTGGGGCACCTTGGTTTGAGATCTGGGCACCCTGGTCTAAGGAAATTACCAAGAAACATCCTCTACGAGGTGTTGTTGAATGATTGCATGTGTTTGCTTCTTGTCATGTGAATGTCACTGCAAATCAGAGATGGAAGAAACACTTGCAAAACCCTAAACAAAACATCAAAACCATAAAAAAGAAAGATGCATATGAAGGGGTTGGACTGTCCTAAGCTTCCAAATGGATGGAATTATCATTGATCATTGCACTACATCTCAAACCCAATGTAGTTCTAGGTGTGTGTGTGAATCGTGTCGTAGGTTCTTGTGTCAGTTGCACTTTGTGAGTAGCGAGTAATAACTAGATGTAGAATGTAAGTAAATGGTGCATGGAATAGAATAAACTCCCCTCCTATGAAGTGTGATGTAGATGAACCAACCTTTTCCCTTTTGATGGAGCTAGATGGATGCAAATGGAGCAATAGAAGCCTTTGATGGATGCAACCTTAGGTGGAGATACTAGTGCTTAGTGTTTGGTCCTTCATTATGGTCTCATAACTTTATATTTATATGGTTCTCTTGTTCTAATTTTGTAATTAACCCCAAAATGCCGACCACCAAAAAGATAGAAAGCTCAAATAGCTAGAAAGTGCCCAAAAGGTGAGAGTAAAGTGCAAAGAGGATTAGGGTGCTGAGAGAGGGGACCGAGGCGCCCACTCGTGAGAGATAGGAAAGATGTAGTATGAACTGGAAAAGTACAGGGCAAGAATGAAAGTGCCAAAAAGAAAAACAAAGCAAGATGACCAAAGACATGGGTTGATTAGTAATCTTTTTCACTCAAAAACCATATGAATAGTAGTATGAGATCGGGACATTGTAAAGTCAAAATCCTTAGAAAAGGAGTATCCACTGGTTGACCGGGTACTTCAATGCCATATGATCTGTATAAAATATAAATGGTGTGGCCAGTAAATCTTGTCGAACTCGTGAAGCATGTAGAGCAGGGATAACACTTTACGCAATATCATTGTATAGTTCTACTCCGTTGGTGTCAACTTCCTACTTACAAAACATATTAGGTGATCAACGTTCCCTTCACCTGGTTGCGCTAAGATTGCGCCAATAGTCATGTCAGATGCATCTACATGGACACAAAAAGGTTTGTTCCATGAAGGGAAGTGCAAGATAGGTATGGTGGTAATATTCTCCTTCAAGGTTTCAAATGCCTATTGTTGCACGGCATCCCATTAAAACTTTCCCTTGGTGTTAAGCAATTCCTCTAAGGGTGTGAAAATCTTTGCATAAACCCTAATGAACTTTTGATAGTAACCAATGTGCCCCAGAAATCGCGCACTTCACTGTCAGGTAGCTTCTTACATCCCTAAAATTATTGTAATTTTAGCGAGGTCTACCAATAGTCCTTCTTTACAAATGATGTGCCCAAGTAAAGTACCAAAGGGGTGACAAATATACACTTCTTAATGTTTATAGAAATTTTGAAGCTGCCTACATCTCTCAAACATTAATCTCATATTGTCATAATGATCTTTCATCACCCATAAACAGATCCCCAATAATCTAGATAAACCTACAAAAAATTATGGATGAAGTATTGGAATGCCCGAACAACGATGCACGAGAACACCGTTGGCGCATTCTTCAACCTAAAGGGCATCGCAAGATATATGCACAAATTCCCCATTCAATTGCGAAGGTTTTATTTTCTTGATCCTCACTCGTAATGTGTACCTAATGGTTCCCTGAGAATCCATTAGTGAAGGAATAGATCTCGTGACCTGCTGCACCTTTCAAGATTTCTTCAATGAATGGAGTAGGAAAATTATCTATGACACATGAAACATTGAGTACCCTGTAGGAAACACAGATCCTGATTCGTCCATCCTTCTTGATACTAACATTATGGAGCTGACCCACTTAGATTCCTCAATAGGCTATATGATCCCTGACTTAAGCATCTTGTCAATCTCCTCTATTACTTTCTCACGTAGGTTGGGGTGCATCCTATAAGGCATCTTCTGAAATAGACGTGCACCTTCTTTCAAATTAACCTTCATTTCTCCCAACAAGGGATGTATGCCCTTGAACTCACGATATCTCGTTGGGAATAAGTCCTGGAAGTCACACAATAGTTTAATGATCTTCGCAACCTCTGGTTCTGACCAATAATCTCCAATAATAGCCTCCTTAGGCACATCCTCAGTGCCAATATTCACCTTCTTAGTTTTCACAGGCACATGGTATGTGTGCATATGCTCATCTACAAAATCATAACTTTACATGCACCCTCTATGTGTTCGATGTCTAAATCTTTAACTTCCTCATCGTCAATGAGGTAGACCATCTTCCCTTTTTCTTTCTCTTTTCCACACGCGCCCTAGGAGTATCTCCTCTATTTCTACCACATCCTCATGCACTGTAGTTTCGGTTTCTCCCAAGATATGAACCATAAGTTCCTTTACATTTGCGTTATCTCCTAAAGTGATGTGCTTCATAATATGCAAGGCTTCATGGACATGAGGCTTAGTGGAAAAAAATCAAAGGTGTGAACAATACCTTCCATCATGCTACGCCAACTTGCAGTTTTTTTCTTTAACTCGGCATGCACATACCATGCCCATGTGCATCTACGCAAAGTGGAGTAAAACTTGTGTACCCAAAGGGATGGTGGTATAACCTCTTATCCTTGTGCCCAATGTCTCTCACAACTGTGGATGTGTACCAAAGCAAGAGTCTTCCAATCATAGTCATGTACAAGTGAAGGTACATTGCTTGAAGTAAATATTGTTAGAAAGGATACCCTTACCTCGCGCCAACCCAAAAGATTGTCCCTGTGTGTCACCCACCAATGTGTTGTCATCCCTGCAATGTATAAACCATCTTATTATGTTTATCCCCTTCGTTTTCCCAACGTTCTTCCATCACGCGCAAGAAAGATTCAGCTTCTCTTCTCCAAAGTATACCTTGGTAATTGAGTCCTGCCCAAACACCTAATCATGTGCAGCCTAACCATCATAATAACTCTTCCCTTGACCTCACGACCTACCATCTCATAGGCGTCATGGGGCCAATCGTCACAAACAATGTTGGAAGTATCACGATAGATTGTGCATCCTCCTAATGTAGGATGCCTTCCTTTGATGGCTCTACGTTCTCCGGATCACACATTGTATGCGCATAGATTTGATTGAGCTCTTCTTCACTAATAGGCTCAATATATGGAGCAACCTTTGTCTCATCCAATGGTATTACCACTCACTCATCCTTGTTCTCAAAACTGATATATCTTTTGTTGAAGCACAAATCATCATTGTTCGCATAACACCATGGATGACCTAAAAGTGTTGGGAAGTTATCTGCCTCTACAAGTACCAGTACCTCAAAATCACCTGCGAATTTAACACCTTGAATAGTGATAGAGGTATCCTTGAGTACCCCAATGTGCACGATACTTGTTTTATTTTCCATATACAACACATTAGAAGATGGTTATAGTTGTGGCCTTCCCATTTGGTTCCAAGCATCCAATGTCAGGACATTGACCTCTACACCTGTATCAATAATAATGTTACTCACCAACCAACCATCTATCACTACATCTAGTGTGATCTCCTTGTCATATTCATGGTCTTGTGGTGGTAAATTTGCATGAAGAATCTGGCACTCATGTTCAACCCTTTTTGCGTACTTTCTCTCACAACCATTCTCCTAGCAAAGGAATGATGTTCTCCTGGCGCAACATCCTACATACTTCCTTCAAATCATCAACATCTTTCTGTGGAAGTTCGGTTACCCTTGTACATTCCCTTTCATGCGCTTGTTCATTAAAACGATGGATCTCCCTTGTACTTCTTTGATAACACCCATGGTTTCCTAATGTACCTCCTTTTGATGGGCGATCCATACATTTAACATGTATAACCTCTTCTTTCACGATCGAAGTTTTCCTTTATATGTTGACGCGCGTGCGCCACTACGCATGAGTAGTAATTAGTATAGGTTGAAGCTCGAACTCACACTTATTCTTAGGTGCCTAATGTTCGGACTTCACATGTTCCACTTTAATCATGCCAACGCCTTTGTCCTTCTTTTGTTCTTACATGTGTTCATAGAGTCCAACAATCCTCAACCTTGTGTGCCTTCGCACAATACGTGCATACCTGATTCTTAGGACACTCACGCTAATAATGATCTCGTGATACACAAGTATAACATGTCCCACACACGAACCTTCCTCTACTACCACAACCTCTGCTCCGATATCCACCTCGAATCTATCATTCCCATTATTACACATCTCATTGGTCTATCCTTCTTGCTTTGAGAGCTGCTTGCATTGCTGGTGGTCAGCACGCTTTAGTCTCACATGCTTCATGAATGTGGTTGATCAAATGTCGATTAACAATATCATGGCTATGTGCATCACAAATTTTGTAGTACATAGAAATGTTCTTTTGGGTCGCGTTCTGCAAAAGTGGACAATTCCTAACATCATGATTCTTGTGGAAAATCTCACAAGATGTTAACAATGCATGCACACTCCTTCACGGAAACTATCCTTTGTATGTCCTTCCACCTCGCAATCAATACACCATAACCCATTATGCGTCTCATGCACCGAATTGGTAAATAACTTCTCCGATTGTGTATCCATTGTTGCTTATCCACGCTTCAGGAAAGGACTAACACCGTGTTAACACTCCTAATCGCTTCAACGCGTGAGTGCTACTTCTAGGGCCTCGTGCGGGTTAGTAAAGATATCATGTGAAAGCACCCTCTGGAATTGTGTTAACAAGCCACCTACAAACCACTTTGCACATTTTGGCTCTGATGGATATCATAAGATAGTTTAGACAACAAAGTTTTAAACTACGCATCATACTCCATGATGCTCTTAAACATGCCTTGCTTGATATCCTTTAGTGCACTAATACTGTTTCTCAAACTCAGGATATGAAACTCGGCTAAAAAGGCGGTGTGTAACATCATAATCCACCACAATCTGGTGTGGATCATATTTTCTATACCAGCTATGTGCGCGCCCTTGAAGTGTGGTGGAAAATTGACTTTCCTTCTTATCAGAAGCTATTATTCCTTTAGCCCTCCACAATAACTCACACTTACGCACATGTTCAATTGCATCTTCCACACCCCTATACTTTGGCAAGTGAAGTGACATATCAAAGAAGAATTGAGGTGTCTTCTACTATGGTTGCTGAGGTTGCAATGGTTGCTAAGGTTGTTGTTGTGGCATTTGTGGCCCTTGTCCCGAATGGGGCCGGATCCCGAACTTGAACATCCACCAAGGTTTCGTCGCACGGTGGTGACTGAACCTCCTAAGCCTCCCATCGTGACCTATGGTCTTGTAGATGAACTTCCTGCGTCCCAGTGGTTGTGCTAAATTAGACACCAACCGTTTGTGTTATAGCCACACCTATAGGGTTGCTTTCAATGGGATGTGTGCCAACACTCTATCCCGATGACGCGCCGTGAAAGTACTCCAAAAATACTCGCTCCAAACACTAGCGCATGTTGTGCTACCATGTGCACGTCCTTAATTTATTGCACTTTTTGAGCAAATACTAAAAATGCCTACATGTGTCTCCTACCCAACGTGACAAACCTCTATTGCCTTCCTGCTCCCCTTCACTATGGTGCTCTTCTACAACAATCTCTAGATTCTGAATACCTTGCATGAAGGGCTAGGTGGCTAGGCTTGGTTAGATGCGCACCCCCAATTCTCCTTCTTTCCCCGAGACTCACTTTCCTCGAGATGCTTTGAATGGGTCTTTTTATTGTGCTTCCCAAATGTTGAGAGGACATGATCCTGCAGTCCCTCGCCTTCTACAGGGGTCTCATCACTTCCGCCAGTCATCATTCTTCTCAATCTCAGTGCCTCCTCAACTGCCCTTTGTCGTGCATCATCATATCGAATTCTTCTTTCCTCCCTTTCTCTTTCTTCTACTAGGGCCTCCGCTATCCTTGTTGAACCTGTCTCTTGCCCCCGTGTGCGTTGGGGTTTTAGCCCGCCATAAGTGGGTTCTCCATCCCCAATTCAACCATCAAGATCTTGATAGCTAAAGGTGTCGCACATAGATAGGATCCTCTTGGATCGCATAAAAACCAAAACTTTACTTCCTCTGGCCACGAGTGTGTTGAAATTACGTACTCTAAGGTATAACTGTGCCACACACCTTCCGACCAACGATCTACAACTCTAGTCCACATCTTGTCCAAATCAAAGAGTGTTTGGTAATCTTCTTGCCTCCACACTTGCTTCCTACCAATTTGAACACCTCTGTTTCACGTGCATGTTGCCAACCACTCATACAACTCTACTGTGAAAAAGATGAAGAATGTCTCATACAAACAATCATAAAGATCTTCCACCCACTTGCACGCATTGAAATCGGGTCTAGTGATATACCTTTAGGCAAACATGTCCTGACCAGTCATATATACAATTCTCAATATTCTCCAAAGACAATTGGAACTCCATGTACATGCAACATCCTAGTAGACAAATAAAAAAAGAGGTCACGACAATGGAACCAAAATGTATTCTTAAAGTTATCAACATATAACTATGCACGCTGGCACTTCATCCAGACAAAGGCTTTGAAGCTCACCCAAAACACACACACCTAGGACCCTCTTTTGTTTACTTCCCAAGATGTTAGCATGCATAATCATAATAACCATTCATACAAGAAGATACATCATAGCCGAATATTCAACAACACATATAATAAGGAAACTAATCTTCATACAAAATTAACAATAATGTTTAAATTCCCATCAAACCATACTCAGATATAGTAACCTTAGCAATCCATAACCAATTGTCCATTTCAATGACAATTCATTTACCTGCACAACATAAGAATCGATTACATAACTACCCAATACATCCATGTGTTGGACCATGCACGCTCCTATAATGCTTACTCAAAATCTAAACAACCAAGTACTCATAAGACTCTCTCTGATAACTAACTCACCCTTCTACTACATTGAGGCATCATTTATAATTATACGGTGGGGACTTGCCCTTCACCGCCTTCATGCAACTCCTAATAATAGTCACGCTCTAAAGATAGCTTGCATGATTTTTCATCTCTTTCTTAACTATAACTCAAGCTATAAATAATTTGCTTTACTCATGCTTTAATTCCTGTTACTAGCTTGCATTCAAGTGTTGTTCCTATCCTTGGTTGCATGTGCTTTCTTATTTATAACCTTTGTGTGCACCTCACGTTATCCCACTTTTCTCTATTTTTAGCCAATGCTCCCAAACGAGTAAGTCCCAACATTCTCGTCTACATGTGCACAACCTTGCACACTAACCAATCCTTCGGTTGTGTGCACACCTCCGTGCGCTAACTCTTTGCTCTGCTTTTCTCTCTCTGCGCTCACTGCGCGGTCCACCAAATCATTATGCATTTGTTTGTCCTCCGCGTGCGCCCTCCTGCGCGCAACCCTTTACACACATGACTGATACTTAGTCATTTCTTGTGACCAACATATTTTTATTTGTACGGTGATAGACATTCTACAATTACTACTCGGGGTGGTGGTAATATATTGCAATTTCCATGAGTTGTTAACAATTAAGTTCCAACTTTAAAATTGGCATTCATTTGACCATCACAAGGAAATTTAAATTTTAAATTTGATGATCAATTAGTAGTTTTTTCTATTTGCTTAGAGGAGTCAATCGAAAAATCATAATATCTTGGCCATACAGTGGAGTTTGGAGCCTGCTAATTTTTTTAGGAAATACTTTTTGACCACTGGAACAATGGTGTAACTAGATTGACAACATTTGTTATCGATCAATGAGAAACTTATAGAGAAGGTAATGAAATTATTAATCAATATGTATGCAAATAATCCAAGATAAACACCTTGAACGTGATATCTCTCAACGTTTTCAAATATACGAGTTTAAGACATCTATACTAGTTTAAATAATCCCGGGAGATGAGACCGACTTTGGCACATGTATAATAAGTGTTTGTTATGGTTCATAAATGTTAAGCATCATATACGTGCCTCTTCAAAGTGCATTTATAAATGCTTTCATGACTCTAAAAATCCTCAGTCATTTGCAAAAATAGTCACACATTGATTTGCAACATCTTATGAACTCCAATGTACCACAATCCGTATGCTAATAGGTATGGCGCCAAAATGAACCAACACCCAATCGGGTAGGGCTAACCCTATTATCGTGCACGAGGTGAAGGTAGTTATGGGTGTTATCGGGTGCAAGGGGTGGATTTCCCATGCGTTTGTTCACGTGTTGGTGAAATTCATAGACAACGGGACTACAGGGCGGGGGATGCGAGTGTAGCAATATCATGCATTTGGGGTAACTCCTGAATGATCAAGGTTTGAACTCGGATGATGATTAAGTCAGCACAAGCATTGTCCCTTGGAGATCACCTAGTCGAAGCCATAATGGAGGTGGCCCTCTTACTAAGATGATAGTTGGTTAATTGATCTTCTCCCACTGTATTTTCAACACCTAAAGCACCACCCCAATCAAATATGTCTTTTCAATACATACATGTTGAAATTGCTTCAAAACTCTTTGAAAAAAGCAGTCACGGTCACAACTTAATCACATGCCCCAGAGTACCTCCACCAGAGGGGAACCGGATGCCCCATGTGCCGCCGAAACCCAAGCATGCCTCAATACAGGCTTTAAGTAAAAGCAACCAGCCCAGCCTAGAAACAGCCCAACAAAAAAAAAAGTTATGAAGGAATTGACATTAACAGACTTCAAATTCAGGCATTTGGGAAGGAATCCTGTCAAAAAAGGAGACAACCCAAATGCGTGTTTGGGCGTAAAATACGGAAATCATCCTATAAAGAAAACAAGACTATATGAAGCAATAGTAATTGTGAAAATCTTCGCAGAAATGACAAAGTTCGATACAATAAGTCATTGATGATGTGGATGTGAAATGTTTGTAGCTTGAATCTTCCGGATTGAAGTTGATGGGATGTGGTGCATGGATCTGCCAATGCTAGTTTAGTCAATAGGGACTGTGGGTGTCCATCTATAGCTAACTCTAGTTCATAACATTTACAGGGCTTTTGTGTTTGTATCTGCAGAGGATAGTTTGATATCTGATTTTTCGATCGTGAGGTGGGCTTTTGGATCAGTTATGGATGGAGGGCAGTGAACAGGATACGGAAACACATTTTGGCATTTTTTTCAAACGAGACAGTTGAGAATGTAGACCTGCGATATTTGCTCTTCTTTTTTAGCTGCAGATCCTTGTTAGTCTATTAGCATGAATGGATTCGATTCAAGGCCCAAGAAACAGTTTTTATAGAATGAAGAGAAGAGCTGCAGATTTCAGGCGCCCAGTGCGAAGGAAATTCTCTAGGGGATTTTGGATTGTTGTAGGAGGCCTTTTCGTTATATTGTTTCTGGTGCTTTTGGGCATGACAAGCAGAAGGGTACTGATGCTGTTCACCATGAGGTATGCTCTTTTAACATGTCATGTTTTTTTAGGTATTGTAGGCTCAATTGTCTATGCTGGTTTTGTATAATTTTAGGTCTGAAAGGAGCATGTTGTGTGGGCATTGGCTCCAGTTGGCCTGAACTTGGGGGTAATTTCTAGAAACGCGATCTGCTGATTATCAGCTTAAACTTGCATCTTCTATTGAAAGTCTGGATTCAAATAACATTCATAGACCTATTGAAACTCAAGAAACTGCTGTTATCCCTGATTTACAATACATGCACCTGATATATTATCTATGTAGTTTTTTTTTCCTTAGGTGAATTGTGGGTGAGATTATGGGCTGCCTATAATGCGGGATACGCCACGACCTCGTAAGAGTTGTAAACATGGGGTTCCACTTGAATGCACTTTCATAATCATTGCACCAAAACCTCACCACATGCTTCATTTGATATATTTGAAAACAATATATGTAGGCATTTCTAGTTTGTGCTTCTGTACTTTTATTCTCTGCTCCGTGCATATCCTTACTTCCAATCCTTCACTGTTCTCTTTGGTGATATGGCTGGCCGTCTTTATTGAATTGCCAAAGTTGTTAGATTGGTAAATAATAAATACAGAATACTAAGAAAATCTAAAGCTAGAGGATCCTCGAGCTCTACTTGCCGTGCGGTTTCAGGCTGCTGATGAATGTGCGTGCATGCAATCTTGTTGAATAATAAATATCAATGATTAAACTGACAAATTTAACCATTAGCCACTGCCCCCTACCCCATCCCACCACTCCTTGACTCCCTCCTTCCCATCATAGAGGAAAATTAGGTAAGCATTACCCATCCCGCCACTCCTCGACTCCCTCCCTCCCATCATAAAGGAAAAACCTATATAAGGTGATGGCTTCAAATCCTGTATTGCGTGGCTGAGACGGCAGAATGAAAGATTGAGTGGTGCAGGTTTGTCTCCATTTAGTTGCAAATCAAATGTATGTAAAGTATTTACTGTCAATAAAATTACTAGTTTACCCCTATTTATTTTGGTATCCGTGTTTTGCATGCATGTTCCATTATTGGTAACTCTACTGCACTGAGTCCAAGTACAACAACATCAGGTGTGGCTGCTATGCAATAGATTGTTGTCTGTGATAGAATAAAAGAAATATTGGTAACTCTACAGCTATGAGAAAATACTGGGAAACAATGACGTTTGCTGCCTGCACAATGAGAATGATATCAAAAATGCAAGTAGACAACCAAGTTAAATGATAAAAATGGAATGAAAAGGATCATGGACTAAATATTTCTCGGAATGATGAAAAAGGCGAGAAGCAAGAAGTGCCTCAGGATGACCAAGAGTTGCAAAATGTAGAACTCTGTCCATTATGAAAGTAGCTATAAGTCTTGTTATCTGTATATCCCAATCCGGTTGTCTTAATCAAAGTGAGAATTCGTTTGATGTATACTTGAACATTTTCTTCTTTTTGTAAATTAGCTCCAAATGTATGAATTAGTTTTACAGTAATGAAATCTAATGTTTATGCTGGAAACTTCAGTTCCCTTTGCCATGTTGTAAACAATACAGTCAGATTACAGTTAAACTAGCCATGGCCCCCTTGGAGAGATCACATAGGCACACCGAATGATGTGCATTTAGCAGAGTTCCGATGCTTTCAGTACACATCAGACAGCTGACCTCCACCACAAGGTGTAATCACGAAAGTTGACCCCACGATAATACACCTTTGGCATAAATATTTACATGTAACCTATGATTATTGTTCCCTTGGTTTTGTTTTCTTCTGGTAGGGCACTAACTGTTAGGCATATTGATGCAGGAGCATCATTGGTACAGAACAGCTATCCCACATAACCAAAAATATGTTCTCATTAGTCAATAAGTGGTGAACCGATACTGCTATTTGATGTTTGTATTCGAACTCTGAAGAAGTCACCATGCTAGGAATAAGGGGTGGTAATAGTTCCAAGAGGGTGTCAAATGCATGTTTTCCCTTACAAGGCTCATAGTAGGAAAGTCAAGGATATGGAGTTACAGTTGCCAGCAGAAACCAAACATACCGTCATGATGGATTTTCCATTAAGATGTAATATTGATGCTCAAATGGCGTGATCAGGCCATGCATGTGCAGTTTGAAGCATTTTTTTGTTGTTGGCATAATGAGATGCGGTGGAGGTTGGGAAGTTCCGGAACCCCAGGACAAGCTGAGTGCACTTTTGGTGTGATTTTTGCTCTTGAAGGTGTGTGTATCCTCAAACTCCAACCTAAAAATGTCTTTTTCAGATCTATGGCATTTTACCTCAGTGGAGCCCAACACAAGGGCAGTTGAATAAAATGGAAGAAGAGGGAGTCTGGGCAGCTTCTGAGCTGAGTTTCAAGCATGACTGGATGGTAGAAACGTGGTTCAAACCAAAAACTCACAATACATTGTTTTTATTAAAAAAGAAGAAAAATTCATTTCCCCTCACGTGGAGCCCATTTTGTAGGAAAATGCACAGTGGGAAGTTAGGAAACGTTTCAATCATGGGAGGAGCATGATTAACAATGCTTTTGATTGAAAGCATACCATTATATTACAACAAGAGCATCATTAATAAAAAAATTCCTACTGATTTATGATGCTTTTGGCTGTCTACAACGTGAAAGAACAGCAGGAACCCCAGTTCCCATCATGACGTGTGGTAAAAACATGTTTTGGCTGAAAGAAGATGTTTTTGGGGCATTGGTGGCAGGGGTGTGCAAGTCGGGAAGTCTGAAAGTTTTAGAAGTTGCCCAAGGTATCAATAGGAAGGTTTGGTCATGGAGAACATTTTGCAACAAACAAACTCGAGGATCACTCCCTGTATGAGATGTGCAGGCTATTTGACACAAAACAGAGCTGTTTTGGTGAAATGAAAGATATGGAGTTTGGAACACTTTAACGAGAAAAGGAGAGCATTCTCAAAATTTGTTTTTAATCTAGTCAAAGGATCAATAAGGTGTCTGAAGCATCATCTTTCCTGCAATGAGCAATAGAGCTTCAAGGTTTAGGCTAATTGTTTGTTAAAAAGGCAATGTCCATTTCCTGATGTGTCTGTCAATTAATTGGTTGTAAATTGTGTTGGTAGGTTTTTGGTTCTAGAATACCTGGAGATTATCTGAAGATCATCTCAGTGCATTATCAATAGGTTACCCTTCATTCCCAGTTCATTTGTATGCCTTGAAAGGGCAAAAACAGTCCTAACTTGTTAACAAAGTTTAAGCTTCTTCACATTGAGTTGTATGGACCAAACAAGGGTGCTCTAAATGTTGTTGATACGTTGTTTTGTCTCTAGAATACCTGGAGATCATCTCAGAGCATGATCAATAGATTACCCTTCATTCCCAGTTCACTTGTATGCCTTGAAAGGGAAAAAACAGCCCTAATGCTAACAAAGATCAAGCTACTTCAAAAGGAGGTATGTAGACTAAATAAGGGTGTTAAAATTGTTTGTTAGTCTTTATCGACTTCAGAATACTCAACAGGCTGCAAGGTTAGACAGTCATTAAATTGCCCCTCTTACCTTGACTGCACCATGTATGAGCTGTTTCAGCTGCATAGGACAGTTAAATTCCATGACCATTGGGCCTAGGATGTAAATATGTGTAGATATAGTTTTGTGCCGGTTAATGATAAGTTCTTTTTGTGTGCTTATACTTTGTATCAAGCATTTCTGTGTGTATCGACCGGTGCCACACATTTCTGAACTGTTGGTTTTTGAACATGGTATGAGATGTTTAGTTCTTTTAAACTGAGAAGTTTGGGATTCCCAGTTGATTGCAATCTGTGTAATATGGTGGCAGCATGACCTTTTTGAAGTGAAGATTTAAACATGACATTAAACAATGATTCAGATTCGATGAAGCAATTTGATTGTGTGGGCTTCAGCCTTTGGAAACTTCAAATGGAGATTTTGTTAGAAATATATTTACGATACATCATGAAGGGGGAGGAGAAAAAGCGAACCTCATGCATTTGAAATCAATAAATAGGAGTTGAAGGATGGTAGGGCATGGCCTTGCATTATTCATCTGTGAAATTTCATGGCAGCATAACCTTTTTTTGAGTGATGATCTAAACATGGCATCAAACAATTATTCAGATACGTGGAATTTGATGATATGGTCTGCAGCCTTTGGAAACTTGAATGGAGATTTTGTTGGAAAGAGATTGGCTAGACATCATGAAGGGTGAGGAGAAAAACCTATCTTGTGTGCATATGAAATCAAGAAATAGGAGATGAATTATTGTAAGGCTTGGCCTTGCATTATTCATTGTTTAAATAACAATATTATTTCTATTGTGAACAAGTCAAGGCCTCAAACGAAGATGGGAAAGATTGACACACACATATACAACAATTTGATCACAATACTTCATCTCAGTAGTAAGTTGTTTATTTACGAGTATCAAAGAATGGGCAAAAATATTGATTGATTCAAATCTCTATTGGATGAATTGACATCATCTGATGCTACTATTTTTGACAAAGATACAATAATGACTTTAATTGGTTTTGCAAGGGAAAACTAATTGGACTTGTTAGATGTGCAGTTCTACCTCGCTGCAAGAAGATGTTAGAGAGAAAGATGCTGGAGTGATGTTAGAACCTCTGTTCAAAACTTGGTGAAACTCGCGAGTTCTTGTGAGGCAAACTTGAGACGAGAAATCATGCAAAACTCGCTAAGCTGAGTTGGGAGAGAAAACTTGGCGAATTTAACCTAGTAATTTTGTCATTACACGGCGAAACTTGCCAAGTTTTCCTATCGACTTGGCTGGGAATGTGAATAATGGCCAATCGAAAAAAAAGCTTCATTTTCACGTCTGTGCTTGTGATTTTCTGATTTTGCTTTGCGAATACAGTGAATGCATTGGTTGAAGCTAGGGTTTTCAATGATCTTTGATTGTAATTTGTACTTTTGTACTCTTTTTGGTTGAACATTAATAGAAAATACATTTATACAGTTTCTCTTTCATTTCTCATGTCAATTAAAAATGTTATTAATGTTATTCAAGTTTATTTTATGAATTTATATGTTTTTAAAGGCTTGATAAAGTTGCCTAGTAATGCCGAGTAATTGCTGAGAAACTCCCGAGTCCCGAGTAACAAGTCAAAATTTGGGCTGCTGACTAATGTCTGAATAAGAGTTTTTGAACCATGGTTAGAAGATTCCTCCTCAACACCCTTTTCATTGGGCAAAAAAAACGCAAGGCCAAGAAAAAGGGAGAAGGCTCATCAAATTAGAATCTAGAAAAATTGAAATCCTCTAATGTGAATCTTAACAAAAAGACAAGATCAAATGTTTTCATTGCCACGAAGAATGGCATATAGAGGACAGCCCCAAATTTATTGCCAAGAGAAAGATAGATGCAGCAAATATTATTTCTTGCTAAGATTGAACTTCTTTGAGGTCCTGATAGTTGGATTTTGAAACTGCGAAGCACATGACATATGAGAGAACATAGTTTGTGCAATATGAGTTGACTGTAAAAGGTAGGAAGGTGATTTTTGGAGATGGCAAAGGACGAATTAACTGGTGAAGGGATACGATTGCTGATGATGTTTAATGGTGCCTACAAAGATATTAATAATGCCTTTTGGTGCAGAAGCATCCTCAGATCTCAAACCATTTTTGCATTCTGCTGAAAACTTCTATCTTTCTGGGTGAAGAATCCAGCGGCAAGTACAAGATATTGTTTTTGCAGACTTATTTTGAGCTTTGTAGAGCTTTGCAGGTCTATTATCAATTATGTGCTTCACAAGCTTGCAAACCTATTTTGGTGCTTCACAAAGCTATAGGAGCTTCACAAGCTTGTTTCAAGCTTCATAAGCCCATCTGAGCTTTGCAAGTGCATTCAAGCTTCACAAGCCTGTTTTGAGCTTCACAAGTCTATTTGAGTTTTACAAGTCCATTTGAGTCCTCCAGTGCTTATTGCTTTACAAACTTCAAATTAGTGGTGAATTTCTCTGCATAAACCATCTCGGACGTGTCATTGCCATGTTCAGAGTTGGCAGATATTGACGGACATGGCAGAACTTGAAGTAATGCTTGAACATAATTTCTTGGGCGTTCCTGCAAAATGAACTCAAACAATGACTTGTTAGAGAAATTTAATCCTGCAATGACAGCTTATGTCAAGGATCTCCAAACTGGGAAAATTGGACTGCAATACAATGGTATTTGCGGCAGTTGGTGGTTGCTTTTGAACTTGTCATGTAACATGTGCATCTTCAGTGTTCAGGTGGTGATTCAAGTTCCCCTATGTTAGGTTTTTGTAATACTCTTGCCAATAACATGTGTAATTCGTTTTATGGGGGAGGGGGTTCATTAGATATTTGGGAAGAGAGGATTTTAGATTTTGTAAGTAGCTAAGCCCAAGAATAAGAGCTCTGGAGCTTGTAGTGAGTCTAGAAAAGGGATGTGAGTGTAGAGCTTGTAGAAAAGAAGGCTTGAGCTAATCAAGTAGTGTAGGAAGTTGGTCTGCAGGTTACACGGAGCTTAGACACGAGTGCCATTAAATTTAATGTCTTCTTGCTTGCAAAGTGAATGGATGAAATGTTATTTGCATATTTTGTGATTGCTATTATTGTTTTCATACCATGGGAAGGCTGCAAGTTGTCTCTCGGTCATTTACTTGATCGACAGCCCACACTGCCATCATGTTGCCTTGACCAGTGCTCGTTCTTTGTAAGCAAGATTATTGGTGCAAAGTTGATTGATTTGTTTGACTTGGTTATATTTTGAAGGACAAGAATGATCACTTTGTTGCAGGAAAAGAAAAGGATATTTTTGTTTAATAAACTTCAAGCAAAAGTCCTGGAGACTCCTTGGAGGTGGAAGTTGATGTGGTAGTGAAAACTATTGCTTGGTATCATATGCTTGGGCACATTTATTGGAGCTTTTAAAGACGGAGCAGCTAGTAGAGGGCCTAAATATGCACTTACTAGCGTCAATCGGTGATCCAGGTGGCAGTAAGAGTGTCCAACTTAACCGTCAAGATTCCTTGTGTTTTCCCGGCCATCAGCATGCTCCAAACTTTGACATTGATCATAGAAAACACTTTAAGCTTGATGACAGAGCGTACTAGTAGCATAACCATGGGTCGTCAACCCTACGTGTCTCTGAGACCCAATGCACTTAGAAGACCAAAAGACAGAATTTGTATAAATATGTATGGTAGTGATCCAATGGGTTTCTGCCTTCAATCCTATAAACTATATCAATCCTATTTATCATTCATTCTCTTGAATTTGTGTAGACATAGTCAGATAATACAATTTTGTCATTACAGTCTAATTCTCGTGTTTGTGTGATTGTATGGCATCGTATTATGATTGTGAATTCATTTCCTATGTCCTTTCTCATTGTTAATGCTTTCTTACACCTATTCATAACTTGTAAATAATTGTTTAAATCGTATCTGCCCATAACACATCGGAATCATATATTTCAGCATGTTTCCCCTCATATTATTCTCGGGTCTTGATCAATTGGTATATGTGATGGTTGCAAAATTGGAAAACAAGACAATCTTTCTCAAGGAAGGATCGATGAAGAGGAAAGTAGTCAATGGAGCTGAATCATTCAGATATTTTTGAATCATTGTAGATTTTGTCATAGAGGAACAAGTTATTTTTAAACATTTGTTGGTGACTCTTCTAGAAAGACATTTGCTTACCTTAGAATAAGTCATTTACAATGGAGAATTTTTTTTTTTTCAAAATCATTGGATAAGCAATTTGGAAAACCATTGAAGAGGTTCAGGTGTGACAATGGATTGAGATTTATGTAAAGGAAGTTGATTTTTGGCTCTCTGGAAGGAACTATATATATATTTCGCACTGGTTGAAACTTGAAAGTGTTGGGTGCATATTAAAGAGGGAAATATTGTGTAACTCATTGTGGGAAGAAGCAATAGAAACTGTTGTGTATATTCTTAACATTGCAGGATTGCAATTGAAGACGACATGTAAAGTATGGTTCAAGATGAAGCCAAGTATCAATATTTGAAGGTTTTTGGCTGTTCTACATGTGTCCATATCCCTAATGAGAAATGGAAGAAGCTGAATGCTAAGAGTGTTAAATGCTTTATGACTGGATAAGACAGGGCCGCTGGAATTTATCGTCTCTATAAATAATATAGTAAAGCAAGGAATTATTAAGAGCGGAGATGTAGCTTTTGATGATGCAATTCTTTCAAAGAATTGAGTGGGATGCATGAACAGGTTAATTGCCTAAAAATTGAGTTCACTTCAAGAGTGATAGCATTGGTGTTGAACATGTTGATTGGGGGCATAAATATGCGTTGTTTGGTTTAGAGTAGGGTATGATAGAGGAAGAAGAATCACATCCACAACCTGAAGTCTTTCAAGGTGCATATGCCCAGAAGATCAACAAGAATAAGAAGACTAAAAGAAAGAACGAAGGATTATTATGCAAGGATTGCAGAGGAGCTTGGATTTGTGAAAGATGCACCTGAAGGAGATAATTCAGAAGAATGGCAGCAAGCCATGGATGAAAACAAGAATTACAAACTTGCAGATTTTCCCCTCTGGAAGAAAGGAATTTAGATTCAAGTGGCCATTCAAGCTGAAGTATAAAACAAACGTTTCTATTGATTGATAAAAGGTACACTGATGGCAAACGGATATACGCAGGTTGTAGTACTAGAGCATGCAGAAACTTCTTCACCAGTGGTGTACAACATCAATGATAGCATTGTTGGCACCAGTTACTAATCTGAATCTGCATGTTCACGATTCTTGATGTGAAGTCTGCATTTTGAGTATCTTGTTGGAAGAAGAAATATACTTACAACAACCCAGCTGTAGGACATACTGAATATTTGAAGGGGAAAGTAGTAAAAGGTTTTACAATTTGCGAAAACATTGCATTAGTTGAAGTAGTCATCTTGGGCTTACTACCAGCAGATTGACAACATTCGGATACAAGTGAATCAATTGGGTTGTCAAGTCATTTTTGTTTTTGGCACTATATTAAAATGACACATTTGTCTTTAGCAAGGATTTACCCTTGTTGAGTAATTTTGAGATTTAAGTTACCATTGGAATTTGTAACAAGACATCAGGGGAAAACCATTATTGCTAGGGAAAATTCAAGCTTGTAGGGATGTGAAATGATTGGCTAATATATGTGAATCATAGTATATATTTTGAGAACATACATATATAATTTTAATGATTGAATTGGAGCATGTACTTACACCAGTGGAGTTAGGGTGCAATTGTCAAGGGATGTTTCCCAGGATGGAAGCCGAGGTGGAAGAAATGGGAAAAGTCCAATACAGGGTGCTTTGGAAGCCTGGCCTATTCGTTGAGCATTGCTAGCTCAAACTTTACAGCACTCTGGATTGCAACATTGGGCAGTGATTAAGCAGTTTTCTGGTTTAGGGGTACAACATGTCATGGTATCACATCAAAGGGATTCAAGAAAAGACATTGCATATACTTGGTTACTATGATGTGGATTTGGTCGGGGATCTATATGAAGTAATCCAACTTCTGGATACTGCTTTTATGCTGTTTGGAGGGCTCATCTCATGTGCAAGTAAAAAACAACTAAGTATTTCTCGTTAAAAGTGGAGTATGTATCAGCATGCTTTTCCTATAAAGAGCTAGTTTGGTTGAAGAAATTACATGACGTGGTGGCATGTGTCCAAAAGTGTCCTATTTGAGATGC
This sequence comes from Taxus wallichiana var. yunnanensis, assembly GCA_018340775.1. Classification (NCBI taxonomy): domain Eukaryota; kingdom Viridiplantae; phylum Streptophyta; class Pinopsida; order Cupressales; family Taxaceae; genus Taxus; species Taxus wallichiana. Next base: position 111,414,678 of record CM031241.1, on the reverse strand, counting down.
GATGGTCAGAGTTGCTTGGCCAGTATCTAGAATCCACGGTTGTATGGGAGGACTAAACACATTGAAATGTAATATCATTATGTTTGGGAGTATGCCATAATGAGGTTTTACAGATGGAGTTTGGTAAAACTGAGTGAAGGCTTGTAGACTTGCAGATACATTGACAAATTGCTTGCCAAAGAAGACAGTGTTTTGCATGAATGGCTTATAATGAGCTTGTGAGATGGGAAATGTGTAAACACTTGACTGTGTGGGGATGTTGTAAAGAATGCAGTAAGAATACAGTCAAAATATTCTTGGATAATGAAGGACAGATGCAAAAATGTTAGGCAAATGATTCAGTTGGCACCCAAGTTTTCGTCACAAGCACGATGTAAAGCTCCTTTTCAGGAGGATTCTTTTCAAAATTTCAAGAAGGCCGAGAATTTTCAAGCAATATATGTCTCTTCTAGTCAAAGCCAAGTGGAAGTGCTTTCTTCACGATGTTGACTCTTTGCCTACTGGGCGCAATTTCAGGTGCTCTTTTTCCTTGATTTTTTTGGTAGGGAACTTCCTTGTAGCCCTTCTGCTCAGCTGTTGAAAATTGTTGATTCACTGAGATAATATATGATGCATTTAAAAAAAAATTATGTGTAGCCTCTGTATCTTTTCCTGTTTTTTGTTTTCTTGTGGTGGGATATTAATTGCCAGGGTTATCGATTGTTTCATCTGCATGGAGAGTTGGGTTTCATGACCATTGGATGTCATAAACTGACCTTTTAAGGGTGTAATTGTGTATGTATGTGTATACATACAAGATATTCCCAGGATAATAATATGTTCATTTTTTTGGCGTGTTCTCCTACTTTGTGCCAAGCATTTCTGTGCATACTGTGCTGTGTCACAATTTTTGCACTGTTGTTTTTGAACATGCCGGAGAAGCCTTTCTCACTAATCATGGAAATACTTGGTTAAAACCATAACATAATGGACAAACCATAGCCAAAACATTGATCCAAGCAGAACAGGCTGCCAGGAAAATTTGCATTGGGTAAGAGAAATCTTAATGGCAATGGAATGACCAAATGTGTTGCGAAATCTGATCTAGAGGCTTAACACGGGAAAAATATTTTTGTCCTGCTTATGATTGAACATCATATGATAGGTACAGAGTCCTCTATGTGAATCAAGATTGGTAATTTCTTTGGTTTTCATTCTTTCATGCCATAATAGGTATAGTCCTGTACTTTTTTTTTTGAGATTGGTAATTGCTTTGGTCTTTAATTCATCAATTATACCATTGAATAGAGATATATTTCCTGTAAGGCATATGTTTCTTGTAAGGCATGACTGAGAACTACCAAATACAAAACGATGCAACCATGATGAAGATCAAAGGCAGCATATGTTACATGAACACAGCTTTTGTGTAACAAGAAAATGAAGACTAATGTACTGGAGTTGCAAACACAACTCAACATTGATTCTCCTGAAGCAGAATTAAAGCATATAAATGCAGAATTAGATTGCTTACAAGATTGAGATTGAGATTGAGAATAAGAACATAAGCGGTCTAGGTTATAGCATTTACTTTTTAAAGAAGAAAGAAAATAATTGTTGACCGCCAGTTTTGGGCATGTTAACAAGGATGGTTACCTACAGAATTTGAGTGAGACACATGGCACAGGACTAACTAGGCAATGCAAATCCGATCAAGGGAAACATGTGGCAGTGCAGGATTTAAGAGGAAGTGGGTGATCAGGGATTCTGAGGAAGGAATATGCGTGCAGCTGGATCATTTTAGAAAATATCTAGAAGGGAATATTTGCAGGCATATCCCCGAAAGTCGGTGGAGCTGCAAGCTCCTATATGATGCTGTAAATTGAGGCATGAAAGGGAATTGTGATGGTTAAACTTAATATGATTAGAGTCTCGTCAGATTGTTGTCATTGTCCTGTAATCATCCTTGGGATCTAGATAGCCAGGATTACGAGATAGAAAATATCTAGAAGGGAATATTTGCAGGCATATCCCGGAGCAAGTCGGTGGAGCTGCAAGCTCCTATATGATGCTGTATACTTATTAAAATTTAATACTCATAAATACGACTCATATTGGATTCATAATTTCAGGTCTGTGGGTATGCTCATACAATATATTGTTAAAAATTAAATAAATATAAATACATATAAAAATTTAAAGAAAAATGCATACTTATTAAAATGTAATACTCATAAAAATCATATGGATTCATAATTTCATTCATGGAAAACAGATTTCAAAACATAATTCATAAAAGATCAAAACATAATAAATTCAAATTACTTCACTTTCCTAGAACATATCGTTTAGATGATCCTCAAAATCATCTCCATGAATGACACTTGCAAGTCGCACTTACCCCACTTGCACTAGCTCCATGTCCAACTCTTGTAAAGAGCTCCTCATGTATGTTCATCATCGATGCCAATTAGTGAAACATTGAACAAATAACCAGTGGAAGCTTCAAAGTTAGTGGTTTTAGGTTGAATATCCCAAAGTTTGTTAGGACCTTTAGTATACTCTTCCGTCTTGTGCGTTAAGAGGCACAAGATGGAATGTATGTATACCAAATCCTCAGCTTTTCTTGGATGCCAACATGGTCTGTTTGGCTGAGTGAATGAAGCCATAAGTACTCCAATTTCGCTCTGTTGAAGAATTACTAGCCACCTTGTCACAAAAAAAAAAGTATTATTAATATACAAAAATGAGTGTTATCATCTTAAATTTAAATTTTTAATTGGTAATCAAAATATCAAATAACAAACTTCATACCTGTGAGAACAGTTTAATGGCAACAGTCGGTATGTACTTGGCATCATGGCCATGTACATACCACCACTTGATTGGAGTCATGTTGGACTTGTCACAAAGAGCCTCTATCTCTCCCATGCTACTTTATGAAGATACAAACATTCCCATCTCATTGCGACTACACTAGATATAGATGGATCAAGAAACAACCTCTTAAATGTTGCCTTAGTCCCATTTGCAACCTCTTTGGTCATCATATGGTGGTTGCCTACTAGGTAACCCAACTATTTCATTGCTATAATATTTGAGATTTAAGGCATAGGCAAGGAGATGCAATGGGGTGGTCATTTTGTTCCACTTCTTCATGACCACACTCTTAACTTCATTATAGAATTTTTTTCACGGTCTTTCTTTTTGGCTTGTATGATTTTTTTCATTTTCTCAAGCATGGAGTCAATTCTCATCATAAATTTCTCCTATGTAAGCACTCTCTTTGTGTACAAATCTAATCATACAAAGAACAAGCTCTGTGAAACTCAACAAATACTCAACTTGTGCCCACCAATCATCATCAAGGATCAATGCTTTATCTTATGGTATCTCTTTGTATTTGATTGCCTCCAGACGATCCAAACATTGTCAATCACCATACTGCTCAAAGCATGTTTTACCTTCACAAGTTGTCTTAAAACGAGTGTTTTACCTGTGTGAGATGCAAATCTAGTCTCATCAAACTATAGAATATTAAAAAGGAATGAAAAAAATTCAATAACAGTACAAATTTATTTAAAACTAAAATTTAAAATAAAAACTTAAAAACTTAAAACTAATGAATTGTTCCCTTACCTTCAACAACTCTAACCTCGAGAATCTTCTGAAAATGGCTCGAGACATGTGATGGTTGGTGACAAACATCTAAATTTTGTTTGCCTTTGTGTATATTTTCTCAATCCATGGGATTTTCCAATCTTCTGCAACATCAAATTGAGGGAGTGTATTGCACATGGTGTCCAAAATATGTGCTCATATCTGCCCTCTACTATCAACCCTGTTGCCTTGCAATTTTTTGTGTTGTCCGTGATGACTTGGACAATGTTTTGAGGGCCCACCGACTCAATAACCTCAATTAGAATGTTTGCAATAAATTGTGCATCTTTTATTTCCCACTCACAATTAAAACCCTTAAAAAACATTGCCCCTTTAGGGCTTACTGCAATAATGTTGATAAGAAGTTTGTTTCGAGATTCTTTCCATCCATCCAATATAATAAACACTCTCGAATCCTTTCAGGAATCTCTAATCGGTTGCAAAGAAGTTTGTATGTGGTCCACTTCTTTCGCCAAGAGAGATGTGCAAACCTTCTCATAGTTAGGGCCTTTATACCCCTGTGGCACTTCATTAATGCCTCTCACCATTTGCTGCCAATATGGTGACCTCAACACATTGAAGGGCAACCCACATGCATAAATACACCAAGCTACCAATTCATCTGCAATGTCTCTCTTCTCCAAGTTGAATGTTTTTTCTAGAGGTCCTTTTGTTCTCTTTCGTGATGTGGCCTCTTCATCCAAAGGAGTTTCACTTGCAGAGTTTTAGTTTGTGATTTCAATGAAAGGATGGTATGATGGTGTTGGTGGTTTTCCTATGCCCCTTTGTTGAAAAAGAATGCTTTGAGCGAGCTCTTACAGCTTGCAAGGTAGCCTCCTCTTGCTCTTTTAAGTATATAGATATTTTATTCTTGTCCACCTTCTTACATGGTCTAATGCCCATTCTGCTTCTTGTTACCCCAGTTAAATGAGCCTTCATCAGTATATGAGGACTTAAATGTCATGTTACAATGGGGGCACACCCAAACACAAACACCACCACCAACAATGAGCTCCAACACTTCTACATGCCTCCATAAAGGATAGGAAGGATCCAGTCTCACATTCGTGGGACCTGGAACACTTCCTTGTGTGCCTCCCTCATGGCTTGCTTCCCCATGCCCCCTTGAAGTTGAACTTGATGCCATGACTACAATTTTTGATTTGCTTTAACCTACAATGAGAGATATTTAAAAAAATTGCAAAATAATTTAATAAACTATTAAAAAAAATAAATACAAATTATATAATTAATTTATTAACCCCTACACGTCATTCTCTGATTTTGATCACCAAGTTCGCCATAAATGGTGCGAGGTGAGAGCATACACAGAGGGTAGACATTTAACAAATTAAAACTAAAAAAAAATCAAACACAACTAATTTATTAACTCCTACACATCATTCTCTCGATTATGATCACCAAGTTCACCATAAATGGTGTGGCGGAAAGCATACATAGAGGGTAGACATTTAACAAATTAAAACTTAAAAAACAAACAAACACAACTAATTAAAAAGTTAATTAGTTTTTTAACCCCAACACGTCATTCTGTGTTTGTGATCATTAAGTTCGCCATAAATGATGCTGGGTGAGAGCATACACGGAGGGTAGACGTTTAACAAATTAAAACTTAAAAAACACATCTAATTAAAAATTAACTAATTTATTAACCCCTATGCCATTCTTTGATCATGATCACCAAGTTCGCCATAAATGGTGTGAGGTGAGAGCATACACAAAGGGTAGACGTTTAACAAATTAAAACTTAAAAAAAACAACAAACCCTAAAATTTTAAACTTCAAATACAAAACTAATTTAAAATTAATTAATATTACAAAGAAAAAAATAAAGTAAATAATGATTATAGATAGATCACGATCAATGATCAATGAATGATCAAACATCATGATCATGATCATTGATCATTGATCATACGATACCAAAGGCAAACACATCATTCATGATCATTGATCATTGATCACATACCAGCTTAATAGTAATACATAATTTTTTTGATAAAAAACAAAAATAAAAAAGAACAATGGATGCATGGAAAATACCTGAAATCACTCCTTCCTCCTTGTTGTTTGAAGCTGATCCTCCTTCAAACTCTTATCGTCCTCCTCCAAGCTTCTATCTCTCTCCTTTAACTTTCAAGCTCCCAATTTGCAAAAGATGAAAATGTGAGTGTGTGAATAGAATGGAGGCAAGTGGTGTATAAATAACATTGTAGTGGTGTCTTTATGAGGGGTGGGTAGGTAAATTAGGTTTAGGGTTTATTTTTTTAAGTTAGAGTCTATTTTTAAAATTTGTTTTCTCTTTAAAAAAATGCGTGTGGGTACTTGTGGGTACAAAACCACAGGCCCCGAGTATGGTTTTCGTACCAAGAGAGCACTAGTAGCGGTATCCGTACTAAGAGAGTCCAATTACAATAGAATGATAGCGTATAAGGACCTTGGGAACATTGATCAACAAAATAAAATAAAGACCAAAAGCTTTGAAAGTAAACTTGGGGTAAACACAATGCAGTAAACCTCCCAATCCATGTGGTTAGGGTAACAATACAAATAGCCAGATCCATAACACTATGAAAGGCCAATGTAGGATTTGAAAAATTGGAAAAATGCTCCATGGGGAATGTCAAGGACTGAGGGGGCCAGGTTGGGTAATCCTTGGAGGAAGTAAAGCACTTCCCTAGAAAATAGAGTTTATGTGAAACACTTTAAAGGCGACCTCTTCACCATAGAAGGATATAAGTGGAAGCTGCTATGTATTATTGTTTTAATTCTACGGGCATATGATGTTTCTCCTAAGTGCATCTGAGCCCTCTTGCAAATGGTAGTAAACGAAATGGAATTATATTAATGTATTGAAATGATCAAACTAGGTAAGTAGGACCAGGGTAAATTGGCAAGCAATAACAGCAAGAAGATGTCATAAGGGACAGCAGCTATCTACAGATTGAAAACATATTACAGAAAGAGGGTTTACAAGAGACCCTAGTCAAGAAAATAGCGATCAAAGTGATACAAAAGAAAAAGGACAAATGTATCTGTAGCCAAAATGGCATGAGAGGGAGAAGCTAATCCTCCCTATCCTTAGAAGTCAGGATAATGCGTTTCCTGCCAAGAACTTTCTGAGAATGTCCTCATTAGAGTGTTCCAAATTAATAGGGTAAGAATCAGAAAATAAAATCCATACTAAATTGACATGATGATGTGGTTCATGCCAAACAAGGTACAGGCTCGTTCACCGTTTGTGGCTAGATATTCTCCTTACCCATTCACTCCTTATGCCTCCCTTAAAGATACACATTGGAAACCATAGACTAGCAAGCCTGCAATAAGTGCACATTGAAGGCCCAATACAATAAGATGAAAGCATCCATTAGATCCATGCCAAGCCCACGGGAAAGAAGTTTTTGTAGTGATTCTGATTCTTGTTGGATAGGAAGTTTGTCTCACTTGGGTGTTATTGCTATTCAAAAAATCAGCCTCTGTGATTACACATTTATCTTTGGATACAATTGGGGGTCTCTAAAAGTACAAATTTAGCTTTGGGTACACTTGGTGGTCTCTAAATATTTCATAACATATTAGTCTAGGATTCATGTTATTTAGATGTATTCCATTATTAGCAATATATGGATGGTTGTGTGCACTAACTTACAAATATGCTAATTTCTCCTCTCAATTTCAAATTGTAGAATCCCTCATACAATATTAACACTTTAGCATTCAACATATATCAAACAACCATAAAATGATATTTAAAATAAATCAGATAGGCTCGAAACAAAATAAAAATCAGTCATTTTTTAGATCTGAATACTTGGCACCATAAAACAAAAATTCAGAAATATCATATACAACACCACTAATTGTGGTCAAACTTGTTCATTATGTTGCAACACAGGCTGAGTTGCTTTGAAGTTTACTTTGTTCATTATGTTCAAACTCATTCATGGAGCATAATTGCTTAGTGCTGTGGCCCCAGAAAAGAAGACAATACGGCAGAATGGTTAAAAATTAAAACCATAATCACCAGGAGATGTGGGATGCAGTTAGGGGAATGAGGATGTCATTTTGAAATAGGGCACATGAGCATATAACTAGGGGTACAGCTATATCATATTTAAATAAAGTCACCAAGAGATGTGGGTATGGGTATGGGTATGGGGATCTGATCCCTGAACTTGAGTTTCTTTGTCGTTATGAATAAAATATCTTCTTTGGTAGGCTACATTACTGCTGAAGCGGTAAGTTGATCTTAATGGCCAATTTACTCTAGAAGGCTAAAAATATTTAAGAAAGAAAGTTTCCTTAGAAAATTAATGCAGAGCCCCTCTACAGGAAATCAATTCTCAAATTTAATTTCAAGTCAAATTACATTCAAGGTGCAGCAATAGCAGAAAGAGTAAAATATGGGAAAAATGGCTGTTGAAAAGAAGTGCCAAAGCTTGTAGTCTGAATATGGCGTGGTTTGGTCTTCTTATTTCCACCCACTCTTATACTAACTTCCATGGGCAAATCAACTATAGACTTTCGCATGTATGAAGACTAGTCTACGAGAGATAATGCCTTTTTGGAGTCATCTTTTTTATATTATCTTGATTCGGATTGGAGTTTGTCAGTAGCAATACTGCTTTGCATGGGATTCCATGTCTGTTTTCCTTCCTTTCAGTATATTGAAGGCCTAAAACCTCATTTGTAATTGACATTTTAGTATTAGGGGATGGTTTGAAGTCATCCTAAAGTATGATTAATCATAATCTGAGTAAATACTGGGCCATACTCATGTCTAAACTGTCTCTTGTTCTGGGACATAATCAGTAATTAACTGACAGATAGATGTTTACCCAAACCTTAGTTTGCAGTCTATGTAATTTGATGGAATGTTCCCGTGTTTGATGATATCAGTGTGTTCATTCAATATAACTTTCTTGCATCTTTTCTAGCTTATGTATCTTTGTTTGCTTATCTGTGTTTTCAAAACTTTCCGGATACTTAAAGAATTTATTATTAGATAATTGTGTTTGTCTAATTTTCTGGTTGATAATTCTAGCCATTGACCTAAAAATCTGCATATTTTTATTCATAAAAAATCAATTACAAAAACTTTTGAGGAAAATTACTACTAGTAAGCAAACTCTGATGCATTGGAACTCGAATCAATATGGAAATTTAGATAAATACTTTTATGAGATCTCCTGTGTATTGCTTTTGGCGTCCACTGATAAGTTTTATAATTTGATTCAAGTTTTACTAGACCCTGTAACTTTTGCTTCTCAAGGTTGATGAATTGGAACTTAGTACTGGCAATCCTTTTAACTATTATTTAAGAAATCTGTTATTGTTCTAATGTTAGTTTTTGTTTCTTGTAGGTCAATGTATTTACTAGGCGGAGTGTGGCAGAAGGTATGAATCTCACAGAAGAGATGATCAGTGCAAATTCCATTATTAGGCAGTTAGGAGATCAGATAGCACTGGCAAAAGCATATGTGGTAATTGCAAAAGAAAGCAACGATTTGCAATTTGCATGGGAATTGAGTGCCCAGATCAGAGATTGCCAAGTACTGCTATCTAAAGCAGCTACAAGAGGAAGCTCGGTCACCATGCAGGAAGCTGAGCCTACCATACGAGAACTAGCACGACTTATCTATCATGCAAAAGAGCTTCACTATGACAGTGCAACTATGATTATGAAACTGAAGGCACAGATACAAGCTTTGGAAGATCGCGCAAATGCTGCCACTGTACAGAGCACAACATTTGGACAGTTAGCTGCAGAAGCAGTTCCCAAGGGCCTATACTGTTTGGGTATGAGGTTAATAATGCAGTGGATCAGTGATCCTAAACTCCAGAAGTACATGGATGACAAGAACAGTTCTCCAAGGCTCACAGACAATAATTTGTATCACTTTTGTGTATTTTCAGATAATGTTCTTGCAACATCCGTTGTGGTGAACTCTACAACCTACAATGCGGATCATCCAGAGCTGCTTGTTTTCCATATAGTTACAGATGGAGTTAATTTTGGAGCCATGCAGGCTTGGTTTGCTATGCATTGGTACAAGGGGGCAGCTATAGAAGTGCAAAATGTGGAAGGCTTCACATGGTTAAATGCATCATATGTTCCTGTCCTGAAGCAGCTGCAAGATGCTGAAACACAAAGCTACTACTTTAGAGGTGCCCAAGATAGCAGGACTGCAATTAAGTTTCATAACCCTAAGTACCTCTCTATTTTGAACCACTTAAGGTTTTATATGCCTGAAATATATCCTGCACTTGAGAAAGTTCTGTTTCTAGATGACGATGTAGTGGTTCAGAAAGATTTGACACCACTTTTCTCTATAGATTTGCATGGAAATGTTAATGGGGCAGTGGAAACCTGCCTTGAGACTTTTCATCGGTATCATAAGTATCTTAATTTTTCTCACCCCAAGATTCAGTATCATTTTGATCCAGATGCATGTGGATGGGCATTTGGGATGAATGTTTTTGATCTTGTAGCGTGGAAGAAGGCCGATGTCACCAGCAGGTATCACTACTGGCAAGAGCAAAATATAGATCGCACACTCTGGAAATTGGGAACTTTGCCTCCTGGTTTGCTCACATTCTATGGCCTAACTGAACCACTTGACAGACGGTGGCATGTACTAGGCTTAGGATATGATCCCAATGTTGATAACCAGCTGATTGAGAGTGCCGCAGTTTTGCATTATAATGGAAATATGAAACCCTGGTTGAAGTTGGCAGTGAGCAGGTATAAAGCTCTATGGGAAAAGTATGTCAATTACTCAGATCCACTGTTGGAGCAGTGTGATTTCCATTAAATATTGGTGTCACGTCTCTTGTTGGTGTTATATTAGTTCTTAGAATTCATTTTGTCAGTCACCTAATTATTTCAGTTCTGTTATATTTTTTTCCTCCGCAATTTTGTGCAAGACACATTTATATGTTTAACATTCTTTAATATCAAAATTCAATTCTTTTATAGACGAGTCTCAGGATTTTCTTTAAACTTTTTGATGTCATCTCTGCATTCTTTGGCGCTTTTGGCAAATAGTTCCTAAAATGTGCTGGGCTCATGCCATCCAGTCTTTGCTGAAGTACAGTCTACTTTCAGATGTAATTGTTGGTTCGACCAAGGTGATTTGTATAAGCAGCTTATGCTTTTGAAGTTAGCTTGTTTTCTTGAAGGGATTATCAATTTCCTACTTCCCTTTCTCGAAAGCTGTAATGATATTCAGAAGAGGTACACGCCAGACATATCAAAATAAGTAGAATCTATTTTGAGTGATCATTTTTATTAATTTTTGTTAATTTTAATTTGTTGTTTACTCTAATGAAATGTAATGATCCTTTCAGGCTTGAAGCATGAAGATTTATCGAAGAATTAATATCGTTTGAGCATGTGTAGACTGCAAATTTTCTTTGACAACCAATTTGATCTTTTCAAGTGTATTGGAGCATAGAGAGCAACTTGACGGAATTGAACATCACGGCAACAGAGTTTATTATTCTAAGGTTTATGAGCATTTCTAATACTAAATAATGATTATGCATGCTAAAATTCATTCTACAGTAATGTGTTTTCTAGTCTGAACAATTTAACCTTAAAGGTTGGTGCTATGGGCCAGGCTGGAGTATGCTTAAATCTTAGGCGAAGAATTCCCAAAATAAATAAAAGGTAATATAAGGAATCAATGTTTTTGTCGATTCCAATCAGTTTGTGGTTGATACATGTCAAGCAGGATTATTTCACCGAAAATAGCATTTGCTCTCATTTGTGGGCCCATGGTATGGTGGGAGAGGTCAGTTTAAGTAAATTTCAATCAGCCAGTCAGGCCTGCAAGGAAGGATCAACTTCTATTTATGGCAGGAAATTTTATTGTAAATACTTTTATCTTAGTATCATCATCTTGTGCTTCTACTACAATAATCGTAGCTCATCAATACCTTGTGTGCTCAATGACAACATGCCATCCATACTTTTTTTGATTTTGAGTCTCTTAAATGTAGGTCTGATCTATCAGTAACCTTATACTGGCATGGCAACCATATGGTTTGCAAATTTGTTATATGAATATTAGGTAAATACTTTTGATTGGAGCTATAAACCCATTACAACAATGATTACATTATACACTAGCATATCTGTTCTTGCAAAAGGGTGCCTCCAGGGATTCAAAATGGGGTGCCTGCTCACCCAACATTGATGTCTCTACTACTAGATCATAGCCTATTCAGCTGCAAAATTGTTTTGTTAGCCTGCAGCATGATATAATTATCTGCATGGGCTATCCATCAATTTATAAATGCACATTTAAAAACACAAATTAGGGCTGGAAACTCAAATGCAAAGCAGGTGTTCACCTTATGGCCTTAATGTTGGCGATTAAAACTTTATTTAGAGAACTATAATCAAAAGTAAGAATTTGACATAGAGAATTCAAGATGAGCAGGTTTTGCTTCCATTCATGAGCTGGCTTTGCTTCCATTCACCCTTTTATATTTTGTACCTTTTAAGCATACCCAACTAATTCCATGGAAGGGTGGTGACTCCACTGCTAGATTATGGCCCCTTAGCTCCAAAATTGTTTTGTTAACCTACGGTATCATATAATTATCTGCATGGACCAAATGCACATTCAAAGACACAAGTTAGGACAGCACACTAAAATGCAAATTACTTTTTCACCTTATGGCTTGTATTGTTGGTGATTAAAACTTTATTTAGAGAACCACTCACAAAAGTAAGAATTTGACAGAGAATTTGAGATGAGCAGGCGCTACTTCTATATACCTTTTTACATTTCATACCTCTTAAGCAACACCCAGAGTCAATCTCTTTATCAAGTTTTTCAATTGCTAATGTATGAACCTCTTGTAGAGGCATAAACAAAAGTGCTTCAGTAGGATAACGGATTTAATTATGAGGCTGTATCAGAGTATAGCTCGATGGAAAAATTCCATGGATTGGAGAATGCATGAAAAGTTTAAACAGTAACACTTTGGGGTGTGGTTTGGGATGTGAGAGGATGAGGGAATACAAGACCTTGCGGAGTTACAAAAATTGTAGTGACTAGCAACAACACCAAATGGATGCAAGTGAAATGTTTATACAAATTTTCAGGAACAATAAAAATGAGTTGTGTTCTTTAGTGCATGGAAACGAAAGGAATCATACCTTGACATATTGTAATGCCAAGACCATTTGACACAGGAACATAATTTACAATCAGATGATCCACCCTATTTAATATCTTAATGGGGGAGCTAAAAGGGGGCTTAATTGGTAATTTAAAATCAGGATTGTTGAACTTGGAGTGTGATTGAAAGGATGTCCATGAGACTTCTATCATAAAATAAAAAGAGAAGTAGTGAGAAATAAGAAGTGAAAGCAATAAGAAAGACAAACATATAGTTTTGAAAAACAAAACATGCATATGTTAAGCGGAAACAAGAGTAGCAAAAAAATCAGTGTTGTACTTTTCTAAAGGGAATTAGGGTCCTGAGAGATGGCGGGTAGAAAAAGTGTGGATCCAAAGGTATGTAACTACTAGAGAAAAATAGTCTCATGATTGGGGGAAATACGTGGGAAGGAAGTAGACACGAAATTTGAGAAAAGTAACATTATATTAAAAATAACAACAGAATTTGGCAAAGAAAAATTAACGATTAGTGGAGAGCAAAAGAGATGAAGAAAATAATTAGTAGTTAGCAAGAAGATTAAGAGTTAAGAGTGATTAGTGTTATGAAATAGTTAAGTGGAAGTAACACAAATAATAGAAGTAACAAAGAAAGAAAAGTAGCAAAGTAGAGTAAAAATGGCAGTAGCAGTAGAGAATTTGATTAGAAAAAGAAAAAGAAAACAATGGGAAGAGATGATAGAAACTAAAAGATTGGAGAAGGAAAAAAAGAAGTTAGTTGTTACATATAAAAGGAGATTAGAGAAAATGATTATGGAGAGAGGAATCGTTAGTACAAAAGATAAAAAGAAAGGGAAACTGAATTAGTAGTGAGACTAGTAGTGATTATGGAGATGGAGGATTAGTTAGTTGAAAAGAAAAGAAAATATAATGATTATAGAGATGGAGGAATAGTTAGTAGAAACGATAAAAAAAAGGAAACAAAATTAGTAGTGGGACTAGTACTGAGATAAGAAGTGACACCCAATACCCCAACTAAAAGAGATTGTTTAAAGAAATGAAGTCCTTAGATAAAATGTCATTCCTTGTGCCATTTCAAAAATTTAGGAAGATAACATTCAAAGAGGATTCATATATAGAGTAAGTGTTAATGCACAGTTATATGGGGAAAAAGAAAAAAAAAGAAAGAAAAAAAGAGTAGAAGCGGAAATATTAAGAGATTTTAGTGGTATTAAAACATAGTCCATCTTAATAATTATAAACACATACATGAAATGTGAGAAGGAAGGAAAGTAATCTGAATTTGTTTTAAACAATCTCAAACAAAGTATCAATATGAATTTCATGGAAGGACAACTCACAATTGTTTTTGAAAAATTTGTGATGTAATTTCCATCTCATTCCATCATGAACACCATCATTCTCATGGACATGTCATGAGAGGTTTTAATATGAGACCCTTTTCAAGGTCCAAGTGAATCTTGACATCCCAATGTTTGAAGAAATGATTAATGCCACATCATTGGATAAGTGGCTTCACCAAAATAAGGCCTACATGTCTATTAACTACCTAAATGAAAAATATAATGTCTTATTTCTGGATGGTGAGGATGTCAATTAAAGAGTTCCACTACTAGGAAACATTCAATTTCTACGTTGTGAGAAATCATTTAAGCCAATGTGCAGATGGGAGAACTTTTTATGTACTCTACGAGGTAGATCTACCCCTTAATCACCATGAGAATGCATACTTGAAGTTCTTTTAGTTTCTAGCATACGAAGTGTTTTGTGTAAAAATCCAACAACATATTCCATGGTTACACTTGTTACCTAAGTGAGTTCATCGGGAGACATTTATTCCATAAGGTTGAAATATATGCCCAATTAATTAGATGAATGTTTGGTTATGCCTTTTAACTTTGAAAATAATTAAAAACATTTATACATATGATGGATAGTATAATTTATTTGTTTGTGAACCCTTTCACTATCATCTATTAGGATGATTGGGTAAGAGTTACTTTGAGAGAGAGTTATGAAAGGATAAAGGAAGAAGCTAGATATCGGACATCAATTAGATGGTCAAGCATTATAAAATAATTTACTGAATAAAAGCACCGCACAAAGTAAATAAAGTGGCATAGCCATAGGATAAGAGGAAAACACAATGATGCAAAGGGAGAAGTTGCCACTATTTGAAAAAGACATGAAGGATACGAAGATTTTTTTCTCTTGTACTATATTCATACTAGTCAAGTAATAATATAACAAACATGAAAGTGAAGTTCCATGATTTTGTTGGAACTTTGAGAGATGAGACTTCAAAATGGTATACGACAATAAATCCAAATCATATAAAGTCGTGGCACAAAGTGCAAAAAGAATTCAAGAGTGATTTCCATTTCCCTAATACACCAACAAAGAGTGTTAGAAAGATGAGAGATTTAGTCCAAATTGATGAACCGACAGAGTGCTAGAAAGATAGAGAGATTTAGTTCAAAAAGAGGGAGAGACAATTAAGGAGTTTGACCAACGATTCAAACATGTCGTGTGGTGGTAGCACAACCATGGCAGAGAGAAGGTGAAACTGAAATAAAGACTGAATTGGAGAAATTAGTGAATTAACTTGCCAAATTGAGACTTAGACAATGGACCAAATATAAATAAGATATTAGAACAAATTCACCACCTAAGGTAGTGGAAAATTAAAAATTATGGCATACTATTTGCTGTGAAGGAAAATAAAACAAAGTGCCCATACGTGAAAAGATGAAGACGAGAAACCACAATGAGACTAAACCCAGTTGTAATGATACCTCCAAACCTAACAATGATGAATGCCTAATGCAGAGGTGGACAAGATTATACCATTTGATCATGTACAAACCGATTCTGATGTAATGCGAGTCCATCTATACTAGATATACTTCAAGTGTGTTTGGATTTCAAGGATCAACGAGTATATCATCACATTTGGTTGATGTTTCCAACCTTCCTCTTCTAGTTATATTTCTCCTATTCTTGCTTCACCACCGTCCATGAAACTCAAGAATCAAATTAGGAAACATATATTTTGAACAAAGTCTTCTAGCATCTACTTTATGAATCAATCTTCTTTCCTAATGCCTAGAACGTATCTTGAATCTTCTTCTCGTTGTCCTTCAATGTTCCTACAACTCGTGAACTCTCGTCTTGTCCACATGCACCTTAAGACTCTCTTTACTCTTCCATGTTCACTCAATCACCTCATACTTCTTCTTAATGTTCCACCCGACTATCCTCATATGTTCCTTTATCTCTTCTCTAGGATTTTCATCTTCCATAGAGAATGATAAGAGGATCCTCTTATTGAACTCGACTTAGTCAAATTCCAAACTCCTTATATGCCTAAAACCAATCACTTATAGCCAAAATGCATCAAAAAGAGTCACAACTTACCTTTCCCATCTATGTCCTAATAGATATCTCTCTTGATCACACCGTATTTACTCCTTTTACTAAGAATGAACACGATAATTCACTATTGAATTCTATCTAGCAAAGAATCAACTTTTCATATGCTTTGTTACCAACCTCTTCACATAATAAAACATTTCTTCTTACCCTGTTTTGTCTAAACACTTTGCCCTACCTTATGTTGCTTAAACTATGGTCATTGTTTTCTTGAATTCCTCCTCTGCCTTTTTTTTCTTAAACTTTGAATTGGAAATGGTTTACTTCCATATATCTAGCATTAACCCTTGTGGTTTACTCCATCTACACTCTCAAGCTCTCTCTATTCTTAACAAGGAATTACTTCTTTTCTTGGCAATTTATCATAACACTACATAGTCTAGATCATTAGTAAGTTCCTTAGTCTTGTCTCCCAAAAAAAATTCAAATTCCAAACTCTATTTCAAAGATTCGAAACAACTTCATTTAACTTTTACATGATCCCAAACCTTTGACAACATTAAAAACACAAGGAAATAACAATTAAGTGTGATACTCCCTTAGCTCTGCCCGCATAGTTTAATAACATTGTGAAACATGTTTTACCTCCATAAATTTTTCCAAACTTATTTTCTCAAAGAACTAGAACAATTTTTAGATACCCAATAGGCTCATTTAACTTCCATATCAACCATGTAAAGAATTCTCGAAAAGGAAACATGGCCAGTTCCACAAATTTCTTCTTTCATTAGGCCTCTCTAGCCTTCAAATAAGATTGTTAGCAAGATCTCAGTTCGTACATACCCAAATCACTTCAAACCTCAAAAATATCTTTCATCATCATGTCAAGTTACTATGCATCAAGTTTCAAGTGATTTCAACCAAGGGAACACATATAACCTTCATTTTAGTCTTTTAGCCATATTCCAGTGGTTTCATAGAGCCCGAGAGAGAATCTCTCATGAATTGTATAAAAAGGAACCAAGACCTAAAATTTACATTTTAAGATTTGTAAGAGCATCCTCCAACTTTATTCTTCTTACACAAACACTGAAATACACCAATCGCTCCCAACAATAAGCTTTACATTTTTTTCCTTAAGAAAACCCTATTTTCATGGCCAAGTCCATTAATCCTTCACTCAAAATCATTTTCCCATCATACTTCACATTTAAAATGGAGGGTTTCAGGGAAAATAAAATAAAGTGGGAGGATATCAAAATAATTAAGGGGGATTCCAAGGATAAAACAAAGGGTGGTATCATAGTAGCTATAGAGGAAACAATTACAATGGAGGTGGGTACCATGGATGGTATGTTGAAGGATATCAAGAAAACAAAGGATACAACCAAGAATGACGATAACATGTTATAAATGTGCAAATGATATATCACATACATGTGAAGAGCAAGAGGAGACTTAATGCAATTTTTGTAATGAGAAAGGAACACCCGATTATTATAGATGTACTAAAACAAGTTGATTTCATAAAAATGGAGGAACAAAAATAGAGGAGCTAGGAGTAGGGCCAATTGTAGGTGCATCACATGTGCAAAAGGTAAATAAGAGTCGTGAACTAGAAATACATTATTGTGAGATTCATGTGATAAATGACACTTAAGGAGTAGAATGTTCCAAAATGAGAGATTTTAAATCGATGAATTATGGGTTTGATTGAGGTAATTTTGAAAAATAAAAAATGGAGTGCTAAAAGATAAGACTTGCAACAATTTTACATTAGAGAATGAACCAAAAGTTGTAACAATTTCTAGAGCTGGAAAGGGAAGATGATAGCAAATGAAGACGATTCATACGAGGAAGATAGTGATAGGGGTTGCTTGGATACCAAAATTTATGATCACATAATGAAACAAAGTAGAAAACAAGAAACCGAGATAAAATCACCGATTTTGAGTAAAAATGAAGTAATAGAACTAAAAGAGGAGTACTAAGAAAAAAATAAAGTAATTTTGTAATAAACAAGAGAAATCACACAAAACATGTAAGGTCGAAAAGTGAAAATTGTGTTTAGACTCGAGAAAAAGAGAAGAAAATAAAAATCTCGTTAATATGAAGGTCAATGGGTAGATGCAAGATAATGAGGGACAAAAAGGGGGATTAGTGACCCTTTTTTTGGTTTCAAAAATAGCAAAACTTGAACTTGGAGAGGCTTTAAAAGGCATATAGACAAACAATTTTGTAACATTGTAAGAAGATAAATTGTGACATTTAAAATCTAGTTTCTATATATATAATTTTTTCAATACCTAGATGAAATGAGTACATGTAAATTTTTTGCATTTATGATATTGACATAGTAAATTTTTGTGAAAACATAACAAAAATGCATGTCTACGAACACTTTTTTAGAGCAAATGAATGAACTTGTATTTAAAATCACATACAAAAAAGTAAAAGATATGAAAGATTGTTCATATATTTTCCTTTATTTTTCAATTAATATATCTAAAAAAATGACTTTATAGGTAAAGAATGTTGGAAAAATGAAAATGCATGTGTACGTATATGACTTTTGAGCTTAAATTCATAGATTGTTTTTTTTAAAGAGTAACCAATAGTGTGTAGATTATTGAGGTATGAGTTTTGTAATAAGTTGGTTAGCCATAAAACAATTATTAAACTATCATTAATGTTACATGCATGGACCATAATGAGTTAAGTTTTTGTAGAAATTAAGTAATAATTGAGAATAATAATTTAGCTTCCTGAAAATTATATTTTTAAAAACTAGATTCTCCCTCTACAAACCCACCGACGCCCCTCCCCCCACGTGCATGCACGTGCACATTAAAAAGAAAGTTGATTATTTTTTTGTGTCTACGAAGGTGAATAATTTTTCTAAATTCTCCTAAATCTAGATATTAG
The DNA here is from genome assembly GCA_018340775.1 of Taxus wallichiana var. yunnanensis. Taxonomy (NCBI): domain Eukaryota; kingdom Viridiplantae; phylum Streptophyta; class Pinopsida; order Cupressales; family Taxaceae; genus Taxus; species Taxus wallichiana. The sequence continues at coordinate 111,395,563 of CM031241.1, read as the reverse complement.
TTGGTCTAATATAAGCTCAAGGCTTAGGTTTAGATCTGTAAGCCAAAACCCAAGGTCATTTGGGAAGAGTAAAAAAATAATTTAAAAATAAAGCTCATATGCCCTTTGTAAAGGGCTAAAATTGCAAAAGGTGCACACCTTTTGTAGATGGTAAATGTAATGAATGTTTTACCTATTTTTATCTTCCTTTATTAGGAAAGGTGTGTGTAGTTTTGTTAGAGACATACACCCTTTGAGATAGAGGCCCCTTCCATCACCCTAGACTTGCATTTCACGTGCATAGCCAGTGCGAACCTCCATAGAACCTTGTTTCACGTCTCTAATTCTTGAATCAACTCCTTGGACTCCCTTGTTCTTTGCATCAAACATGAAAGAAGAAGGTATACAAAACCCCATACATTATGACGGGGAAAGATGAAATGCTGAGAAATGTGCACCGCCTCCATTTTGTCCTCACATATCAGCAGAAGATTGGTCACGAAAAGAGAGGAAATTTCAGCATCGACTCATGGTCAACCATTACTCTCAATTATGCCTTCAAGTTCCCTACGAATCTGGAGGAATTCAAGCTTAAACACATTTTTCAGGCGTGTAAGAGTGACAGGCCCGTAAAACACCATTTCTTGAGTCTCTCCACGTAGATACAACCTAGGAAGAGGACCAAAAGCCATTGCAACAACTCATGCAAACCCCCAAAAATCCAAAACAGAGAGGAAAATTGTGAAGCAAATGAGATCTTGGCAGGGTATTAAAGAGAAGTTTCCCACGTGCCTCCGAAAATTTTATCTGCCGCTGATTAGAGAGCATCATTCTCCAAAATGGTGGCCAAGCCCGGCCACCCCACGCAATCATTAGCTATTAAAGAATTATAGGCTTGTGTCACACCAAAATTAGCTAAGAGATCCGCTGCTTGATTGTCCTCACAAAAGATACGACGTACTTCCGATGACTCCAATTTAGCAAGCTAAAAAACAACATTGGATAAGAAGTAATCTAGTTTCCAATTTGGGGCTTTACCTTCTTTGAGAGCTTGAATGATAATCATTGAATCCCCTTCGATATGCAAGTGAGAAATACCACTTTGCACAACAAGTTTAATACCCAAAAGAAGAGCTTGTGTCTCCGCTTGATTACAAGTTCCTTTTGCAAGAGGAATGTTCATGCTCTTACCAACTTGATCGAATCATTATGAATAAGACACCCCGCCTCGAAAGCCCCTGGGTTCCCTTTGAGGCCCCATCAAAGTTCAATTTACAAAAACCAGGGGGTGGACATTTTTATAATATAATTTTATCTTTAAACATTCATGATATTTTATTTTCTCATAAATATACTAAAAATGTTATTACACTTTGAATGTAGGACTCATGTTTGCAATTAACGTGTATGAAGAAAATTATGAGAGAACATATAACTACTCTTATCACTATGTAGAGTAAAAATAAATTAACTATAATCTGTCACAAATTGGGAATACCTACCTTATCCTATTGGTTCTATGGTTATTATAGAAACTTAGCTTTGAATACACCCTCATAAAAATGTACATCAATGGTTATTTCAATACTTTGAAACTCATAACAGATATTTCAATATTCAAATTTGGTTATTGCTTCAAATATTAAATTGATTAAATTATATGGAAAACCTTACAACAAAGATTTATGGAAAGTTTGTGAAGTTGATTATGAAACAATTCTTGAAAAGTTTAAAGTGAGAGTTGATCTAGAAGGTTCATTGGAATGACTTAGAAGTGTAAGTTTTCAATTTATGTTATGATTTAAACTGGTAAGGTTTGTATTTAGTGTATTCGAATTTTATTATTTTATTATTTTAGATCCATTTTTGTATGAGTACTAACACATATAATTAGTGGTGTTATAAGATATTAAACCTTCACGTGCTTGGCATTGTGAGTAGATAAATTTATATTCTTGAAAAAATAGGATCTTAAAACACATTGTATTTTTATGAAAATTAAACTGTACACAACTTGAGAAACTAACACTTCATCCAAAAACTTCATTCTCAACACTTCAAATTTAGAAACTAACACTTCATCCTCTCGTAGCTTGAGAAACTAACTATTTATCCCAATACTTCATCGAATGTAGGGATTGAGATCTTACCTTCAATCCAACATGAACTTTCTTTATATCTCCTCTTTGAGAGAAGTATATAGGTTTTGTTGTAAATTGTAAGAAAATGTAAAGTAAATTTTTAAGAAAGAATATACCACCTAACAAAAAAAAACTTGAGATGTATCTTGCAAACCACCAACAATAACCAATTCTCATTTCACCTTCTATATTGTATGAAAGTATTTTCCAACCCCTCAACACCCTCAACAACCTTGGATACATGTTTCCATAAGAAATTCATACGATGACATCAATATCATAAAATTACATAAGAAAAACATCGAAGAGAAAGATAAATATCAATAGTCTAGTTAGAAACATTCCTATATAGACTACTAAGAGAAATCCCAAGATATCTAATTAAGACACTAATCCTACAACAATACTATCACCAATAGAAAATCTACTTGTGTGTATGCATATGCAATACTAATAGCTATTGTAATCCATGCAATGTACCCATGACATCTTGTGTCATATGTAAAATAAACAAACCAAAGAATTCAATTATGAATCAATTACACACACACACACACACACACATTGATACCTAGGAGAAGGCCCTAGCTCGTAAAAAAAATATACGTGAAGTACCCGTCCAAGATAAAATCGCTCATCATTGGACTCTCAAAAGTAAAGATCACCTTATCGTGTTGACAATGGGGGAGAGATAATCATAGCCTCCATCCCACCCATCACATTTATAAACTAAAACTATATATACAAAAACAAGCCAAATTGGCTACATCTAAAACCTACAAAAACTAAAGATAGACACCAAAAATTATACAATTCGATCACCGCCACATGGTGTTAACTAGACCGGTACCTTCTTTCCCTTTCTAGTGCGGGGGATACTTCCACTATAATATCAACTTCTAAATCATCCTCTCCCAAATGAAGAGGTAGGATAAACACAACAATAGGGCAAATTTACCAATGCTTCCTAGGAAGAGAAAAACGTAAATTGGACATTAGAGTCTCCCGTCCCTTTGAAATTACCCGTAGGCCTTGATCCAGAGAGTGCACATGAAACGTAAACTCATTAACATTTCCTCCGTGCATGCATGTTCCTTGTGAAGGATGAATTGACAAAATCATTTGACCAAATTTTGGTGAGCTTAAACATTGGACCATTTCAAAATCATTGCGTCCTACCCACCTACCGGTGTGGATCCAACATCAAGTTCTTCATATGCTCACAAATATCAGCTTCTTCAACCTTATTAAATTCCTCTGCTATAGATTATGTCTTCTCTAACCATACCCGCATGGCCACATTTTTGATTTTTCCATCCATCCAAGAAGCAAAAGAGTCTCCCGCATCTTCACCAAGAAACACCCTCTTTCTCTTCTTACTTGACCCTACCTATGAACTATATAGATTCTTCATCATAGGACTATTGTAAGGGCACACACAAAAACCTAGAAAAGATAAAACCACTCAAGACACAAAAGCAAAATCGTGAGTGATAACACACACAAGAGGACTTCACTAAATAATCCTTCAACACACATCGCACGAGGGAAGGGCCAAGTGTCATGTACCCAATATCTGATTAATTATTTCCCATTCCTTACCATAAGCCTTAATACCAATGGAATTTATCACCCCGAACGTTAAAATGGAACTACTCATTATCAAGATAAAAGGCATTCTTGACATCGATTGAAGTAATGGAGAGGCTATCACTAGGAAAATTCCCCATCCAAACTTGATGATTTTTATGATTTTAATCCAAAACCTCTACTCCTTTTTTAGCTAAGCTATCAAATAATTGATTCCATAATATTTTTATATGTGAAAATGAGACCTCTATAAAAATGGAAGGATGGATATGATTTTCTGAAAGATTGGATCTAACATGCATGCCTTAATGTGATTTCCATTTATTGCTCCAATTATGATTTGAGAGTCCCCCTTGATCCATAAATGGGGCCAATTCTGGTTTTTGGCTTCCAAAATTTCATAGAGGAGACCTTTGCCTTCCACCACATTATTGGAAGAAACTCCACAATCTTCGCCAATGCCAGAGAGAGGTGACACTCCAAGTTCCCGAAAATACATCCGCAAGTAGCTCTTCCCGAATTTCCTTTCGATGCACAATTGAAATTTAATTTTATCCGACCTTCCTTGGGAGACCGCCATAAGACATTCAAATCTTCCCTACTCCCATTATCAAGAGAATATAAATTTATTATTAATTCTATTAAAAATTACAATTAATTGTGTGAATAAGTAATATGAAACAAATAATTCTTGAGTATATAGATAGATGCTTCACTTAATTGTTTTAGTAATCGAAAAGCGTGCATGGAAGTCCTACACATCTAGATGTGTGGTGTCTTTGAGTGGTGGAATAGTTGTATATGAAATATAGTGCTGCGTAGAGTCCTACAAAGAGGCACCATCGGGATCTACAAATTGACGTATAAGATTCACAGATGTATTCTACAAAGATGGTCCAAAACATCCATTTGCATGATGTACAAGTAATATAAGGGTAAGTCTATGGAAATGGGGGCCAAAAAGGGGTCTTAAGTGGACACTTTTTTCTGAAAAATAAAAACTTCAACTTGTACGAGTTATTTGAGATAGTTACACTCAAATTTTGAAGATCTGATTATAAGAACATGAATTGTAGCATTTCAAGTCTAGTTTCTAAACTACTATTTTTTTTTGAAAATGGTTAAGTGTAATTGGGTTAAATATCTAAAATGTCAATAGGTGCTCCTATTTTTTAAAAACATAGTAGATAGTTGGTCGTGTGCCCCCATTTTTAGCACTATTTAGTATTTTTGAAAACCCTTTGGTAGAAAGATATATAGGAGCATCTAGTTTGGGATATATTTTTTTAAAGATTTTTAGTGAGTATTTTTTTATGATTTTTCAATTACAAAGATTTTGAGAATTAAAAAATAACAGATAGCCGACCATGCCCCCACCGCACCAACTATCTCAAAAGTATCAAAAATTAGATTTTTAAATATGTATAGAATTAGTCCTAGTTTGGGACTGTATTTTTTTTTCAATTTGGAGAAGTGAAAAAAAGACACATGTCAAAAAAGATAATCGTTTACGATCACTAAAAATAGAGGTATAAAAGACATAGTTTGAAATAAATATAAATGGAAACCTTAGAATAGTAAGAAAAATATAAAAAGTATATATTTAGAAAGAGGATAGTTTTCTTGATGTTGTAGGAAAATTTTAAGAAAGATAACAATCGTTTTTGTAGGATTTATTATGGTGAAAGGTGATTTTTTACATATTTTGTCAAAAACACAAATGTCGCCGTGTGTTATTACAAGTCCAAGGCGTAGGTTTGGGAAACCAAAACAATTCCAAGCCTATAAAATCTTGGTTTGGGTGTATAATTAAGGGAATGTGTACACGTTATAACATGTACACATTCCTTAGAGTATATGCATTATATGTGTTTTTCAGTGCTTATATTTACAAAACTAAGAAATTAGGGTCACTCTGCACCTTATGGAACTAGTCTCACAACTCCATGAGTCACAGTTTAGGAGATAGTTTTTATAATCTAATCTGGTTAGTACATAGGTAATTTTTAGGATTTCAACATTCAACCTAAAGATTTTAGCATCTAAATTCTACAATCGATGTCTCTTTTGGAAAAGAATATAGTCATTGTTTAGGTTTTGGATTGTTTACTAAAATTTGTAGGAGTGTTAGACGAGTCAAAATTATATTTTACAAACTTCATAACTCTCAAAGGAAAAACATCTACTCGAACTTACACAATCATGAAATGCCTTATAATACATAAAAATCAAAACACATGTGTTGGACATAATGTCATTGGTGTTGTCATTGATGTCAAGTTGCATTGATGGCATAAGAGTCAACATGAGGTGTCAATCATCAAGAAACATAGTTCAAGGTTAATTGGTAGTGCTTTGTTTTGGTGTTATGAAGTGTTGCATTCGTGAAGTGTCATGGTGTCTAGGAGTGAGTGCTTGTTCTTGATGCATAGTGCAAACAAGAAAAGTTTTGTGTATGTGATCTAGAGATGGTAAAAGGTTGTTATGGTATATATCATGTTTAGAGAGATTTGTCAGCGGTGTATGTGTCTCCATAAGGTGATATCAAGGTTAGTTTCAGTATGACATGGGTTGAAGCAAGCCTAACTAGGCCTAGTCCTAGACCTAGTGCAAACATGACACGAGGTATGAAGCAAAGTAAGCCAAGGAAATTCAATGTAAGCATGTGAGGAGTATTGTGAAATTTCAGAGCATGTGTGGAAGGTGTACAAGATCATGGTTCAGGTGTATAGTGCATGTTCAAGGTCCTTTGAAGCAAGACATAGAAGACAAGGCAATAATGCATGGGAAAACCATGTAGTATGGTGAGTTTCAAAAGTAAGTAACCATGAATGAGCATTATAAATAATTGAGGAGGTCATTCCGAGGTTTGTGCAAAGTTTTAAGTCGACATATGAAGGAAATGCATGAAAACTTGTTTTAGGCTCTACCGAGCTCTCAAAACATTATTTTCCAGCTCGATGGTCAACTTTGAATGCTCACCCACATGTGCAAACTCTGCATGGGGACTTGAGCCATTCATCAATGTTGAGGCATGGAGTTAAGAGTATTTTGTAATTGGAATGAGGTAAAATGATGTCCTATCCTTTATGAACGATTGTTAAGAAGCCAAGTGGGTTTAAATCCTTGTAAACCCTAGCTTGTAGAGATCGAAAAAATATGAAGGGTTTGGCCATGCAATGAATTTTGAAGGCTAGTATGAAGATTAAAGTATGTAGTGAATTCTTTAAATATTATTTTGGTGGTGGTGGCATGCTCTAAGGATGATGATAAGCTACAAAAAACCTTTATTTTGTGAATATTTTCATGTGTTGCAGGGATCATGAAATGAAACCAATTGTTTCCTCAAGCTTGGGATGTAAGACAAGTGCTCATGAAAATATTGACACGCTTTTGTGCAAGAAATTGGTGAAACCTTTCTCCCAAAGTTTCCTACCGCTAATGGCCTAAAGGGTGCAAAACCAATCATGGAGGTCTAAGAGGTTTTTGGTATAAGTACATGGTATAACAAGGTTATATGAACATGGATAGTTTGGTGAGGTCCCATATGATGTGTTTGAGCTCATGGTTTGATCGAAGTGGTGTATTTTAGCTTAAGCTCTAATGGCCTAATTAGCCCAATTAGGATTGTCAAGAAGGCTTGTGGAACATGTATGCAAGTATGGATTTCTTCATGTGACATATGAATATGAGTGCTTGAATATGTTTTTAGGTCCTTGGTGAATTGTTCCATGTAGTTATTGAGTGTGGAAGTGGAGTTTGAGGTGTTGGAGCTTGATAAGCTCAAGACTAGTTCTTGAGTCCTATATGCAGATTTGAGCAGTGTTAGAGAAGGAGGTGTTTTGGAGTGTTATGCCTTGAATTGGAAGTTGGTATGAGTTGAATAAGTTTCTTGAGGTCAAGAAATTTCCAGTGATGTGCCATATGTGTCTTGAAAACTTGATTTGAGGTGTGAACCAACTCACTTTTGGAGAGTGAATAATTAGGTGCTTAAGACCTAATTGATGGAGCTTGTCTTATGGTGTGATCCATGTTGAAGATGGAGGTTGTAGAGGTACTTGTGCTTGTTAATGGTTGTGAGAGGATGTTACTGAAGTGTCCAGAGCTGATGGAGTCTTGGTGGAGCTTCCTTATGTCATTGAAGTTCAAAATGTGACCGTTGGAAGTGTAGACCTAACTATTAGGCCTAGTTGAGAAAGTTTGTATTGTAAGGCTTATGCCGACCTATATGGTCCTCTTATGTAACTTGTATGAATGTGTAAAGTGTCTATTCATGTTGAATATGACTGACCTTGCATGGTCATATGGTATTTTTCTGACCTATATGGTATTGTGGCATGTAGCTTGTATATAGGCATGAGTGTATGTATTGTTTATAGTTGCTTGTGAGGAATGGAGAAGTGATCGAGAAAGAGGAAGTGTGTGAAGAGGTCAGAGGGCTCTAGAGAAGAGTAGAGAAGAGGCATGAGAAGTTGAGAAGATCATAGGAAGAAGCTACTAGGTCACTTGACCTAATTTGCACTATAAGGTGCATATGTGAAGAAAAAGAGAAGAAGGTATGTTTTTAGGATCAGTATGAGAATGAGTGATGCTTGAGCAGAGATGAGGTCTTAAGGACCATGTGAGAAGGGAAGTAGTAGTATCATGATGATCTAACAAGGGCAGAGAGTGTGAACATATAGGTCATATGATCTAATTAGCACATATGACTACATACATGAGATAAGAAGGAGAGAGAGTAGGTTTAGAGGGTTTTGAGTGAAGAGGGCTGAAAAAGTGATCATCATTTCAAGGTTGGAAGGTTTTTGGTCTCACATTTCATTAGTCACTGTGTTTCCTAGGTGGAAGGATCATCATGGTTACACTGTGTGGCAATTGTTTCAAGTTCTCATCAAGTGCAAGAGGGTCAAAAAGGCATGACAATGTTTCATGGATTGGTTCAAGTGAAAGAGGGAATTCTTCATTGACCTCAGTGGTCCATTCATCAAGTGCTTCTCACTTATTCTCTCAGTGTACCTTACAAGGATACAAAAATTCATCATTCTAGGAGGATTCTTCACTCATATAACTAATTATTTCAGATAATGATGTAGTTACGGTCCATAAAACCCAAAAACACATCATAGAGTCACATTTGATTTATTGTGCATGATGTTATTGAGACCAACTAATCCCTAAATCTCATCACATCATCGTAATTAAGTTCATATGACTCAAATAGGGTAAACTACCTCTCTCCTTGAGCCAATGTGTGGATGATGTTTAGGAAGGTTTGAAGCATGTATACATTAATTTAGAATACTCCAAGACTCTAATTTTTTTTTATAAAACCCTGTTTTTAATCTCTTTTCTACCATAAGGCTTAGTCCTAGAAATGTATTGTGAGAAGTTTTGGTGTTCCCATGTAGAAAGGGATTTTTATGACGAGAATGGTTTTTAAACCTTTAGTAGAGAGGAACAAAGAAACTAAAGTTTTAATATGTGTGTAAAATTATCCTTATAGGATTTATCATTCCATCATATATGATGGTCCCGGATGCCTTGGTAGCTTGGACTAGCTCATCTTGGCTTGTTCCTTGAAGAAGGTTTGAACATAATGACGGAGTCAGGATATGGAGATCATCAACTCACTCCTGATTCTCAAATTTCACTCACTTTCCTGACCATGAGTGGAAACATCATAATATCAATGGAACAACACATTATAAGATTAATGGAACAACTTTCAAGACTTGATTCTTCTTGAACCTAAAAATTTAGGCCCATTTTTGTCTGGAACCAAAAGGGGAAGCTGCACTATTTTTAAATTCTTCATGAAACCTTCAAGCCTTAAAGAAAAATGGATGTCTCCAACATGTAGAGGATTCAAATAACTTTCCAATGCCTATTTTTTCCTCTTAACTTCTTACAGAGCTCTTGGAATCTTCTAGAGAAGTCATGTTTCACTATTAGAGTGTTTGTTCCCTAGACCTAAAAAACCCGATGTTGAGAAAATAGTCATTGAATGATCAAACCTTTCCTAAATATTCCTAAATTACCTCCAACATTTTCAAGATTCCTCGACATAACCTCTGGATGCTTAATATATTCCCTAAAATCTTCGGGAGGGTTTTTGATTAGCTCCAAAATGGCCAAAATGACTAGCATGAAAATTAAAAATTTTAAAGCATGACAACTACGCCTTTAATTGAAAATAAGGCTTCTCGACCACCACTGCATCCTTCGTATGGCTAATATGCCACCAGCTCAACCTTTACCCTTGCTTAAAGGAAAGTCATAAGAAGATCATTTAATGTGTTTCAATGTGTAGGGATAGTTTCTAAGGTGATTGATCAACTCATTTAGTTTTGATGAGAGACTACTCCTTTCGAAGGCCTAAAAAGGCCATTTTGGCTATTTTGTAGTTAATTAAACACCCTCCGAGGCATTTATAGAAAATATAAAGCATCTGAGGGTGATTTAAAAGATAATTGAAGACGTTTAAGTAAATTTAAGAAAGTTTAGGAAATAAAATCTCATTTAGGAGCAATCTATTTCAGACTGGGTTTTTAGGTGCAGGGAATGAAAGCTAAAATGGTGAAAGTTGACTTCTCTCGAATGATTCTAGGAGTTATGGAATGAGTTAGGATGAAAAAATAGGCATTTTAAATCTATTAGAATACTGTAAGAGGTAGAATGATCAACATTGATTCAAGGCTCAAATACTTCTTGAGGTACTTCAAAACTCTGCAGCTATCCCTCCCAGCTAAAATGAAATAGGACCTAAATTTTGAGTTGCATGAAGAATTATATTTTTAGAATAGTTTCATTTATCATAAAATGTGATTTGCAATGTTTCAATGAAGTATAGAGGTCAAGAACATGTAATTCATCCTCAAATTTCATTAAAGGATTCATCCCCTATTTGGAGAAGGAAACCCATTCCTATGAGGAGAAAATTGAGAAAAAGGTGTCGGGTAGCATAATCATGCTTCTACCTAGGTGTCATCTTGGTCAAGAAATTGAATTATGAAGGAGTCACCATTTTCAAAGGTGAAATGTGGAGCTTAAGAATTGACTTTATGATCATCATATCCCAACTCTATCATTGTGTCCATTTATCTCTTCAAATAACAAGCTAAAATGAGCTAGTCATGCCATCGAGGTATCCAAGACCATCATGTGTGAAGTATTAAGGAATCATATATCTCCATGAGATACATATGAGAAAAGATGTGTATGAGCATCATGAAGTTGATTCCATGAAAGGATGATTTCAGAGCTAGGAGAGGCGAGGGGATGATCTTCATATGGAGCACCCTATTTTCAAGAATGAGAAATCATGTCGATTCAAGTGGTATTGTTCTTAAAAACTCATTCAACACCTAGTAGTTTGATCACACCTTAAGGAGGAGGCAAATTACAATCACCTCATTTTGGTCATAGGAATGGAATCCCATTTAGGGAACAATCCTCTATCTACAAAGTGAGGATCTTATTTCAAGAAGGAGTATACAAACATCATAGAGTTGATTCATGGTCATTAAAGTGAATTGTGGACCAAATTTTGAAATTGGTACCGATTATCAACTAATTTTGACTTCAGAAAATTAATAAACATGGAAATTTTGAAAATTTTCAAAAGTATTATTTCACTTGATTTCTCATTCCCATCATAATCGTATTGTTCTTCCGATCATTTTGGTCTTCGTTTCGGCCCATTTCGGTGAGAAATCCTCCCACCAGTCAAAATCGCATTAATTAATATTTATTTAATTTATTACCCTTTATTTGATAAAATAAATTTTATTAATTTTTGGGTTTTAATTAAATAAATATTAATATAATATTTATTAATAGTCAATGGACAATTTTTTATTTATATCCGGGGAAAATAAAGCTTCCACTTCCAATCGCGGGATGCCAAATTGGCTTCTCGTACCCAGATTTCCCCTTTCCTGGAAAATTATTCTTATTTCCCGCTTGTGGGATTTCTTCTACTGATTTCCAATTCAACCCATTGGAAAATGGGAAAAATCTCCCGATTTCCCACATGGGGAAATAGAATGGGGATTGCCATCCCGCCTTGCCATTTCCGCTGGCAAATGGTTGTCTTTTTCCCACTTTCCCCTGACAATTAATGCCACTACCCGAGAAAGAGGGAATTGGTTATTTCAATGGGAAGGGGAAACGGTTACGGGGAAGCTTCTTTAATTCCCGTAACCATTTCCCATGAAATTAGTTGGAAGAAGTTTTGTTCCTTACTCGTGTTATTGCTAAACCGTTACAAAGAATAACAATCTATCAGAACACAAGTTTTGAAAAGAGAATTTCCAACACATTTGGCAGAGAAGATTGTCAATGCATGTTTTGGAATAAGAAAAAACAACCAATGTAAATTGTAAATCCCACGTATTCATTCCACTGATGAAGACTTAATGCATTCAGATCCATAATTAATACATCATTCTACAGTGCATGTTTAGATCTATATCTAAAGAATAACATACTTAAATGATAACCATGATGAAATCAAAACATGCAAGAACCAATTATACTCAATGATTAATACTCTGATTCAACCAATACACTCCATTATATTAAACATGATAAATACACAAATCTCATTACAATAGATAATACCATATCTTATGTGCCATTAGATTTAGAAGCATAACTTCATTTGGTAGATAACTTCACACACACACACAGTTCTCACACACACACACTCTACCTATACTACGTAGTTCATTACATATTTATAAGGGTGGGGACTTTCCCTTCACCGCTTATCTAATCCCAAAATAGGTCACATGCTAAGAAATAACCATGTGCCTTTACAATAATAGCCACACATGCAAGAATGCTAACAATAGACCTCTCCTAGTTAACTATCAGTATAATTCTATCTTTAGCCCGCATCCATGCAAAGCTCCATAGCCACTCTTCCAAAAATAGCGATGCATGTGTCATAAAGTCTTTTCCTAGTTTATGTGCTCTGCACACTATCTCCAAAAATATCCCGTACATGTGAAAATGGCTAAGTCCCAAATATGCCCTTATATTTCGTGTGTGTTCTCCCCTATCCTTTCATGCCTTTGACTGCACCCTGTTCTCTCGTGAACCTCTTGTGTGCCTTCTACTAAGTATTCCACTTTTTCTACTCAACATTACCCCACACTAAACTACATTGCCACCCCATGAAATGGCTACTCCTTGAACAATAAAGAATAAAGTAATGGAAAGAATGTGAAATAATTTCTATACAAAGAATAGTTATTTACTCTACATCACCCTCTACTTCAACTGGAAGAATGAGTTCTAGATATTCTTCCTTTATTTCGCCTCTAAGGTCTGCCATTCACTCAAGCGTACGCCTCTACCTTTTTGGGATATTCACTGCAATAGACTCCAACTCATCTTGTGTAATTTCTCCCTTCTCATTTTGTAATACTAACATAATGTTAGCCATTGTAGACATTCTCCCTTCTAACAGAGATCCATTTTCTATGCTATAAGTTTTCCTAGTTCATCCAACCTATTCTTGTGTGGCTCTGAGCCACTGCAAGGGCCTCACACTTTTGCTTCACCACTACCAGTCTCTCTGCACATGCCCCCAATGTTTCATCCTTCATAGATTTTAGGACTTCATTTTCCTCTACCATCATCCTTATTTTGATGACTACTTCTAGAGCTGTACAAATATTCAATGCTTGATCCGCTTTCTTCAACTCCTCCCACAGAGTTTGAAGCAACCCCTCGTATGATGAAATTTTTCTAATCACTATAGATTTTTCCCTTTCTACCTCATGTTTAGGGTCTTTTGGCATTGACATCCTAACTGGTCCCTCTTCAAGCACCATATCAACCAAAGTACGCACATAGTGCATAGTCAAAGGAAAATTTTTGGGCACCTTGGGCTCTAAGTGTGGTCTTTCTTGGAGGACATGATCCCCGATCTCCTCTAGCCATGCCAATAAGAACCCCATTATTTTTCTACTCTAGGTCCTTTTCTTGTTTTAAGCATGCGATCTCAACATCCTTGGCCTTAATCTCTTCCCTCAACACCTTGATAGTGGCAGATTTTTCTATGTTCCTCCACACCACCTCTAGATACCTTCACCAAGGCATTGCTTACCTACTCATCAGACATAACAATGGGCTTCATGGTTATATGTCTGGCCTGAGGTGCCTTCTTCAACCTCCTTGACACACAAGATTCTTCGCATACGTCGAAGTTATGGCTCATCCATGTGTGTGTGCATAGACTAGGATAACTCTTTCTTGTGTGCATGGGTGGCCATGTCCTCATCCATCAAATCCCATCCATATAACTCCTTAGGGCTCACCATGCTCTAAAATGGGTGCGAAAAATTTTTCTTATGTCCTCAACATAGCCCAAAGATGGAACAATAAACTCTCCACTTGTCCTTTTACTTCTCGGCCCCTTAGGAACTAGCGCGCCAAGATTTGAGCTAGATCTTCAATGTTTTGAGAAGTATCTTGCTCTATCTCTCCTTCCTTCCTTGACTCCTTCTCCTTCATTCTTCACATCTCCATCTTTCATTTCTTCATCCTTTGGCTCTTCCACATCCTCTGGTGGTGTAGGAGATTTGGGCACGCTCTCCTCAAACTCTTCCACCTCCTCATCCAACTTCAACTTTCTCCTTCTTTTCTCAGCTGTCTCCTTTTGTGGAGAGAGTCATGGTGATCTGCACTTGACTAGGGGAGTAGTGCCTTGAGTCCTTGTTCTCTTGAACACCCTCTTAAAGTGGTGTTCCTCATAGGTCTACTCCAACCTCCAATTCTTCATCCCCTTCTTCTTGTGTCTGGGGTGGAGTACTTGCACTCATATTCTACCTTGTTCGAGGGCTGCCTTCATCCCCTATGCACCAAGCTACCACTATCTTCACACTCTTCCTCCTCATCATCTACTTCTATAGTTTTAGTGGGCTTTGGGGCTGGTATATTCTCCACTGTGTGCTTTCCCTTAGGCAGCCCTGGGAGTGCGAACTTGTTCTCCACATATTTTTTCCCTCCAACTTGGGCTTGAGATGAAGGTAGATAAGTGCATGGCCCCACTATCTCTAATTTCCAAACTCACGGGCTTCATGCTTATCATGTCTAAAATCATCCTCTCTATGTAGGTGGTCTTCCCTAGATAGACATAGGTCTTAGTAGCATGTGGTAGTCATAGTCTACCTTGTCTGCAACAAAGTTTAGGCATCACATTGTTGAACCGATGGACCACTTGCTGAAGTAACATGTTGTGAAGGCATATGGCAAAGCTTACACCAAGGGCTCCAAGTACCATCCTTCATCATAAACCACGTGATGTAAAAGTGTTGATACACTACGAACTACTACCTTGCCCACCACCAAGGTAAATCCTTGGGGATGTGCCACTCTTCTTCAAAATCCACATGGAGCCTGTCATACCACATCTCCCCTTTTTTTGAATGGCCCACTCATTGACCCTTCACACAAGTACTTTTCAAACCTTTCTACTAGAGACTTGTTCTGCATGGGGTATTCCTAGATTTTGTTCTTTGGCCCATTAGGCACCCCAATCTCCAAAAATACTAAGGACAACAAGACAACGCTGAAATTGATTCTCTCACCTGTGCACCTCCTCAACGATTGTGTCCATGCAATGTAGCCTGCTATGTTGTAGATTTTCCTCTGTGACATTTTCCTTGCAATGTGTAGCCACATTGTGTTCACCTAGGACCACCTCTCTTGATCATTTAACTTAGTGACCAGATGTGTAGTTGCTACCGTATGATGGGATACTTCTTCAATTTATCTATATCCATTCCATGCGGACCTTTGGTGTATCCTAACTCCTTCCGCATCTCCAAGATGGTTGCTTTATCTATCAAGTCACCATTCAGGTCTACTCTATGCCCCTTAATCCTGTCATAGTGGAAATCAAAGTGGTTATAATCCTTACCCTATGCCCCAACAAAGTAGAAGAAATCCTCATGCACCCTACTCATCAGCCACTAGTACAAAGGTTCATACTTTCCAAAATAGGGAAGCTTGTATAACTGTAAACTCCAATCTACTTTAGTAGCTTCTCTCCCACATCATCATACACCGACATATCCTCGGTTGTGCACTTGTTTGTCTTTGTATTCAATAGCACATCTAATTCCTTTTTGTTCTCTGATGTGCGGTGGTTGTAGTCACTGATCTTGCATTTTCGGATGTGAGAGTCCCATTCTTGTCCCACTATTACGCCTTCTGGGTATTGCATTTCTGAAAAAATTTCTCTCGGGAGCAATTTTAACCTCTACTTCCACCTTCTTCTTCCCTTTTTCTCCCATGACAGGTGCTTTCTTTGGTGCCATCTATAAATCACAATGTTCTTTCCTCAAATGCTCATTTTCTAGCTTCTACAACATGTAAACCTCAAACCCTAGCTCAAATCTGCATGCCCTAGTTGAAAAATGCATGTGCCCCAGTTCTTTCAAATGCTCTACTTCACTCAAACCCTTCACCAATGGGGACGTAAGCTTCTCCTACACAAATATACTTCTCACATCTTTGGTTTCACACTCTTCACACCTCAACACTCTTCACTCAGCTCGGTCACACTTAGCTCTTTCAAATTTTTGTGATTTACAATGGTAAGAATGAACTCATATCCCTCCCTTATATATATTTTCAAAAATTTGGTGCATTTATTGCTCCTTCACCTACCAACATTCCTCATTAATTGACCCTTTTGACAATTTTCCGTGTGGTACATCTTCGCGCCTCAGTCATAACCTTTTAGCATGCCTTCCTACCTTCTGGCTACAAGCTTCTCTTCAATGCACTTCTATGCACCTGAGTACCTCATCACTGCACCTTCTCTTGGTAGTCTCCATGGCCGCCGCTTACCTCACATTATATTGTTCCTTCATTTATCTCCATCCATGGTCCTCATTTGGAAGCAATCTTCTTTTCACCAACTCTTCAAACTTTGAATAACACACTGTAGTAGTTTTGTTCCTTTATGTGTACCCATTTCTCAACAACCACCCCACACAAATAGTATGTGCAGTCCTCTTGCGCATAAAAAAATACTACAAATGGTAATTAGCTTCTGGTGCGCAAAACATGCTTATTTCACAAAACAAAACTAAATTGACAAAGCATAACGACAAGAAGAAGGAAATACATTAAGGGAATACATAATTGAAAACCTAATCTAAATGGAAATACTTCCTTATTACAAACACCAAGAAGACTTATTTATAGTAGGGCTTCAGCCTACTCTCATTGAAGTAACTAGGTAACCGTATTCCATCAAGTGTTTCTAACTAACAAGCTCATGTTTCAAGTATGTGAGTGATAACATATGGCCCTAACCAATGTACTTTGAGTTTTCTTGGATGGCACAAAACTTAGAATCATAGAGAAGCACCATCTGTCCTATCTCAAGCTTTTTGTCCCTAATGTGCCTATCATGCCATGCTTTCTACCTTGATTTTCTTGCTTCTAACTCCAACATGTGATTTCTCATCGCTCATCCAACTTAATCAACTTGTCAATCCATTCTTCTAATGCTTTCTCATCAGCTAGACCTCTAATGCACGCACAATACACAAAGAAGGTAACATGAATTCCATAGGAAGAACTGCTTCTATGCCAAACACCAATTGAAAAGGTGTGGCCTTGTTTAGCCACTTGTATGTTGTTCTATATGCCCAAAGTACTACAGAAACTTTATCATCCCAATCCTTCCTTCCAACATCACAAATTTTTGTCAATGTCTGGCTCAAAATCTTGTTGAAAGCCTCAGTAGTCCCATTTTCCTGAGGATGATATGGTGTAGTCTTATGGTGTGCAATCATGAATTCATCCAATAAAATTATGATTGTCTCATTCAGAAAATGTGTGCCCCTATCACTGTCAAACTCAAAGGACATCCATACCTTGTAATAATATTTTCCCATAGAAACCTAGTTGTTGTAGCCATTGTATAATCCTTTGTAGGCTTGCTTCTTCCCACCTTGTCAGATAGTCTGTGCAAGTGATGATATAATGCATGATCCAGTCCTATGCGTAGATGGTGAAATAGGACCCACAAAATCAATAGCCCATTTCTCAAATGGTTTTGCACTAGTAATAGGTCTTAGAGGCATTTCATCTCGTTGACCTAGTTTCCCAAGGCTGACAATGATCACAAAGCCTTACAATATGCCTTACAATCTTTATACAGGGTCTCCCACCATAATCCAATGAGTAGAATCTTATGCACGCAGTGGCGTCACCTACATAGTGGCCACCTGCAATACCACCATGAGCTTCCTCCATGATATCTTGTGCTCATGTTCCAGTACATAGTGGTGTAATACTTCATCCCAACCTAACTTGTATAGGTCACCGCTAATCAACATATAGGGTGTCCGCACGTATAGCAAAGTTGTTTCTTCTCTAAGGATTTCATTCCTTCTAGTGTCATACATGTTATTCGTAGAAAGACAACAATGTCCTCTAATTCCGATGGCACTCATTGTAACCTATATAATGTGCATCGGGCATGGTATCTTCAATTGTTGTGCTTCTTCTCTCTGATTGTATTATGGATAAATGGTCTGTCCAGAATTACTTTTCCCTAGTTTTACCACAACTGTGAAATCAAATTCTTGAAATAAGAGTACCCATCTACATATGCACGCCCTTTAAAATGGGATTGTTTACCAAATACTTCAATGCCATGTGATTTGTATAAAATACAAATGGTGTAGCTAGCAGTACTGTCTGAATTTATGTAGTGCATAGATCATTGACAAAGCTTCGTGCTCTGTAGTTGTGTAATTCTGCTCTGTAGGAGTCAAATTTTCTACTAGCAAAACAAATAGGATGATCTATAATACCTTCTCTAGGATGAGCCAACACCATGCCAATGGCCATGCCAGAGGTGTCCACATGTACATGAAATGGTTGGTCCCATGAAGGAAAGCACAAAATAGGCACGGTAGTAAGTTTCTCCTTCAATGTCTCAAATGTACATTGTTGCTGGTTCTCCCCAAGAAATGTACCTTTTCCTTTTAGTAACTCCTCCAAAGGTGCGGAAACCTTGGCATACCCCTTTATGAATTTCCTATAATACCCCATGTGACCCAAGAATCCACGCACCTCACTTTGACTGGTAGGCTCTTTTAGGATGATAATGACTACAACCTTAGTTGGATCAACCAACAAACCTTCCTCATGATTATGTGTCCTAACAATATTCCAAATGGTGTAGAAAATATGCACTTCTTGATGTTCAAAGAGATACTCAACTATCTACATCTTTCAAACATTAAGCATGATTGTCACAATGATCCTTAACAAGTCCATACACCATCCAATCATCTAAATAAACCTGTAAGAAGTTGTGAATAAAATATTTAAACATCTTGAACAACTATGCATGAAAATACAACAGTGCATTTTTTTCAGTCCAAAAGGCATCACAATATAAGAAAAGCTACCCCATTTAGTAGTAAAAGTAGTCTTTTCTGATCCTCCTGGGCAATCCTAACCTAATGATACCTAGAGAACCCATCTGTAAATGAATAGATTTTGCACCCTGTAATGCCTTCTAGTATTTCCTCAATGAATGGCATAGGAAAGGGATCAATCACACATGCAACATTCAACTCCCTATAGTCCACACAGATCCTAATCTAACCATCCTTCTTGATACTGATCACCATTGGACTAACCCATTCTGACTTGTCCAGGGGTTTGATGATTCCAGACTTCAACATTTTGTCAATCTCTTCTTTGACCTTTTCGCAAAGTTGGGGTTCATCATGTAGGGTCTCTTTCTGACTGGGCGTGCACACCCTCTTTAAGCTTTATCTTCATCTCCCCTAATGATTCATGCACGCCTTTAAGTTCATGGTACCCCTAAGGGAATAAGTCCTGATAATCCCGTAGTAACTCAATGATTTTTTCCACTTTAGAGTTTGACCAATAGTCTCCAATTATGGCCTCCTTAGGCTCAACATCTGATCCAATATTCACTTTCTTTGTCTTCATCGGTTCATGATAGGCACACGTGGTCTTATCTGCACTTTCCAACACCTCATGCCTACTTGTTGAATGGTCTATATCCATATTTTCTACTTCTTCATCATTCACTAAGTAGACCATTTTTCATGTTTCTTTCTCAAGGAAAGCACAGAAGTAGTGTGGCATCGGCCTCTGTTGCTTCTACAAAACACGCTCCTGAGTCTCCTTCATCAAATAACTCTTGAATGAGTTCTTCCACCTTGGCACTATCCCCCATAGTTAAGCACTTTATAACCTTTAATGCTTCTTCCACCGAGGTTTAATAGAGAAGAAGTCAAACATCTGGGTCATTCCTGCAATTAAATCCTTCCAATTTCCATTCTCTCTATGGAGTTCTGCATATACATACCAAGCACGCGCACAACCTTGTAAAGTGGAATAAAAATTGTGCACCCAGAACAAAGGTGGTAAAGATTCTTGCCCTCTATCCAGAGTCTCTCACACTATTGAACGTGGTGTTGAACATGTTAATTACCATGATAAGTGCATATTTGAGTAGGTACATTTCTCCTGAAGAACCTAGTAGCAAGAGCAATCCTAATTTCATTCCATCCTACAAGATTATCCTTGTGGACTACCCACCAATGTGTCTTTGTCTCGTAGGGTATATGCTAGCATATTCCTTCTCTCCAACTGGTCTATCCACTATTCCTCCATGGCACATAGGAACACCATAGGGTCTCCTTCTCCAGTGTAACGAGGTACCAAGTTGTTACCTATTCTCCTGATACAATGTGGGCTGTTATCCCTTAGAAAATATACTCTTTACTTCACACCCTACCAACTCATAAGTTCTATGAGCCCAATTATCACAAGCAACACTTGTAGTATCACTAATAGACTATGCATCCTCCCACTGAAGGATTCCTTCTTTAGATGGCTCATGCACCTCTAGGTCCCGGACGATGTGTACATAAATCCTATTCAGGTCTTCCTCACTCAAGGGCTCAACATAGGGCACAAATTTTCCATCTATTAATGGGATAATAACCCTTTCCTCCTTGTTTTCAAAGCTGATATAACCCTTGTTGAACCAAAGATCAACATTATTTTCATAACACCAAGGACGTCCCCAAGTAGAGCTTGGGAAGCTATCTACCTCTGCCAACACTAAAACCTCAAAATCTCCAAGTGAACTTGGCTCCTTGTATGGTAATGGAGGCATCTTTTAAAACTCCGATGGGAGTGGCCTTAGTCTGGTTAGCCATGAACAATACATTCAAGAGGGCTACAATGGAGGTCTCCCCATTTGTACCCATGCATCTAAGGTAAGAACATTGACTTCCACGCATGTATTAATCAATATATTACTCAAAAGACACCCATCCACAACAAAATTCAGAGTGATTTCCTTGTCATAATCTAGGTTACAAGGGGGAAGATTTACATGCAGGATCTGCCGTCTAGTCTCAATCCTTGTGCACAAAGTGTTTCCCTTTAACCAATTCCCTAATAGTGGAATGATATTCTCCTGCGCAACATTTTGCACACTTCTCTCAACTCATCCATCTTAGATTGGATTGTCTCTGATGCTTTCTTTTGCTCCATATTCCATGATTGATCCTTTAAATACTGTATTTCACCCTAAATATTTTTGAGTACCTCCATGGTTTCCTGATAAAACTCCTTTTGATGGGTAGGATCTGGGTACCGTGCATGTAGAACCTCCTCCTTAGTGATGGTAGGATTATGCTTTGCAATGCTTCTTTGGTGCGCATTGCTTCAACATGGGTAGTGATCCTTACTTGCAATGCCTTAGATTCTGGTTCCAACTTAGGCATCCACTAATTTTCCACAAATACTGTCTGTATCCTAACCATCCCCGCACCTTTGTTTTCTTGTTTATGCTTGCTTACTAAGATGCTCATACAAGTCTGGGAATTCCTCATAACTATGATTCTTTCCACAGAAAGAACATGTAATATTCTAAGGACATTCATGTCTGTAGTGGTCAGGATATCCACATGTATAACATGTTCCATGAGGGAACTCGCCTCATCCACCACAACGACCTCATCCTTCGAATCCACCACGGTATCCTCGAACTCTGCTATGACCGCCTTTAAAATGCCCTTCATTATGATCATAGCGCAACTGATTGTTATCCTAATCCTGATGTTTGTTCTTGCCTTTAGAGTTATCTGAAACTCCTATCTGTCATACACCAATATCTATAGCATCATGGATATGACTAATTAGCCGTGACAGCCTTCCCCGTCATGAGTCATGGACCTATAAATTTTACAATAACAAGAGACATTCTTCCTTATTGCACGTTGTAATAATGGACAAATGGCTAGCATCATGGTTTAAATGAAATATCTCATAGTCCAATAACAATGAGTGTACTGATCTGTGGGGACAACTATCCTTTGTGTGACCTTCCACTTCACAATATGTGCACCAAATCCTCATGCGCGTCTCATGTGCTGAATTTTCCGATAGCTTCTCCAATTGCTTCACCATAGCTGTGTTCTATGCTTCTAAAAATGGGCTCACACAGTGTCTATACTTCCACCGCCTCAATGAGTAAGGTTGCTTCAAGTGCTTTGCATGCAGATCAATGTATGTCTTATGTGATAATGGCCTTCTAAAAGGTGTAATTAAACCTCCAAAAACCATTACGCATGTTGGATTGCATGAATATCATAAGAAATCTTAGATAATAACATTTTGAAATGAGCATCATACTCTCTGACACTCTTAGTAGTGCCTTGCTTAATATCCTTGAGTGTGCTTATACTCTTTTGTTCAAACTCAGGGATATGAAATTCTTTAAGGAAAACATCTTTTAAAGATGCATAGTCTACACAAGTCTGATCAGGGTCAAACTTTCTGTACCAACTGTGTGCGTGCCCTTGTAACGTAGTAGTGAATTGAATTTCCCTACGCTCAGAAGTCGTGATTCCTTTTGCATGCCATAGTATTTCACACATGTGTACATGTTCAACATCATCTTCTATGCCCCTATACTATGCAAGACAAAGAGACATATCCATGTAAATATTTTGGGGTTGGTGGGACCTTGCCCACTTGATCCAGAATCTCCTATGTTTCCTTTGCCTCCAAACCACTGGACCCACAAGAACTAGAGCCACCTATACCTCCTGATCCTAAAATTGTAGCCAGAGTTGGACCAAAAGATGTACTCCCCTGTGTCCCAATAGTAGTACTAAACTACACTCCTACGGTCTGTAAAGTTTTACTACTCCTAAGAGAGTCCAAAATTCTGCGTGCCTAAATTTTGTGTAGAAGATACACTGAAAAGGTACCTCCAAACAATAACAAAGACATTTGTGCTGCCATTGATGTGCTTTTTATGTGACTTACTCCTGCTCTCCCACTACCTAAATTAGCTTGCTGACTGTTTGTCATACTAGATACTCTTTGAAATACCAAGTGCAAGGGAAAGGTTACTGTGTACATTTAGATGCGCGCCAATGGCCCAAGTTGTCTCTCTTTGGATCACCTACGTGAGGCCGAGGGGGGTTCTGTCATGCATTCCCAAATGGGGGAGTTCCTGATGCTCAAGGTTCACATCTTCTGCGTGAACTTCAAATCCTTCACGAACCATGTCTCTCCTCAATGTCATCCTCTCTACAATGTCACGCTGATTCTCTATCTCCCTCTCGCGCACCTCATTGTACTTAAGCTGCCTTTCTTCTCTCTACCTCTCTGCTGCTAGGTCTACCATCTTTCACCAAACTTACTCCCGCCCTCACAGCGTGGTGGAGTTTAGTTAGCCACCGCTTTCTCTCCAAGTTCAGGTTTCTGCTATCAAGATTTTGATTACCAAAGTGGAATGCCTTGCAGTAAGTTCCCCTGGGATATCGTAAAATTGGAATTCTGCTACCTTTGGGCAAGAATAAGTGGAAATTGAGTATTCTAGAATATAGCCGTTCGTAACACCACCAAACCAAGTATCCACAACGCGTGTCCAAATCGGATCATTATCATAAAGGGACTGAAATTGATCCCGCATCCAAAGAAGCGCACGATACCTCCAATTTCTTTTAGATGCATAAGCAATCGACTACTCATACAACCGTTGATGTGTAGTCACATCACCCTTAGATGTCTATAACTTGATGGGTTGAAACTCTCAGTGTGATTACATAACCTAGAGCTTCTCCCAAAGTGTGAGACTTTGCAATCGAGAAATCTCTCCAGATGAAGGCCGGTTCCTATTCCTCTAGTTTAGATGCACACATTCAAATTGTAGAGATCTACTCTAAAACCTACTCTAACTTGCCAAGGAGACAGGGTTAAGAAGATGCAAGAAAATAAACCTAAACTAACAGAGGTGATGCACCAAAGGAATGTTGAACACTTGCTTTTCCATTAAACACAAACCATTAAAAATGTGATACAATATCCATGCACAGATAACCAAAATTGCAATGAGAGATCAAGAAGATGCAATGAACATAAGAGAGGGTTGAAATCATCCACAGACTTATTTTATTGCTCCAAGAATTTGATACAGTCCATTATAATGGCCAAGAGGCAAGATTGCATTTTATAATTTGAATGAGAGGTTTGAATTCCACAAATCCACTTTCAGAAAGAGAAGAAGGGAGGGTGCAAAGCAAAAATGTCCAACCTTTAGAAAATTGCCCCTCCTTACAATATATAGGAAGAATTAGAGGAGATGAGAAGAAACCCGAAATCCTCCCTCAACAACCTCCAAAATGCATTGAATTCTCCTACAATAGTGATGGGAGCCATGACAAAACCCATACCTCCATGTACCATGCCTTATGCAAGAAGGAAGCCCATACCTCATAATTTTGGTAGGTGAGAAACCTAACACCCTAAAAATGGCTGACTGTATTTCTTCATTTTCGGAGTCCGAAATGCATGTAACCTCCGAAATCTTGAAATTTGGACTTTTAGAAATTTTGGTTTTAGAAGTCGAGCTATTGTTCACCGCTCAAAATGTTCTGAGAGTTCCGAAAGTCTGAAACTCGAAATTTTGAAATTTTAGACTTTTGGAATTCAAAATTTTAGACATTGAGTCTTGTTTTTATGTTTTGGGCCTTGAGAGTTCAGAAATCTTGAAATCTGAAATCTCAAAATCTTGAAACTTGAAATCCTAAAATCCCGAAATCTGAAATCCTAAAATCTTGAAACCCAAAATCCCGAAATCTCGAAATCCTGAAATCCTCGAATCCCAAAACTGAAATCCCAAATCCAAATCCCAAAACCCAAAATCTTGAAATCCTAAAACCTAAAATCCCGAAATCCCAAAATCCTCGAAATTTGAAATTTGAAATCCCGAATTCCAAAATCTCAAATCTTGAAATCTTGAAATCTAAAATCCTAAAATCTGAAATCCCAAATTATGAAATCCTGAAAACTGAAACTTGAAATCCAAAATCAAACCCGAAATCCTAAAATCAAAATCCTGAAATCTCGAAATCCCAAAATCCAAAATTCAAAAACTCTGAAATTTTGAAAATAAATATTTCAAAAAACTAAAAATACCCTTTTGAAGATTAGCCTCTGATCTATCAACTGTGAATTTGGACTTGTTTTGAGCAAGTTAAGCCCTTGAAAATTGATTTTGGAGTTCAACCTAAGAGGTGAAATGTACAAAATTGGAGAACTTTCAATTTCTTTATTTGCCCAACTCCAAAATGCAATCCTCCATGATCGCAACAACCACATCGGCTTCTCTCGTGTGTAAGGTCATGTTTGTCCATCTTTCCTGAGAGGAAAAATTGGATAACAACATCTCTATCGAAAAAATAGCAAAGAAGCTCCCATACAAACCGACATACGATTCTATTCCACCCGTGCATGTGTGTTAAACTTAGATTCGGTGCTTTGAACCTCCGTGAGTATTCTTCTTCTAGGTCATGTATCCACTTCTCAACACTTGCTAGGGTCAATGGTATGTCTTCATCGCGAACCATCCTGAAAACAACTGAAAAAGAGGTCCTAAAAACGGAACCAATAATGCAGCCTAGAATTTATCAAGAAAAGCCTCAGCGCATTGGCACATCACTCGGCTTGACCGAACGCTCACCCGGCGCGCAAAGGTACCAGGCCCCTCTTTAGGGTTTCTATTGTAGGATGTTAGCATGATGAAGACTTAATACATTCATATCCATAATTAATACATCATTCTACAGTGCATGTTCAGATCTATATCTAAAGAATAACAAACTTAAATGATAACCATGATGAAATCAAAACATGCAAGAACCAATTATACTCAGGATTAATACTCTGATTCAACCAATACACTCCATTATATTAAACATGATAAATACACAGAAGCTCATTACAATAGATAATACCATAGCTTATGTGTGCATTAGATTTGGCAGCATAACTTCACAGTACTTCAGCTCTTTCTCACACACACACCTATAATACGTATTTCATTACATATTTATAGGGTGGGGACTTTCCTTCACCGCTTATCTAATCCCAAAATAGGTCGCATGCTAAGAATAGCCATGTGCCTTTACAATAATAGGCTCACATGCAAGAGTGCTAATAATAGACCTCTCACAGCTTAATCGGCAAGAATAACTCTATTCTTAGATTGATCCCATACAAAGCACTCCATAGCCGCTCTTCCAAAAATAGCTAATGCGTGTTGCAAGTCTTTTTCCAGCTTTATGTGATCTCGCATGCTATCTCAAAAATAGCCTGTACATGTGAAAATGGCTAAGTCCCAAATATGCCCTTATATTCCGCGTGCATGTTCTCCCTTATCCTTTTGTGCCTTTGAATGTGCCCCGATCTCTCGTGCAAAACTCTTGTGTACCTTCTACTAAGTATTAATCTTTGTCTCGCTCAACAAGAGCAGCAATAAAAAATATTTATTTTGGTTTTGTTGAGAAAGTTTCCATGCAGGAGAAAGGAAGGAGAAAATAGTCAAAAGAAATTTGTTGTTTAATTGTTTTTACACCAAAGACTACGTGGAAAGGAATTTTTTTTAACAAGATACAATTTCCCACACATTTGTCTTAAACAATAATTTCCACGCAGTTAAAGGACCAATATCCATGCCAAAGGGAGTTTAAAAAGATTCTGAAGAAGGCCACACATTCGTTAAGAGAAGAACAATCCCAATGCAACCAAAGGATTAAGAAAATCATTTCTACGCATTCACAAAAATCAGGAGTCTTCCAATGCAAAAACTAGTAGTTCATGCAATGAGGAAGAAATATTTTTTTCTTACTTTCTACGCATTCGTATAAAGATACAATCTTCCATGCATCAATCATAAAATATCAAGCACGCTGAGAAGTAAGGCGAATAAAAAACATATTAAATTGATTCTATGCTAAGTATTAAAATCGGGAGATTTTAATTAAAATAATAATAAAAATATCATCGTTGTCGCTAGATTCAAAACTTGAGCCTAGTCTCGGTATGATGTATTGACATTTAATTTTTTTACCCGGGATCAATTATTATTATTATTATTTTTAAAATAATAATATCAAGACAAGCTATATTCCTTTTGCATAAACGGTGGTTCAGAGACTGAGACCTGACCCAGTTTGCATTGTTTTACGTTCCTAAGTCATTTTTCTATAAAATTCATAACAACTAAAAATATAATAAATCATAGGGAAGATCGAGGAAGCTAGTGGAGAAATCAAATAAGTCCACGCTCAAGTATGAATTCCAAGGAATCATCCCTTCCAGTTCTATCAAGTTTGCATACGACAATATCACCGATACAAATCTTGGTCACATCAATGTGCAACGATTTTGTGATCGGGTGAAAGCTGAAGGTAAAACCATATTCTTGGATAGGCTCTACCATAACGGTCCACCCCAAGCAGTGGAATTTCCGGTCTCGGTGCAATGCCTAGAGATGGATATCGCCAGTGCGGAGCATTATGATCCTAAAAGACGAGGAATTTACAAAGACAATCACTAGCCTTTCCTCGTAATCACACCCTGAGCACATTGAGAAGCTGCTCAACATACCTAACTTCCCGAGAATGCCGACATAACTCAAAAGTTAGCACAATAATTTTGGGATGAAACCCCTCGGGTGGAGAAAGATGGTTAATAATAATCGTTAGTGACCAAGAGGACTGAGTTGACCGGATTCCTAAGGAACTGTACTGTGTTGAGTTCGTGGAAGAAATCAAGGACATGATTACTCTCCAGAGTTGAGTCTTCAGTCTACCCTCTGCCATGATTTTCCACCCATGGATGTATCAATTTATATGTATCATCCTTGCCAAGAAAGATTTTGTGGATTGGGACACCATCATTAGTGATACTCTTTACAAACAATTGATCGAAGTGAAGATGACTGGATGTTTCTACATGACATGGTACCCGACTTATGCGATGGCTAGAAGAAAGCTATCTTTGGGACTCAAACAAGAGGAGTCATGGATCCATCAAATAATGTCTTACATTATTATCCACATATATGTTTCAAAAATAGCTCTCATCATTTCAAAAGAGTTAACGATGCATTCACATTCTCGCGTGATTCAAACTCCGAATCAAAATACAAAGGAAAGTTTCTCCAAAGAGGTCATGGATGTCATTTCCCAATGGGGAACATGGTTTATTCAATTTTCATTCTTTTCCTATATTCGCATGAGCATCTTTGTGGGTACTCTATGGAAGCTTTCTAAGCACGTCAGTGAAAAGTGGGCATTAATGGAGCTTGCACGATAAGTATTCCAAGTTCACTGTCTTCTCAGTGACAAACATCATTCAGGAATTCATTTCCCAATCCAAATTGGGGAATACCAATGTTCAAAACTCTTTAGTACACAAATCATGGAGAAAGAGTTTGTCCTCATCACTATTCATCCATATGTGAAGAGATTTCAGTTTGATATCAATGGATATATGTAGAAGATGCTTGGGGAAAAGTATCAACACAACCCTACTATGGAAGATTTCTGGATACCTATTCTCGACAAACATGAAGTGAGAAGGTGAGAGTTTTTCCACCTCCCCTTGCTCAAATGAAGGCCTTTCACATCAAAAACCCTCTAGATTCATTGGTATATGATGATGAAGATGTTATTGATCCCTCATATTATGCATTTGCTTTTACCCCTGTTGCAGGGAATTGATTGGACCAAAAGAAATGAATCTTCTCTTGATAGCAAGAATAAACCGATTCTTGAAAGAAGCATATCTTGTTTTAAAGAGAACTTGCAAAGTTATAATTAATCCAAGATCATACCTCGTGGATTACAAAAACTGCCAACTTGAGGAGGTCTATAGTCAACCAAAGCTTCTTCTCAATCAACTTCCATGCCATCTAGTTATACGCAACAATAAAGAAAGGAGTGGTTACTTAAATCCACTTCACCAAAGAATGTGTCATGAGGTGAAAAATCTAAGGGTCCTTGCCCTAGCGGAGGAAGAGAGTGTGTGTCGGTATTTTCCACTTTAAGTAGAAATTCTTCTACCGACATTGTTGATAGTTCTTAGAAGCTCATAACAAACAATCCTCAGCCATGCCTTGCACAAGAGTCCACTCAAGTGCAAGTAGTCCAGATATCGAATGCTTCAACCCATAATTCATGAAGAGATTTCTCAAAATATCCCTAATGATCAAGAGGTAGATATCAAGGTTATTTCTCTAGAAATTAAGGTCATGGAAAGGATTCTTATAGAATCTAACAATTTTGGGAACAATGGAAATATTACTTGGACTCCAGGCTTCTACATGCGGAAGTAGTGAAGGATACTCCTTTTTGGGTTGATTGTGAAATCAAGAAAAGGAAGAGGGTTGTCAAGGAAATTGACATTGAATTCGATGCCCTTTTCAAAATTTCGAATGACATCATTCCCAAGAATCCTAAAGTTCTCTCCCGAATAATGGTGGATGATGACGGAAACAGATTTGCAGATCTTACCATCCCACAAGTTGACAAGGAGCGTGATGCCATGACATCTAGCTGATTATGAAGTTTCCAGACTTGGACTTGTGAAGTCCACATTAGAAACCGACATGGCAAAGGGGCTCGGATTTAATAGATATTGTGCTAAAGAGGCTTGAGAAATATAAGTCTCAGAACTCTCAGCTCAAGGCTGAAAAAGAATCAATTGGTGGATTATGTTCAACATATGATAAATCCAATATCATCCACTTTCCCAATACCCGATGTAGTGGCTGCCCATGATGAAGAAACTCTCAATTTGTGAAAAGAGATAAACAAATTGGGCCATGTCACTAAATATTTGATTTCAGAGATTCTTATTTTTGGTAAAGAGACGATCAAAATAACCATTAAGCTCCATGAAGATATCAATGCGTATCTTGATCCAATTCTTTCTTTCAAAGAAAAATTTGTTTCTAACATATCAAAATTAGATGAGATATTGCCAAGTCTACATGAGATGACAAGTATGGTGTCTTCAAATTTAGCCATTGAAGGATTTCTTGAATTTGAATGTCGAGGGAAACATTTTCTTTGGTGTCTGCATCTCAAATCAAGAAAGACACTTCTTGAGGATTCTATGATCCATTATGAGAGCGTATGCAATGAAGCCTTCACTTCACTCACCTTGATTCAAGAGTTCATAGCTGAGATCCCTTGCGATCTTGTAAATGAGAAAAATCAAAGGTATTCATCAAAACATGTGGAGGAGCAATTTTCACAATTGTTTAAGGACATGTATAATCCCGCCATGAATTTCTCTTAAGCTTCAATGAAACATTGCATCAAATTAAAGAACTTGTTTGAGAATGTTCAATTAAAGATGGACAATCTGAATGATATGCCAGGTAGGATTTTGGAATTGCACATATTTTGTGAGGCTATTCTTTGACCAAATGAACCTCCAAAAGAAGAAAAGATGTTCGAAACATTAGGAAGGTTCATATCCTTTCAATTGGTGAAGGCGACACATTCTAATTTCACTGATGGGACAAGGAGATAATTTATTGGTATCTAATGAAGTGGGAGAGTCCATTTCTCATACGATTGAGACAGTGGACCCCATTTCAATGGA
Source organism: Taxus wallichiana var. yunnanensis (assembly GCA_018340775.1). NCBI lineage: Eukaryota > Viridiplantae > Streptophyta > Pinopsida > Cupressales > Taxaceae > Taxus > Taxus wallichiana. The sequence goes on along the minus strand of CM031241.1, from coordinate 111,364,847 downwards.
TAAGGAACTGGTTTTTGTCATATGTTTTAAAAGTGATATTTTTAAATGGTGTTATTATTTAACTCATTTTTGGAAAATTGTGGATAACTTAAGTGATTTCTATTTTTAGTTGCTTTTAATAAAGTTGGTTGAGAAAGTCAAAGTTACTTAAGATGCCCTATTTAATGTTCATGTAAAACCCTAACTACTTTGTAACCAAATTTTGGGTTATAAAAGGAAGTCAAGGGCTCATTTGTAAGGGTGACTTTGAGAGAGGAGAAGAAAATAATTTTGTATGCAAGCTTTACTTCAAAGAAAGAAACTTTGTGTTATTTTAAGAAGATATTTTAGAGTTAATGAAATATGAACTTTGTGTCCCATTCATTGTCTCTTATAGCATTTGATGTTCTTATGTTCATTAGATGTTAGTGTTTGAATCTTGCATGCAAATATTATCTTGGATCTTATTATCAACGCTACTAATATGTTGTTCTAGTTCATAGTGATCAAGCTCTGATTATCTACTTGCTCATGTCCTGCTTTCCTTTTACCCATTCTTGTTTAATCGATGCAAACTCCGTTTTATTTGTGTTAGTTATTTATTATTCTTCTCTATGCAATATTAGGCTCTAATTTTACCTAACTCTTGCATGTTCCTTCCATTCATTCCTTTTCATTCCTTTCCTTCATTCCATTCCATCTCACTCATTCACTTTTATTTCCATTGATGTTCCAAAACACCCCCACATACAATTTTGAATGTACAAATGTAAATACAATTTTGGTTTTCAATAAAGGCATCCTCACCTTCATTGAGGAGGGAATTCGTTCTGATATTTTTGCATGTCATTTGCATGCATGCAAATCCATATGCTAACAGTTTTTGATGACTCTACTAGGGATTAAGGAATCATTAACTTGTGCTTGGTTAAATATTTATGACTATCCCCTCTACACAAGCTCCATTTCTTTAACCGAATTTTGTGCCTGACGAATATTTTCAAGGAGACATTATTGCAAAGATTCGGATAGTAGCTTGGGAAAATCAGTAAAAGCTTGCAACAATTTGTGGCTATTGATAGAGCCATCGACAGAGAAATCTACATTGAATACTTTAGAAGAACAGCAGCCACACTTGTGGCTGAAGAGCTTCTGGACATGTGTTGATCGTTGTTCACCGACATATCTTGCAATATTATAGGTAACTAACCTATGTTGCAACCAAATATTATTTTTGTAGATACTCAAGAAGACATATCATCATATTTGAGGCAAGCTATTTGGGAAAAACACATGAGCAACTATCATTTTCATCTCGCCGCATCAATACTAGATAATGAAGAAGATCAAGCTACGAGAGTTTCTAGAGTCATTCAGTGCAAAGAGATCAAGAAAGAGAGTGAAGAGAAAAGGAAAGAGCTGATCAGAACATGCCAGTGATCCTTTCACAGTAAAGATTTCAAACTGGCAAGAAAGAGGTTTACACAAGGAGAAAAAGCTAAAGGTCAATCAGATCCCATTTTTGACTTTCAAGGAAAGTTTGGTTTCAAGTTATCTCCTCCAAGGAGGAACACGCCCCATAGATCTGTAAGCCTTGCATCAAGTCTGAAAGAGCAAGAAAGGAAGGAATCACTATAAGTCAAGCACTTTTTCTTGCTCACGTTGTTTTTCCTTCACATACCACCTTTCCCAAGATGGCAGTTAACGTACTATGGGGAAATGCCATAGGCCCATTGGCCTTACCATCTCGACATAAAATCCCATGAGGATCAAAGAAGATTCTTCCCAAGTTTGATGGAGATGGGAAGACATCACCAGATGACCACATTTATGCTTTCTTTGCTACATGTGCAGTTTTGTCAGTGGAATATGAAGATGTTACTATTCACCTTTTCGTTGAGACATTGTATGACGTTGCCACATATTGGTTTCATCATCTGCCAAATGGATGCATTATAAATTGGAATGATATGAAAACTAAGTTTGAAGACCAATTCAAAATGGCAGAAGATGAACATGCCCTTCTTGCCCAACTATCTAAGGCAAAGAAAGATCCAACAAAACCCATGAGGAATTTTGTGGATAAATTTAACAAAATGGTGAACAAAGTTCTTGCTGGAATTAAATCCAAACCCGATAGACAAAAATGTTTCTTTATTAACACACAACAATTATAAGTGTGCTATCACCGAGAAGAGCTAGAATGGATACTTTAGAACATCCTAAATCCTTGGTAATAGAAATTGAGGATCACTTAATCATTACAGGAAAATTCAAGAAAAATTCCCTCAAGGGAAAGAGTCAAGAAACCCCTAATGCTTCTGAGACCATTGTCACTAAGTTGGCTAATGACATGCTACCTTTGAAAAGGCAAGTTGCTCAAAGTAGTAAACCTTCTCCTTATAAAGGCATCCCAAGAAAACGATACATTACCAACAAAGCCAGAATTGCACTCACTCGATGAGGCTTGCTATTGAAGTGGCTCCCGCAACTAACTCAAATTCTTATGTCATTGAAGAAAGCGATGATGTAGTTGAGGTTGTCAAAGTTGACGAAGAAGAGCCAGACTCTAGAAAATCTAAACCTCAAGTCAAAGATCCTAAAGTTGAAGATCCTGAAGGAGAAAGTAATAATCATTTCTTTGAGTACCATTCAAAAGAAGAAGACAAATATGAAGAAATTATAGAAGATATGAATAGTCAATCCTTCACCGTCTTCACACTCTCTCGAAGAAGGAGCAAAGTACCACTAAGGTGGAAGATAAAAAGAGATCTAAGGAAGTTCCTAAAGAATCTAAGACTAAGGAAACTTCCAAAGAATCCAAGACAACCAAGATTCCTAAAGAGTCCAAGGAAACTGAGGTTTCCAACGTCAAAACTATCTTAAAGAAAGGAGGGAATTTGTCAAGTCAATCAGTTGTTGAATCAGCTATGAAGAAAGTTTCTTCTTCCACATCGGTATTAATCAATCCCGAGCAAAGGTCAAAAGTGTGCCATCATCAAGTTCAAAAGAAATAGTATCTGAGACATCAAGTACAATCATTTTCCCCAAATTTGATATTATTGATCATATCAATAAAAAAGTATTTCCATGTCACAGCAGAGTACTTGAAGTCCAATAAGGATCAACTCGAGAAATTGGTCCAGTTTATCAAAGGAAACTCTACTGTTCATTCCTCTAAAGGAATTTTGAAAACTCCCAAAGATGGGAAGACTCAAAATATTGTGGTGGCCACTACACCTTCAAATGAAAAGATTGAACCTTTCTTTGTGTCCTTTCTGATCAACGGATGCAAATTAAGTAATTACATTATAGATTCTAGAGCCTTAGATAATGTGATGCCTGTAAAAGTAGCACATGCTCTTGGGTTGACTTGTATGAGAACATTCGATCTTTTTACTCAATGGAGACAAGACAAGTTCCTCTGATTGGGCAGATTAAAGACGCTCAAATGGTTTTAGCTCAATTTCTTCAAAAGTGAGTCATGGTAACCATTCTAATTGCCAACATTCCTGCTTCATATGGTATTTTGTTGAGCAGGAAATTTTATAGAGATCTAGGTGGTGTGATTCAAATGGATTGGTCTCATGCGATGATTCCTATCAGTGGAGAAATGAAGAAGCTAATGCCAGAAACACAGGTAAAATTAATTGTAATAAAAACCGATGACCCCAGTGCACAGGTCCTATTTCAAAACTCAAGTATGGGTAGTTATATGATGACTGCAGAGGTTCATGCACCTAAGGTCACTTGCCAAGATCCTAATGAAGTTCGGGCTCTTGAGTTCGATGGAAGCTATTTCTCAATAGTTTCTGCGTAGGAGTGTTGCTCATATCTCCGAATGGTAAAATATTTCCTTTTTATTACAAACTCCAATTTTCTAATACTAATAACACTACAGAATACGAGGCATTAATCCTTGGCCTCCAAGTTGCAGAAGAGAAAGGGATAATTTTTTTGAAAGTTTTCGGAGATGCAGAATTGATCATAAAACAAGTTAAAAATCAATTTCAAGTAAATAATGATTGTTTAAGACACTACCGAAATAAAGTGTGGGATGTGATAGAAGTCTTCGATGATTTTTCCATAGAATCCATCCCTCACGAAAATAATGGAAAAACAGATTCTCTCGTAGTCTCATCTTCATTAATGATCCCTCATTCAGAGTTTGATTAAGAAAAATACACGATTGAAGTGGTTTTTAGGCCAAGTGTTCCTGACAATGTAGAAAATTGGCAAGTATTCAATGATGATCAACAAATTATTACCTTCTTAGAAAAGAGGGATAATTTTGAATAGTTATAATTTGAAGGAAGTGATTCTACATTTCATGAATCGACAACCTCTTCCATTCAAGAAGGGGTTGAGAATGAGGATCTTGGTAATGGCATCATTCAACTCAGAGGAAATAAAATTCCAAAAGGATTGGTTTCACTTGAAGAACTTTTTGATAAACATGACATGTTTATCAAAGATAAAGAGTAGAAAGGACCTTCGAATTCTGCTGACTATGAGAAAGTTAACATTGGTACCAAGCATAAACCTGTTTTGGTCAACATTGGTAAATGTTTCTCACCTGAGGAGAACAAAAATTGTAAGCCTCCTTACCAAATATTCTGATGTCTTGGCTTACTCATATAAAGACTTGAAGTCTTTCCAACCTAGGGAAATGGAGCATGCCATACCCTTGAAACCTGGTGCAACTCCATTCAGGTAGAAGCAAAGACAATATAATCCCAAGATAAGCAGGGACAATATTTCATGAGGTTCAAAAGATGTTAGATGCACAAATAGTTTTCCTATTCGACATTCAACTTGGATAGCTAATATTGTACCGAGTTCATAAGAAAAATGGAGAAATTAATATTTGCATGGATTTTCACAATCTTAATCAAGCTTCCTTGAAGGATAAATATCCACTTCCGGTCTTGGACCATATTTTACAAGCAGTAACTGGATCAGAAATGCTATCCATGGTAGACAATTTCTATAGATATAATCAGATTGAAGTGGCTAGAGAAGACCAACATAAAACAATGTTCACTACCCCCTGGGGTACGTTCACATATAAAAGAATGCATTTTGGTTTGATCAATGTTGATGCAAATTTTCAAAGGGATATGGATATGGCATTCGTAGATTATAAAGACAAGATCATTATGATATACCTAGATGACTTGACAGTGTTCTCAAAGAAGCGAGAAGATCACCTAAGAGATTTGGAGAAAATATTGCAAAGGTGCAAACTTCAAAAGATCTCCCTAAATACAAAGAAGTCCGTGTTTGGAGTTACGAAGGGAAACTCCAAGGTCATATTGTTTCTAAAGAAGGAACTAAGATCGATCTTGAGCTCGTTCAAGCTATCAAGATTCTTTCCTTGCCTACAAGTAAGCCTGGAGTCCACTCATTCTTTGGGAAGATGAAATTTTTGAGAAGGTTCGTGCCAATTTTTTTTGAGCTAACAAAAGAAATTGCTGACATGATGAAAGGAAAACAATCCTTCAAATGGTCAAAGGAAGGTAGAGAAGAATTTGAAAAAATCAAGGGTGCTATTGCAAAAGCTCCTACATTGGTGTGTCCCGATTTTAAAAAGGATTTCATAATCTATTGCTATGCTTCACCGCACACAATCTTTGCCATCCTGAATCAACACAATCAAGAGGGAATTGAATCTCCTATTGCATTCATGAGTTATAGATTCAAGAAACATGAAATCAATTACACTCCCCTTGAGAGGCATGCGTACGATGGTGAGAGCTTTGAAACATTTCAAGTACTATGTGTTGAATTCTCACACCAAAGTCTTAGTTCTGGACACCATAGTTAAATCAATGTTGACACAACAAGAACTAGGATCTAAAAGAGGTAACTAAGTCTCCAAGATCTAGGAATATGAATTGGACATCAAACCTACCAAGTTAGTTTGAGGAAGAGGACTCTGCCAACTCATCACAGAGAATGAGCCACGAGATGAATCTGAAGAAGAACCAGTTGAAGAAGGTTTACCACTGGTAGTTTTCGTTAGTACCACAGATGAATGGTATTCTGATATAGCTTAATTTATCACATATGGTGAATTTCTTGAGAATCTAAAAGCTAAGGAAAAGAGAGCTATCAAATTAAGAGCTGCCAGGTACGTTATTTGGGACAACACATTGTTCAAGAAAGGAATTGATGGCATGTTCCTTAGATGTGTTGATAAGGAACAACGACATGGGTTTCTTGAATCCTTTCATAATCATGCTTGTGATGGTAATTTCTATGGCCTAGTGAAAGCTCATAAAATTTTGTGAGCACATTATTATTAGCCCACTATGTTTTCCGATGCTCAGAAATGGGTAACAAAATGCGAAGCTTGTCAACAATTTGTTGGAAGACCTAAATTGACAGCTTTTCCTTTGAAGCCAATTGTCATTGAAGAACCCTTTCAACAATGGGGTTTAGATTTCATTAGAGTTCTGAATCCTAATTCTAGTGCTGGTCATACTCACATGCTCACTGTAACTGACTACTTTACAAAGTGGGTAGAAGCTATACCGGTGAAACAAACATCTACTACGGTAATCTGTGACTTCATCAAAGAGAATATATTGATTCGTTATAGAATTCCACAAAATATCATGACGGACAATGCCACCAACTTCTCTTCTATAGAGATGATAGGTTTTTGTTATGGGTATGGGATATCTTTGTCTCATTCATCATATTACTACCCATAGGGAAATGGTCAAGTAGAATCCAGTAACAAAAACATCATTACTATCGTGTCGCAAGTTAGTCGAAGAAAATCAAAGAACTTGGCACAAAACGTTATATGATCCATTGTGGGCTGATCGTATAACTCCCAAAAGAACAATCAGGATGCCTCCATTCCAACTCTTGTATGGAACTAATGCTCAAATTCCCATCACATTGGAGTTACCAACATTATGATTGGCTCAAGCAATTGATGATGAATGCTTCACCAATGCGTTGGATAAAAGGATCATGTTCCTAAGCAAGCTCGAAGAAAAAATAAGTTAAGTGGCAAACAAGATCGAGTAACATCAGTCCAAAGTGGAGAGGTTGTTCGACAGGAAAACTAAAGAGAGGAAATTCCAAATCAACAACTTAGTTCTTCTCTGGGACAAGAGATGTGAACCAAAAGGAAAGCACGGGAAGTTTGATTCATTGTGGTGGGCCCTTTCAAAATCAGGCATTTATGTGGAGATAACACCTATTACTTAGCATATCCTGATGGAACTCATTTGCCTTTGCCCTACAAGTGAGCAATATCTCAAGCACTATCAAAATTGAAAATGGGTTGTCCCCCGTATGTACATAGGTAATTAGGATTTTGGTTTGTTTCTTTTCCTTGTTTTTTGGTTTCCTCTCTTTTTTCATCCCATTTTTGTGCACCGTCATTTTTGGGATCATGTTCATTAAATATTTGAGTCTGGGTCCGTTCTTTACGTCCGTGAAGTCCTTGTTCCCAATTAGAGCCAATTGTTATTAGCTAATTTTGACTTCACAAAATTAATAAACATGGAAATTTTGAAATTTTTCAAAAGTATTCTTTCACTTAATTTTTCATCCCCATCGTGATCGTATTGTTCTTCTGATCATTCCGGTCTTTATTTTGTCCATTTTGAGCGAGAACTCCTCCCGCTAGGTCACAAACTGCTTAGTTAATTAATTAATTAATTAATATTTAATTAATTTATTACCCTTTATTTGATAAAATCAATTTTATTAATTTTTGGGGTTTTTAATTAAATAAATATTAATATAATATTTATTAAAAGTCAATCAAAAAGTTTTAATTTATATCCAGGAAAATAAAGCTTTTGCTTCCAATTATCGGGGATGCCAAATTGGCTTCCCATACCCGGATTTCCCCTTTCCTGGCAAATTCTTCTTATTTCCCTGCTTGTGGGATTTCTTCTACTGATTGCCAATTCAACCGGTTGGCAAACGGGCAAAAAATCCCGATTTCCCACATGGGGAAATAGAATGGGGATTGCCAGCCCGCCTTGCCATTTCCATTGGAAAATGGTTGTTTTTTTCCCACTTTCCCCTAGCAATTAATGCCACTACCTAGGAAAGAGGGAATTGGTTATTTCAACGAAGGGGAAATAGTTACGGGAAGCTTCTTTAATTCCCGTAACCATTTCCCATGAAATTAGTTAGAAGAAGTTTTTTTCCTTACTTGTGCTATTGTTAAACTATTACAAAGAATAATAGTCTATTGTGAACACAAGTTTTGAAAGGAGAATTTCCAATGCATTTGGCAGAGAAGATCTTCAACGCATGTTTTGGAATAAGCAAAAACAACCAATGTAAATTGTAAATCCCCACGCATTCATTCCACTAGGAAAGCTTACTGTCCATGCCTTGGCAAGAAGAAAAAGATTACATTGGCCATGCATTGTGAAGGAGGAATACACATTGGACAAGAAGGAAGCACAAACTACGATGCCAAAGGTAGCTAACAGTCCACAGAGGAGGAAGAAAAGACCAGTCTACGCATGCAAAGGAAAAATAGTAACAAGTCTAAAACAACAAAGTTTCCATGCATGGGGGAGGAAAGACAACAAGGAATTTGTTTTGTTTTCATTGAAAGGTCCACACATTTTCCTGAAGGAAAGCAGTAATAACAAAATATTTATTTTGGTTTTGTTGAGAAAGTTTCCACGCAGGAGAAAGGAAGGAGAAAACAATCAAAAGAAATTTGTTGTTTTAATTTTTTTTACACCAAAGATTACGTGGAAAGGAAAGAAAAAAATTTAACAAGATACAAATTCCCACACATTTGTCTTAAACAACAATTTCCACACAGTTAAAGGAGCAATATCCATGCCAAAGGGAGTTTAAAAAGATTTTGAAGAAGGCCACACATTGGTCAAGAGAAGAATAGTCAAAAGTAGTCAAAGGATTAAGAAAATCATTTCCACGCATTAACAAAAATTAGGAGTCTTCCAATGCAAAACACCAGTAGTTCACGCAACAAGGAAGAAATATTATTTTCGACTTTCTACGCATTCGTATAAAGATACAATCTTCCATGCATCAATCAAAAAATATCAGGCACGCAGAGAAGCAAGGTGAATAAAAAAAAGATTAAATTGATCTGTGTGAAATATTAAAATCGGGAGATTTTAATTTATAAATAAATAATAAATAAATATCATCATTGTTTCCATATTCAAACTCAAGCATAGTCTCGGTATGATGTATATATATATATGTATATTTTACTCAGATCGATTATTATTATTATTATTTTTATAATAATAATAATAATAATATTAAGATGAGCTATATTCCTTTTGCATAAACGGTGGTTTGGAGACTGAGACCCGACCCCATTTGCATTGTTTTACGTGCTTGAGTCATTTTTCTATAAAATTCATAATGGCTGAAAAATCTAATAAATATACAGGAAGATCGAGGAAGCCAGTGGATAAATCAAATAAGTCCATGCTCAAGTATGAATTCCAAGGAATCATCCCTCCCAGTTCTATCAAGTCTGCATACGACAATATCACCGATACAAATCTTGGTCACATCAATGTGCAATAATTTTGTGATCGGGTGAAAGCTGAAGGAAAAACCATATTCTCGGATAGGCTCTACCATAGCGGTCTACCCCAAACAATGAAATTTTCGGTCTCGGTGCAATACGTAGAGCTAGTTATCGCATTACAGAGCATTATGATCCCGAAAGATGAGGAATTTATAAAGATAATTGCGAGCCTTTCCTCTTAATCACACCAGAGCACATTGAGGAGTTGCTCAACATACCTGACTTCCCTGAGAATGCTGACATCACTCAAAGTCAACACAAAATTTTGGGATGAAGAACCCCTCAAGTGGAGCAAGATGGTTAATAACAACTAGTTAGTGACCAAGAGGCCTCGAGTTGACCGGCTTCCTAAGGAACTATACCGCGTTGAGTTTGTGGAAGAAATCGGGGACATGATTACTCTCTTGAGTTGAGTCTTCGGTCTACCCTCTGCCAAGATTTTCCACCCATGGATGTATCAATTTATCTGTATCATCCTTGCCAAGAGAGAGTTTGTGGATTGGGCCACCATCATCAGTGATACTCTTCACAAACAATTGATCGAAGTGAAGATGACTGGATGTTTCTACATGACATCATACCTGACTTATGCAGTGGCTAGAAGAAAGCTATTTTTGGGACTCAAAACAAGAGGAGTCATGGGTCCATCAAATAATGTCTTCCATTATTATCCACAGCTAAGTTTCAAAAATAGCTCTCATCATTTCAAAAGAGTTAACGATGCATTCACCTTCTGCGTGATTCAAACTGAATCAAAATACAAAGGAAAGATTCTCCAAAGAGGCCATGGATGTCATTTCCCAATGGGGAACATGGTTTATTCAATTTTCATCCTTTTCCTATATTCGCGTGAGCATCTTTGTGGGTACTCTATGGAAGCTTCCTAAGTACGTCAGTGAAAAGTGGGCATTAATGGAGCTTGCACAATAAGTATTCCAAGTTCACTGTCTTCTCAGTGATAAACATCATTCAGAATTCATTTCCCAATCCAAATTGGGGAATACCAATGTTCAAAACTCTTTAGTACACAACTCATGGAGAAAGAGTTTGTACTCATCACTATTCATCCATATGTGAAGAGATTTCAGTTTGATATCAATGGATATATGTAGAAGATGCTTGGGGAAAAGTATCAACACAACCCTCCTATGGAAGATTTCTGGGATACCTGTTCCGACAAACATGAAGTGAGAAGGTGAGAGTTTTCCCACCTCACCCTTGCTCAAATGAAGGCCTTTCACATCAAAAACCCTCTAGATTCATTGGTATATGATGATGAAGATGTTATTGATCCCTCATATTATGCATTTGCTTTTACCCCCATCATGCAGGGAATTGATTGGACCAAAAGAAATGAATCTTCTCTTGATAGCAAGAATAAACCGATTCTTGAAAGAAGCATATCTTTGTTTTAAAGAGAACTTGCAAAGTTACAATTAATCCAAGATCATACCTCAGGATTACAAAAATAGCTCGCCACATTTCGAGGAGGTCTATAGTCAACCAAAGCTTCTTCTCAATCAACTTCCATGCCATCTAGTCATACGCAACAATAAATAAAGGAGTGGTTACTTAATCCATATATTCACGTGAGCGGCTTTGCAAGTAATCCATGGAAGCTTTCTAAGTACGTCCAATGATAAGTGGGCATTAATGGTGCTTGCGCTACAACTATTCCAAGTTCACTTGTCTTCATAGTGATAAGTATCGTTCGGAATTCATTTCCCAATCCAAATTGGGGAATACAAATTTCCTAATCTCTTCAAAGCACAACTCATGGAGAAAGAGTTTTCCTCATCACTATTCATCCATATGTGAAGAGATTCCAGCTTTATATCAACGGATATATGCGAGAAGATTCTTTGGGAAAAGTATCAAAGCCACAACCCTACCATGGAATATTTTGGGCTGCCTATTTTGATGAACATGAAGTGAGATGGCGATAGTTTTCCCACATAACCCTTACTCGAGATCAAGTCCTTTCGCATAAAAACCCTCCAGATTCATTGGTGGATGATGATGAAGATGTTATTGATCCCTCATATGATGCAGTTGCTTTTACCCCATTGTCATGAATTGATTGGACCAAAAGAGATGAATTTTATCTTGATAGCAAGAATCAACTGATTCTCGAAAGAAGCATATCTTGGTATGAAAGAGAACTTGCAAAGTTATAATCAATCCAAGATCATACCTTAGGATTACAAAAATTATCAACTCGAGGAGGTCTCTAGTCAACCAAAGCTTCTTCTCAATCAACCTCCGTGCCATCTAGTCATACACAACAAGCAAGAAAGGAGTGGTTGCCAAAATCCACTTCACCAAAGAATGTGTCATGAGGTGAAAAATCTAAGGGTCCTAGCCCTAGTGAAGGAAGAGAGTGTGTATCGATTTTCCACTTCAAGTAGAGATTATTCTACTCACATTGTTGATAGTTTTCAGAAGCTCATAACAAACAATCCTCATCCATGCCTTGCACAAGAGTCCACTCAGTGCAAGTAGTCCAGATATCGAATGCTTCTGAACCCATAATTCACGAAGAGATTTCTCAAAATCTCCCTAATGTTCAAGAGGTAGATATTAAGGTTAATTCTCCAGAAATTGAGGTCGTGGAAAGGATTCTTGTAGAATCTAACAATGTTGGGAACAAGGAAATATTACTTTGGACTCCGTGGATTCTATACACGGAAGTAGTTAAGGATACTCCTTTTTGGGTTGATTGTGAAATCAAGAAAAGGAAGAGGGTTGTCAAGGTAATTGACATTGACTTCGATTCCCTTTTCAAACTTTCGAATGAAATCATTTCCAAGAATCCTAAAGTTCTCTCCCGAATAATGGTGGATGATGATGGAAACAGATTTACAAATCTTCCCATCCCACAAATTGACAAGGAGTGTGATGTCATGACATATGCTAATTATGAAGTTTCTAGACTTTGACTTGGGAAGTCCACATTAGAAACTGACATGGCAATGGCCTGAGATTCAATAGATATCGTGCTAAAGAGGATTGAGAAATATAAGTCTCATAACTCTTAGCTCAAGGCTGGAAAAGAATCAATTGGTGGAATATGTTCAACATATGATAAATCCCATATCATCCACTTTCCTAGTACCCGATGCAATGGCTTCCCCTGATGAAGAAACTCTCAATTTGTCAAAAGAAATAAACACATTGGGTCATGTCACTAAATCTTGGCTTTTAGAGATTCTTGTTTTTGGTAAAGAGACGATCAAAACAACCATTAAGCTCCATGAAGATATTAGTGTATCTTGATCCAATTTTTTCTTTCAAGGAAACTTTTGTTTCTAACATATCAAAATTGGATGAGATATTGCCTAGTCTACAGGAGATGACAAGTATGGAGTCTTCAACTTTAGCCATTGAAGGAATTCTTGAATTTAAATGTCGAGGGACACGTTTTCTTTGGTGTCTACATCTCAAATCAAGAAAGACACTTCTCGAGGATTCTATGATCCATTATGAGAGTGTATGCAATGAAGCCTTCACTTCACTCGCCTTGATTCAGGAGTTCATAGCTGAGATCCCTTACGATCTTGTAAATGAGAAAAATCAAAGGTATTCATCAGAACATGTGGAAGAGCAATTTTCACAATTGTTTAAGGACATGTATACTCCCACCATCAATTTATCTTCAGCTTCAATGGAACATTGCATCAAATTAAAGAACTTGTTTGAGAATGTTCAATCAAATATGGTCAATCTGAATGATATGCCAGGTAGGATCTTGGAATTGTAGGTATTTTGTGAGGTTATTCTTCGACCAAATGAACCTCCAGAAGAAGAAAATATGTTTGAAACATTGGGAAGGTTCAGATCCTTTCAATTGGTGAAGGTGACAGATCCTAATTTCACCGATGGGACAAGGAGATAGTTTTCTTGGTATCTAACGAAGTGGGAGAGTCCATTTCTCATACGATTGAGATAGGCGGACCCCATTTCAATGGATAAGGCACTTGGTTTTTGTCATATGTTTTAAAAGTGGTATTTTTAAATAGTGTTATTATTTAACTCACTTTTGGAAAACTTTGGATAACTTAAGTGATTTCTATTTTTAGTTTCTTTTAATAAAGTTGGTTGAGAAAGTCAAAGTCACTTAAGATGCCCTATTTAATGTTCATGTAAAACCCTAACTACTTTGTAACCAATTTTTGGGTTATAAAAGGAAGTCAGGCTCATTTGTAAGGGTGACTTTGAGAGAGGAGAAGAAAATAATTTTATATGCAAGCTTTACTTCAAAGAAAGAAAATTTGTGTTCTTTTGAGAAGATATTTTGGAGTTAATGAAATATGAACTTTGTGTCCCATTCATTGTCTCTTATAGCATTTGATGATCTTATATTCATTAGATGTTAGTGTTTGAATCTTGCATGCAAAAATTATCTTGGATCTTATTATCAACGCTACTAATATGTTGTTATAGTTCATAGTGATCAAGCTCTGATTAACTGCTTACTCATGTGTGTTCCCTTTTACTCATTCTCATTTAACTGATGCAAACTCTATTTTATTTGTGTTAGTTATTTATTGTTCTTCTCCATGCAATATTAGGCTTTTTTTTTACCTAACTCTTGTATGTTCCTTCCAGTCATTCCTTTCCATTCCTTTCCTTCATTCAATTCCATCTCTCTCATTCACTTTTCTTTCCATTGATGTTCCAAAACACACCCCACATATAATTTTGAATGTACGAGATGTAAATAAAGTTGTGTTTTTCAATAAAGGCAACCTCACCTTCATTGAGGAGGAACTTCATTCCCACACTATTGCATGTCATTTGCATGCATGCAAATCCATATGCTACCAAAGTACTAATTCGAGCAATGGTAGGGCCAAAATCTAATCTATAAGGTTAAAAAACCTACAAAATGACTATATGTTTTCCCAAAACAAAGACCAACTACAATATATATGCCCTAAAAGTTTTAGGTTCTTGCTGAAATCTTGAAATTGAGTAAGTACTGATCACATTATAATTTGAAAAACTATCTTCTAGATTATAATCTGTTAGAGCTATGGGACCACTTCCATCGTGTGTAGAGTGACCCTAATTTATTATATTTACTTAACATTTAATTTTGTCAATATGCCCCCTTCCCCTTCCAAAATTCATAAAACTCTTTAAACTCGTATGCGTTTCATAACACTATAAAAACATACACGTTACAATGCGTACGTGTTTTATGTTTAGAAATGACCAAACCTAATGAAACATAACGAGACACATTATTTAAAAATGCTTACACGTTTTAGCTAGTTTTAAGTTTTGTCCACTTTTGGCCTCCCATTTTGGTGCACTTATCCATGCATCAACCTAAAGGATTTGAAGAACATGGTAAGGGATTATATGTGTGTAATATTATAATATCTTTGTATGGTCTTAAACAAGCTCCTAGAGCTTGGTATGCTAAGATAAATAATTTTCTTTCAAGAACTATATTTCTTTAACTATTTTATTGATAATAATTTGTTTATTAAATTTGAAAACAATCATGTTATCATTATTGTTTTATATGTTGATGATCTCCACTAGTGATAAGAATCTTATTATGAAAATCAAAGAGAAGCTAAGAAAACATTTTGAAATGATTGATCTAGGTTTTTGAATCATTTTTAAAGCATGGTTATTTGTCAAAATCACAAATCTATTGTTGCATGTCACCACAATATGCTACTAACATTCCTAAAAGATTTAACATAATTGATTGTAATCATGTTTCTATTCCTATGGAAGTTGGTATTAAATTAGATCCAAAACTCCGCTTGTGATAAAATTAATCATACTTTATATATACAACTTGTTGGTAGTTTGATTTATTTAACTATCATTAGGCCTGATATATCCTATGTAGTTGGATTTTTTTCTAGATTCGTGCATGATCCTTATGATGACCATTGATAAATGACAAAAAGATTCTATGGTATATCAAAGGTACAATCAATTATAGTTTGTATTATTCTTCTTGTGATAAATCAAATTAATTTAATTATTGTGATTTTGACCATGATGTTGATATTGTGGATAGAAAACATACTTCTAGATGTATTTTCAAGTTGGGTGTAGGTGCAATCACTTGGAATAGTAAGAAGCAATCAAAAATATTTATCTCTTCTATGACGCATAATATAGAAGTGCTATGGAAGCATCGAAAGAATCTATGTGACTCAAAAGACTTGTTGGATGAACTTCATATGTGCGTCAAAAGAAGTACTATTCTTTGTGACAACCAAAGTTGCATTGGTCTTGCAAACAATCTAGTTTAGCATAAAAGAATCAAACACATTGAGATTCATATATACTTCATTTGGGAGAAAGTTATAAATGGTGACATTGGTATCAAGTTTTGTTAAACTGAATATTAGGTTGTAGACATTTTTACCAAGCCATTGTGTGCTACAAAGATTAGTGAATTTCGTGCTATCTAGTCATTTTAGGTTTTAGCTCAAATGATAATGTGGATGACATTGATCTCCTCCTCTGAATCAACCAAGCATATATTGTAAGGCTTAATGTTTGTGTGGATGAGTTTGATCTCCACATCTCGAATCATACGAGCAAGACTCAATGATCATGTCGATGACTTTGATTTTCATATTTGAATAGTATGAGAAAGACCCAAATGATCATGTGAATGACATTGATCTTCACCTCAAAACAAATCATCATATATTGTTTGAGATTTGGCCTTTCAAAGTTTTCCTTGAGGGGGAAATAAAGAGGAATGAGCATTTTTGTATGGTTTTTGCAATGCCACCTCTTTTTCCAATGCCAACCCTTATCATCTTGATTGTGTCAATTGAAATATCCCTATACTATTTCCATTTTGTTTGAGTAAATTATCACTTTATGTGAGTTTACTTGTAATAACCAATGAAGCATTATATATGAGAGTTTTTAACTCCATAATATTATGTAAGACTTCATAGGTAATCACTTTATCTTGAGAATTATGCTTAGTCACGCTTTATTCCTATGTTTCACATATTTTTGACTTTTCAAAAATCAGAGAAACGCCATACTGATGTAATCTTGCGGATTTTTTGTTCTTTCAAAAACCGCGAAACATGTTTTGTGTGTACTGCAATTTTTTACAAAACCCATAGTACGCTTGCTTTGTGCAGGGGCTTCTTGAAATCCATGAAACAATAAAGCAGTGCACCATGAATTTTCTAAAACTTGAAGAACGCTTGCATTTAGTTTGCTTCTTGATTAGAGTTTGCTTTGAATCTTGTAATAGTAAATCGTGGCACTGAAGTAGTATGCCGCAAAGTTAAAAAATCTACAAAAAATTGTTTTGTTGCATGCTAGCCTAAATCACTTAGATGATTTATGGATTGTAATTCCTTTTGTTAAAAAAGGTGACTTGGCATTTGTTATTTGGAACAAGCATTATACATCTAAGTTTTTTTGTTTAAAAAAACAATTTTGCATGTTTCCTTACTTAATATTAAGGCGGAGTGTTGGTGTTCTAATATTAAGCAAGAAATTGTCTTAATAAAAATCTGCAAAAGACTAACGGTCCTGGATTATGAATTAAATTTAAAATATAAGTATGAATTGAGCCGGAAATAAGAGTAACCCAAATTGGTCACTCGCCTTGTATAAAACATGGTGATCTCATTAGAGATCGGTCATAAACATGATATAGTAATATGCGAGTGAGAAATGTGAGCTAAGTGGAGATACATGATGTGAATGATCTCAACTCATGAGCGAATGTATTAGACGGTTTATAATTCCTCCTTGAAGGTGTACCATTTGGAAATAGTGGGATTGCCTTTGGGTGAAATACATATTCTCAATAAAGATAAGTGATTTTTAATGGTTTTTTACCTTATGGTTTTCCCACTTATATCTTGTATCTTGTGTTCATTTTATTTCATTTTTATGCACTTAATCTAATCTCTAATGCATTCTGTAATGTGATCTATATTTTATTATTGCTCAAACACAAATTGTAATCCTTGGCAAATTATTTTGACGGATCTATAAATCATGCATTATATATTGCCGCGTTTTCCTAACAAAACCCAAGTACTAATCTAGAGAATGCAAAATCCTCTTTTTTGACAAATATTAATAAATGAAGATGACAAAGAAATAGAAAACATTTCCATGTAAAGTATTCAATCCTTCTCTACATAGAGTCATATGCATTTAGAAATCGAGTATATAAGAAACAAAGCGGTAGAAAACATTCATTTTTTTCTTAAAAAGTTTTTGCCATGGGTGTTATTTCATTTGTTGGTGCAAGAGATGATATGTAATATAACAAATAGTGGTTCAAAGAGGAAAATATTTAGACAAATCCCATCTAAAAGAAGAGCAACAATGTCGCAGAAATCTTGCAATGTGAAATGATCATGTATGGTGTTAAATGTGAAAATTGAAATGATCTCATAGGAGACGTGGTGGTTGCATTTAGAGAAACATGAGTAGTTGGCAAACAAAGTCCAAATGTTGGTTGATGGAAGGGTTTGAAATACATGTACAGTTTTCCAAGTTGTGAATAATGAATATTTGTTTTAAGCTTAGTTAATTAATGAATGTATTTTACATGTGTATGTATTTGGGTGTTCAATGTAAAATCTGTTTACCCAAGATATTTTGTTCCATGTTTAATTACTTCTCTCCCGGGGTATTTCCCAGTTTGTTAAAAAGAGAATACCATAATAATCCAATCCTATAGGTTGGGTAAAACCAAGTCTGAAGACTTTAGATTCCATTGGAATGGGAATTGTACTTTCATTGGGAAATGAAAAAGGAAACCTATCAACTTTGAAGGAAAAGAGGCAGATGTATATACATAATATGTATATACACTAGGGGTAGCAATCGGCTCCTCCATATCACTAGATTCTAATCCCCCACACGCTACACATTCAGAATAATAATTCTTTCTTCTTAAAGGAAATAGATGAATTTATAGAAAAATATCTGAGATGCTTTAAATAACCTAACAATAACCGTCATTGCCGTCATAGGGAAGTGTAGCCAGCAAATTGACAAAAACATTTAAGACTCTTACTGAATCCGGAAGCGATGTTATCTGATTTGACTGAACATCCAGGCTTATCAGGTTCACAAGACTTGTTACAGTTTCGGGCAAGGTCTGCCTTAATCGGGCTAAAAAACAAATCGCTTAAACATTAGCACAAAGATTCCTCGGCCAGCTAGAGACAATGAAAACTTGTGAAGTTCCTCCAATGACAATCTAAAAAATAATCACGTCGAGGTTGTTATTAGAAAGATCAAGCTCTACAATTTCTGAATTGAGTCTAGGACACGGTCGAATGAAAGTGCACTGAGATCAAGCACGGTAGTGACCTTCTTAAGTGATTTATTTCCATGTATAGCCGCTGTGATTTTATTCTCAGCGTCTTCTGCTGTCGATTTCTTCACCTCTGATGGCAATAGCATTATGTTGCTCTTCGGGGGTAGGGGTTAAATTTGACGCCCATTTATGCCTGTTAAACAATTTTTAGGTGACGGTAATTTTTAGATACACCCTTCAAAAACACAAAATAATGTTATTTCTACTAATTATTCTATATTTATTATATCTTTTATAATATAAATTTACATATTTTTTTATAATATTTATACAAATCTATATAAAAAATGATGGTCACATTTTAAATATGCAAGTTGCATGTGACGGTTAGATCAGATATTTACAAGTATTTTATATCCAAAATCACAAAAATGTCTAAACGGCCATCAAATTTAACCCCTGTTCGGGCGTATGGTTTTCACGACAAAGATGTTTTAACATCTTAATTTATAGACCAATTACATTGAAAATAAATGAATTTTTATAATTATTTTGTTAAAAGTTTAATAATTACGCCAAGGCGTTCCCCTATGGTAAAGGACCTCCGGACGTTTCTGCAGCGATGTGAAATTTGACGGCCTCCCGGACGTTTTTCCAAGGTGTTTAATTTTGACTGAGGTTTGACGTTTTTGTTTTTAGCTTTTTTTACGGGTTTGCTTTTTTAGTTGCTTCGCTTCTGCGCATGTCGTCCTCTGCCACTTTGGTTCACTACACCGCATGGCACATATTCAATAGCATCTAATTACCTACTAAAATTGATTGGGAAACCCTAAATCTTTCGAAACGCTAAATCTGGAGATACGAAGGTTTGTGATGTATTTGCCTCAGGATGATGCGGTTGCAGCAGGTTTGGGAGTTGCAGATGGAGGTCTTCATGCACTGGTCTAGCGCCATTGTCTATGCTTCTTCCAGGCATGTCTTCATCGTCTGTTTCGTCACTACCAATTGGCCTACTCCAGTATCTGATTTGGTTCCTTTCTCTCTTTTCTGCATCCTGTTCAGCAGCAAACTCTTCATCTGTTGCCTCCTCAATTTCAGCAATAAATCTAACTCTTCTTGGTCACTATCCTCAGCAGGAGGTTGTGTTTCCTGCAGTTCAATATCATCTGATTGTTATTTCTCCCTGCGGAACATATATGGAGGTCTTGATACAATAGAAGATGGTATGCCATAAATCATGATACCCAATTTGGGGAATTTTCTGGTTTGGTGACTAGCGACCAAGAGCAATACGATACCCAATTTGGGGAATTTGTTGGTTTGGTGACTGCCGATCAAGAGCTATGCCGCCGTGTGTTCATGATTTTATATCGGATGTCATCAAATCAGGGCAGACTTGAGCTATTATGATTTTCATTGCGGATACATAATAAGTATAGATAAAGTTTGCAACTTCTCATCATGTTTGATAAATTACATTCTGGCTAACTGTTTCTGAAAATTTATGTAATTTTTTTTGTTTTGTTGGGCAGCAAAAGGAAATTTACATTGCAGTTTATTCAGAATGTAAAAAATGTACAGTCCCAATACTGTCCTAAACAGTGAAATTGGGAATACATATTGCAGGGGGCAGTTATGCCTGCAAAAAACTAGAACAAATCACCCATATTCTTACTATTCCAGGACAGTCTCTAAAGGAAACAATTGGCCTTCTGTTAAAGAGCACATAGACATTATTAACAACAATTTTTCTACCACGGCCACCCATAACTAAAACATCATAACAAATAAGTCATGACAATACTCATCGGAAATTTGATGAAGAGATTTGATGTGCTGCCGGTTCCCTTGCTGTGAAGATCTCCATGAAAAAATTGACAACATTAGGGTACCAAACTTAAGGGAAATCTTCAAAGCGGTTCTTAATCCATGTCCATTTTTTTAATGTTGCACACCTGGTGTGATTTTCAAAGCAAGCTGGTTGAATCGGAAGCTCCTTCTTCATTGCAGTGTAGTTCTCTCTCAGAATAGCCTCCCATACTTGCAGCATCTTCAAAAGGATAGGGATTTTTGACTGCCATGTGAATTTCTTCAAGTAGATCTTAATCGTTTTCTTGCAGTTTATTGTTTTAGAAACTTATTAAATATTTACTATGATTTGCAGATTCATATCCCCAGAGAATGTGCCCATACAGTATGGTGTACTGAGCAGGCCCAAGGATGGAGAGCTTGGTCCCAACAAACCTGCAACACAGTTCACCACCAAGGGTGGAGAAAAAATCAATCTTGAGATCGAGGGCGTGGAGGTAAAATATCTTACTTCCTTTAAACTTTGCATAGTTTGAATGCTCTTGCAATTCCCTAAAAGGCTTTGGTTTTCATGGTTTTCACTTGGTTTTCATGGTGAAGATGGACTGGTAGTAAACTACAGCTGCTCGGGAATTTTTACATTGTCATTATAGTGTAGTTAATGAAATGTTTGAGCACAGTGTACCACATTTTTATTGTCTGGTTTCTTCCTGCAGTGTGTCCGCAAGCCATCCTGATATACTTACTGTAGCATCTGTAGTGTAGGAGTAGTTTAGATATATTTTTTCAATAATTATGTACGCTAGGAGCTGGTTTGCAGCTCTGCTGCATGGCTGGCAGGTTAGCTCCTCAGTTCACTGGACTGGCAATTGCTCCCCCAACTCTTTGAAAGTTTCCCGTTTCAACAACCTGCACCCTTCTGTCATTTCTCAGCTTTCTCTTCCCTGTTGAGGCATAAATATCAGTAATTGTTTCAGTAGTTCAAGATGGGTATGTCTTGTGGTGATTGTGTTAACCCTACTATGTCTGCAATTGGATTTGAGGGATTTGAAAAGAGACTCGAGATTGAATTTTTCCCAACTTCATTTTGTCCTGATCTTGAAGAGAGAGAGCTTAGAGCCCTCACACATCCACAATTGGATGAAATTCTGAAACTGGCTGAATGCACCATTGTGTTTGAGTTGTCAAATGAGTATCTTGATTCTTAAGGCATCTCCTTACTCTGATCAGCCTCCAAGGATAACATAATACCTCGTTACTTGCACGACATCAAAACAATTTTTTATTTTATTTTGACATGGTCTTAAATATGTAATTTTTCTAACACTCACACTCCTTATTAGCATCAACTACAAAAGTAATAACTATCCCTCCTTATTAACATCAACTACAAAAGTAATAACTATCCCTCTAAATCTAATAACATTTACCGTTCAACATTCACATTGTATTTAATTTTGATGGACTTTTAGCTTGTTTTATATTTTTATTGCTTCCTGCAAGTTTTATCGCTAGGTTTTTGTGTTTTAATTCGATTGGAAATAGCTCACATGAAGCAGACTGCTCACAAATTTACAGGAGGGAAGGCCCTTCGAAAATAGTTGTCTACCAAGGCGGCTCGCAAGTCTGCCCCTGCAACCGGAGGAGTGAAGAAGCCTCATAGATTCAGGCCCGACACCGTAGCCCTCAGAGAGATCCGTAAATACCAGAAGAGCACCGAGCTCCTCACCAATCTCTGCGCTATCCACGCCAAGAGGGTCACCATCATGCCTAAGGATATTCAGCTTGCCCGCCGTATTCGAGGCGAAAGGGCTTAATTTGCCTCTTCGTTTTTCTTCTTCTAACGGTGTGTTTCCACACCACCGCTTTTGCAGAAAAATGTTAGCTTTCCGGCTGCGGTTTATTTTTTATGCTTTCTATATTCTCTTTCGCTCTCTGTTTCCTTTGTATTTGAAAGTACATATTTTGTACTTACAGGGAAGGTATATTCTATTGCTTTGTTGAAGCTTTTAAGCAAATACAATTGTCAATTGTAACTCCAGACTCTACAACCTTTGCCAACATCGTCCTAGCCTGTGCCAAAATGGGAGCTTTAAAACAGGGTGTGGACATTCATCACAACATAATTGAAAGTGATTTTTTATTAAATGTTGTAGTTGCAAATGCCCTGGTAGATATGTATGCAAAATGTGGAAGCATACACAAGGCATGTGCATTGTTTGACAAAATGCCTCAAAAAATATGGTCTCGTGGAATGCCATGATTTCGGGATATGCACAAAATGGCTTTTGTAAGGATGTTTTCAAGGTCTTTGAAGTAATGGTGCACTCTGGTACATACCTTGACCATGTGATCTTCACCTGTGTTTTATTAGCATGCAGCCATGCAGGTTTAGTGGACGAGGACTGCAAATACTTCAATGACATGACTAGCTTTTATTGCAATATGCCTACAATTGATCATCATGTGTGCATGGCCTACCTTCTTGGCTGTGTTGACTATCTTGAGGAAACTCTAAACTTTATCATCAAATTGACAATTAAACCCGAAGTCATTGTATGGATATGTTTGCTCGGTGTCTGTAGAACACATAAAAATATAGGGTTAGGATTATTTATAACGCAACTCTTCTTTTTGAAATGGATCCTCAAAATGCTGCAACTTATGTTCTTTTGTCAAACATCTATGTAGAAGTGGGCAGGTGGGGTGAGGTTCAAATGGTAAGGAGATTGATGAAATATAGAGGAATAAAAAAGATACCTGGCTGTAGTTGGATTGAAGGCCATAAAATGGTACAAGTTTTTTGTCTAGGCGACAGATCACACCCACAAACACAGGAGATAGTAAATAGTTGCTAAATTGCATTGGTGTGACCTCCTTTATTTTAGAAACTAAACAATCCTTCTTAGCGATTTGTCTTTCAGCTATGAATAAGTTACATGGCTTATGATATACTTTTTTAGCTTAATAGAATGAATCTGTTGTCTAAGTTCATGTTCCTTACCCATTTAAATTTTAAATTCCATTAGGCTTCAATATTTAAACTTTTCAAAAGTGCTATCTGTGATATTGCATGGCTCGGAATAGGGCAGGTCTCAAGTCTACATGTTGATACTTTGAATTGCATTCCTATGACATAAATTACTTTCTATCCACATCTTTCTGTTTACCTTTGAATGCAGTACAAGCTTCAAAAGTACAGAAATGCTTGGTTCTTTTGTTCTTCCCACAAACCCTCAGGATAAAGAAACATGGGGAGATAGTGAGCACAGACTTGCATATGTCTTTGAGACAACTGTAATTCATAAGGATATAGTGCAAATTCGAGACGATCAATGGTGGAGAGTCTTTTCTCGAGGCTATGTCACACAATGGGCTGCAATGTATCCTCAAAAAATAGATGTGATGTTCTTTGCTCATTCTGTGAGTGAAGTTGTGGCATTGTGTCCCCTTCTTGAAAATTTTTGATTTGTTGGCTGAAAGAAAGCTTTCAAGTTTTTTTTTGTTGTCTCTGGAGGCTCATACTGTCCGTGTGAAGAGGCTGCTTCAACTCTAGGATGGCCAAAAGCAACTTGCCATGAGAGACGTTTCAAAATCTTTGATTTGGAACTTAATTCCATTTCAAAAGCATCACACTCTGAGGTTTCTCTCGTTCAATCAGTTTATTCAAGCATGAAAGGGCTTCTGGCAATTCATAACCCTTCTTTGCTCATCACTGTATCTGATATTAATGCAAATGTTAGGGACGGACTGAAACTAGCTACCTCAAGCAATGAAAATGCCTCTTTGATTTATTTGCCAAGATTTGTGGTGCCTAAAGTTCTTTGGATGGCTGATTTAAAGTCTTCAGTTCTACCAAGTAAGACACCTCTCCTCCCATTTTGGAAATAAAATCCTCCTATCGAGGGTCCTGCAAATGCTTTTGTTGAGAGAAATGTAGACATGAACTTTTGATTCTTTGTGCTAAAAATTTGATGAAGTTATCTTTGTACATAAAAATAACTTTCCTTTGAAAGAAATGGATCTTATTTTCAACTAAAAATTCCATTTCTTTTTGCAGATTGGAACCAAATGAGAATTTCTGTGAATATCATCACACAAAATAGGCCTGCATCTCTTAAAATCAGTATTGTCAATCACACCCCTTATCAACCTTAACTACAAAAGTAATAACTGTCTTTCTAAATCTAATAACATATACCATTCGGCGTTCACATTGCATTGTACACATGCGATTGCTAGTGTTTAATAATGTTAAAATCAGTTAAAAAGTATAATAGATAATAATTAGTTAATCAAGTTGAAGACTATAGTCTAATCTGCCTTGGAGAGTACTAATAATTGTGTATCTAAAATGTTTATTTTTAAAAATGTTTTTCAACAAAATATAGGGAGTATAATAAATTCCCTACTTCATGCAAGACAATTAATGGAGACAGAATAACATTATTTAAGATATACCTACCTTGAAAAAATAAAAAAAAGATAATCAATTGATTCAAAAGTACAATTAATAATCACTAATTGAAGCCTAAAGTATTATATGCCTTCGGCAGCACTTCAAAAAAATAACTTACAAAATTAGTATAATATCCAATCTTTGTAGAGGTATTATACATTACATTTAATGACACCGAGTACTGTAGAACTCAATATAAGTGCAGATTTTTAATATAATGATGGGTAAAATAATGGTCTTCAAATATTCAAGTCCTATAAAATTTCATACTAAATTATTTCAGACGGAATTTCCAGATGTCTCGGTCAAGTTAGCAATGACAGGTTACTAATTTTGCATTGAAAACACGTAATAAAAGTCTCTCATTTTAGTTTTCTCAATGTTGACACATTACACCTATGAGAAATTAATTTTTCCACAACTGTCAATAAAAGATATACCCTCTTTCCTTGCAACAAGCTGCCATGTTACTACAAGTGTTGGTTATAAGGTAATCGACACCAACTACAAATTCACAACCAAAATAAAAAGAAGATAGGAATGAAATAGTTTGGAGATGACTCTGTTATATTATTGTCTGCTCCTATTTTATGATGGTTCTATTATTCTCTTCTGCTGTTACTGGACGGTTCTATCACTCTCTGCTGGTCTAATTAATGACAATGATACTGGGTTATAAGTTAATCAACAACTCCAATAAATTCACAACCAAAAAATAAAAGATGTGAATGAAATATATTTGAGATGTCTCTGTTATAGCGGTGGTTCTCTTCTTCAGTTTTTGGACGGTTCCATTATTATCTGCTGGTCTAATTAATGACAATGATACTGGGTAAATATGCTCTGATAAACCTTTGTTAACTTTTGGCATTTAATCATATCCTTCATAGTAATTTATTTCACTAAACTTCATCAGCTCACAAACAAACTAAAAATTTGAAAAATGAATAGTAATGTTTTTGCTTGCTATTAATAGCCATGGATTCTCAATTTCATAAGCATTGAATATGAAATAGATTGCATAAACGTTGTACTTCCATCAAACGGCTTGGATTAGATATGTCCATTCCATAAGATATAGTTTTAAATATTACATATTAACATAAACTATTCCATGCATATGCATAGCTGCATGCAATATATAATTTTCTAATTGTTAGATTCATGCAAATGCAGGAGTGATTGAGTCTTCCTTGCTTTGAGAGATTACTCTGAAGTGCTCCAATATTTGTGTCCAGCAGTTGATAAATGGTGGTTTAAAAATCTTTATCAAGCTCGCCCATAAATAATTCTTCATTTTATGGCAGTTGATATCTGGTGGTTTAAAAATCTAAACGTCTTTCTTGAGCACATTGCCCTAAGGAAAACAAGCACCAAAGGAAATAAAAATAATACTGAATGTTAGAAAGTGGATGAAAAAAATATAGTTGGTAATGAGAAGAGCTAAACTTTGTCGAACTAGAAAATATGATGGTTAGTAGTTTGTTTGATTTTGAAAATTTCAATATTGTGTGAAGGGACCAAATGGGGTTCTCTATGTTATTAGTTATTTTCCATAAACATTTAATGTTTTTAGTAAGATTATCAAATGCCTCTCCTTTATAGCTATCATTATTTTCTTGAATCACATCTTTACTGTTATCTACATGTTGCATTTTGATTTTAATGCATTTTGATTTTAATTTCTGAGTTTCAACTTTTTTAAAATAGCTTTTATAATTCTTAAATGTTTGTCATGATAATTACTTGAATCACATCTCTAATACTTGTCTTGATAATTACTTAGTTTTGGTTTTAAATAAAGGTTGCTTCCTTATCATAGAGCAGAATTTTTTTACTTCCATACCATTAGAACGATATTCTATTTTACACACAACATAAAATAGTTCCAACTATTTTTGGTAACTCTATTGGGCAAGCTGATGCCTTGCATCTAACCTAGGAAGCGTCTTTGGACTAGAAGAGTCATGTCACTTTTTTCAGGAATTTTCATCTCTCTAATCTTGCTATTTTATAGCAATTAATTGAAATAGTACCTTAGTGACTGGTGAAAGGGCCATTGGATCTAGCTAAAACTCTCCATGATCTCCTTGAGGGTTCAAGAAAACATTTCACCAAGTATACAAATAATGAGAGATAACACTTGGAAGACAATATTGCAACATTCACAACTACTGTTATTCTTGGTGTCCAACATGAAGACTTGGTTGTTCATCTCTTTGTTGAATCTTTGGCGATGCTTTGAATCTTCTTGGTTTTATTGCATTTTTGTTCATCAATAAAGTGCTTCTAACTAAGTGGAAAACCATAAAGTGCTTCTTCATCAATGCCCAACTTTTTGAGGCCGGGTTTTCCCTAAGGAGAGCATAAGTGTTGGATTTGAATGCTTCCCAAACATTGGCCATTGAAGTTGAATATGACCTAATCTTCATTGTAAAGACTATAAAGAATTGTTCGATAAACTTGAAGGTTAAGGATAGAATCAAGGTACCAACAAACATGATCTTTCTTTCACCATACTCTACTCATTCACTTGATGATTAACTCCACTTTGATAACTCGAAGGAATTCCCCCATGTATTTTACTTCATGCTCCCCACACACAACCATTTGTGCACACTCTTTCTTTCATGTGTACATATAGATCTTTTGTCTCCATCTCTTCATAAACCACGTGATGTGTCACCTTCTATTCTTGCAAGATGTGTCTCACTATTTTGTCATTGCATCCTCTCATCATCAGTAAAACCCAAATGTTTTTGCCTATCCTCTAACCATCTCACAATCAAACCTCATTATAGGATCTTCTCTAAAACACATGCTAATATTATTTCTCCATGTTTTGTCCATGAATGTGTATGCTCCTCTGCTCATCTATCATGCTCATGAGATTTTTGTAAGGGATACTTCACTTAATGTCCCTTTCCCCTTAATATATTGAATGGCCTCCACTTGACCGCACAAACCTTCCTCAAACATCCTTTCCACTCATAATCCACCATTTCCCACCAATTCTCATAGCTTTTTCACCATGTTATGCATGCTCTGTTGCCTACTATTATGAGGCTTGCAAACTTTCACGCATTTTCCCTCTCCACCTTAGAATTCTCCCTCACAAATTTGGAATGCTTCTTCCTCACAACTACTGAATGCTCCCTCCAAGACACCATACCGATCCATGTGTGATAGTTATTAGAGACTCATGAAGCCAATCCCAATGACCAAAACAATTGAGGAAAAATAAACCTCAAGAGAATAAGGCCATGGAGATCTAACACAACATAATGCACATATGAGAGGAATATCCTAAGATGGAAATTTAACTAAAGAAGCTACAAACGGTGAAGGTGATGGTTTATTAGATCAATAGCATGGGGTTAAACTAATTCACGCCTATGCACTAACTCAACCTCACATTTTCACTATGTTGTCACTTGTTCGTTGCATCTCCGGCTATCTTCCCGCCATTTTTAGTCATATGTTCCATTCTATCCACACACTTTGTGTTATTTATTCTCCTTTTGTGTACCCCTTTTCTATTGATAAACAAGTTTCGCAAGAGTCATCCACCAAGTCACACACACATTATATCCTTCCTTCCCCCTCTTCATGTACTTCATCATGGACATACTCCTCTCCTACATGGGTACCTTTTTGGTTATCCTCTCTGTCACTTTTTCACTTTTTCTTGCTATATATATGAAACAGAGGTATACTACATCATACTATTAGGATGTCTGATTTCAGCTAGGAGTATCATTGTTTCTAGATGATCACTTGCACAAAAGTGTCTAATTTCTTGTTTTCCTCTACACTAACATCGTAGTGCCAAAATGAGCACCAATCGGAGGGTGGTGGATTTTGGAATGGTAGCGTGGAAAAAGGTAACAAAAAAACCCATGCATAATAAAATATTAACCATCTAATACACTCAAGTAGGACCATCGGATGGTTGAATAAAAGAAATAAATGTAATTACCCTATATTCATTATAACAAATGGTTGTCGGTGTAATTAGCCCTTGAATAATCATCATTTAGATAAATAAAATTTCAGAAAATAAAAAATAAATATATTAATCAAAACTGTAGTCTATAGCATAGAAATGAAATCTAATTAGCAATCAAAAATATAACAGGGTGCAATATTACCTGCCTTCACCCAAACAATAAAAATAAACGTCTAACATTTGTATGGTGGACCAATACTAACTATTGACGGAGATGCCGAGGTGATTGATAGACATGTTATTTCTAATTTTTATATTTTTCATGTCACATGAAACAAATAAGAAATGGTAATGGCTTATTCACGAAGGGCATCTATAGATGCATCTGAAGTTTAGATTTATTTTCATATAATTAAACTATAAATTCATAAGAAGCTGGTGGAAATTCATGAGTGGATGAAGAACATTACATAGGCATGATTCATCAAGTTATTTCTTGAGAACATAAATACGTGTTACACGTCTGCATGAATTTTCAGAGAATGACAGAGTTAAAGCAGGAATAAGTAATAGCTAAACCTTAGCATAGCAGAAAATTCATTATGAACTGTGAGGAGGTTTTTGGAGCCGGAACAACCTTCTGCAGGAAAACAATGATCCTTTATGGATGTGATTACAGGTGTTTCTCCATCATGCCAGGTAGTCAAGGTCATTAACCATGCTAAAACCTCTCCTTCTATGACCTTTGGGGAGGAGGTGATCAAATCAGAAGATTACTTCAAGAGGCAAGCCCTGATCTGTCGCTTTAACAACTTTTAACATGGTCTCTCACTCCTACAATCATGGATTTCTTCAATTTGTGGCCTCTTTTGGGCATTAATGTAGACATATATATTCAGTTCAAGATAGAGAGATTATTTTTTCAAACTTTGGGAACTCTAGAAGCATCATCTATTTATTGAAACCCTGATTTCCTTCCTTTAATCCTACCACTGAAACCTTCACTATTAAACTAGAGTCTGACACTGAAACCTTCTCTATTAAATCAGAGTGGGTCATACTGCCTCACCCCCACTACAATTTTGGAGTGTGCATTATCCAGTTTTAATTGAAAATACTTTGGGTAGAAGTCTAGACATTGATAATAAAACTACACTATACACACACACTACATTTCCCTACATTTTGGTGGATTTGGACACTTCATTTGATCTAATAGGAACAATGGAACATAGACTTTAAGACAATATATGGACTCAAGCCTTAGATTGAGGGGCTACCTTTATGATGTAGGAAGTTCTTTTCCTGGGTCATTTGGCTTCTACATTCTCGAGCTTAAAACACAAGGGGAATGAAAATGTTTCATGGTGGAAGGATGCCCTTCGCACTCATCTAGTGGTGGAATCGGTAGTGATTGCTCATGAGGTTCTGATTTAGAGACAAATGACCCGATTCAAATTCTTGGAGGGGTCAAAATCGGTGGATTTGGAGACAATTCCAAATACTCCTTGTGTTAAAGAATAAACTTGAAAGGGCTTCCTCGGCCATAACTACTTGAGTGGTCGGTGGAGGCGGATCTAGAGAGTCTTGAAAGAAAAGGAATTGTTGGAGGTTGTAGTGGATGATGGGGCTAGTCCTATGGTTTAGAAAGGATAATTGTC
This sequence comes from Taxus wallichiana var. yunnanensis, assembly GCA_018340775.1. Classification (NCBI taxonomy): domain Eukaryota; kingdom Viridiplantae; phylum Streptophyta; class Pinopsida; order Cupressales; family Taxaceae; genus Taxus; species Taxus wallichiana. The sequence goes on along the minus strand of CM031241.1, from coordinate 111,334,130 downwards.
AAGGAGGATTTGGAAATAGTTGTCCCTATCTCATTGATGGACGAGACATGATTTTTTTACGAAAAATGGAAATGAAAACAAAAAAATATTTTAGCATATGAAAATGATGTTGTGATCCCCAAAAAGCAACTAATAGGTTTGCTTGACTAATGGAGGAATTTGTGTTGCTCGTAAGGAAAATTGAGTAATTATGTTTTTTTGTTAGAGTTGGTGGATAATGGATCAAACCTTACTTAGGTGGCCTAGGTCATGAGATGGTTAAAAATATATACCTTTGAAGCTATTGGATCTAAGTATGTTTGTTCTTGGACCATGATTTTGTATCAAGTGGGTGTTAATGTTTTATCCTGTAGGTTTGTACAAGGTTTGATGACTCTTTCAAATCCTTCTTATTATCTAATCAATTTTTGTTTTTCAATAAACATACAATTAACTTATTAATCATTATCCTTTTAATAGACAATTACATATTTATAAAATATTGATTTCTTAAAATTAAAGATTTAATCCCATCAAAAATCACAAAACCTGGCCTTTTCATCCGCCTGCAACTTTACCCTCGCAATCGGACATGCTTTTTGCAAGAATAAAAAAGGAACCCAAGTTGAGATTTTAGAGGAGGATTTGACAAAGATTGAAATCGTTGATTTTCATATATATGGATAATGGCGTGGGGAGGAGGATAACTTGCATCAAAACAAACAAAAATTAACAAACCAATTTTTAATCAAAATTTATCCTAAGGAAATTATGCCGAGAGCTTTTAGGGTTTAGGTGGAAGTCTAGGATAGTATTAGTAATATAAAGTCATAAGTTATATATACGTTATGTGAGAGGAAGGGGATTTAGTGAATTAGGTTTATATAATTTATAAATTATATTTTTAAATAATATAATAAATATAGGGCAAATCTAATATACTATATAAAATGTATTAGATATAAAAATTTACATAATTGTTTATTTTATAATATTTACAAATATATATTATAAAGTCTGTATAATTTATACACATATAAGAATTATTTGGATATTATATACGATCGAATATATATAATAGGATATATAATATTTATTGTAAGGTGTCAATTATAGGAAGTTTACATAATTGCTTATTTTATAATATTTACAAATATATATTATAAAGTCTGTATAATTTATACACATATAAGAACTATTTGGATATTATATGTAACTGTATGTGGATTTATGGGGTGCCCTATCATTATCATCATTATTATTATTTCCAACGAAGTTTGCAGTTGCTGCTACCCCAGTTGCTACAGAAGTTGCTACACCTTCTATAGCTACTCCAAAGGAAGAGGAAAATAAACCTGAACCGGAAGAGGAATCTGATGATGACATGAGTTTTAGTCTTTTTTATTAGAGCACTGTTAAGAGTTGTTTTGGTAGAAAATAGATGTTGTCAAAGAGTCACCAAGTGAAATTTGATTTAAAAGAATCTGAATAGTAGTCCATTTTCTTGTTGTGGTTCATTATAGATTGAGTTGGTATTATTTTTTGGGTAGGGGTATATGTGCTCCCTCTTTCAATTTTGAAGGCTAACAGATTTCTTTCAATACTCTAATTTATAATATAATACTTACCTTAACAAATAATAATAAAAAGAAATAGTTAAATAAAATTTATTACCAATATCCATTTTAACCATATTAACCTATAAATTCCAAATTGAATAGAACACACTTTTCTTTAACCATATAATTTTAACTATAAATTCGACCCTACAATACCAAGTGTACACTACACTCCAAATCCTTATTTCACAAAACATCCAGCCGTAAAATGTTAGACCCTATGTATTTATTTGCAAAGCACAATAAAACCAAATATTATATACTCTTCTTCATCTTTAACTTCTAATACAAGGCACATAATATTTTCGATCTTTAAATTCTAAAAACAGAACCCGGCACAAGATGTGAACATATATTCACAACCAAACCAGAAATAGTTGTCCGAACAAAAACTGTGATGGTAACCCCTAAATCAATGTGATCCATATGTAACCGCAAACCTACGATTCCCTAACATTCCAATCTTGTCATCAAATACAACTACTGAAGAATTGCCAACCAACATTCTACGCATGTAACTTCCATGGAAACAAACTTTCACGAGCATACCAATTCCTTTCGTAAGAACCCATCTTCGCTAACAACTGCCACTTTCCCCCAAATGTCTAGGATGCCACATGAAATTGTCTCAAGTATTGACCTTTCTTTAGTTCATCACACATATACAACCAGTTTCTCCTCTCCTTTAGACTTCTTTCAATCTTGCAATCCACAAACAACTGAAACAGAACACCCCACCCCTTCCAATACATAGAGATATTTCCCATATTCCCACCCTCTTCGCTGACTTTAGAGGGATAGTTATTACTTTTGTAGTTGATGTTGATAAGGGGTGTGATTAATTTTGTAAGTGTAGGAATACATATGAAGCATTACATTTAAAGGTTCTATCTCTATATTTCAAATTTGTTATAATTTCATACATATACATTTGCAAATCTCACATCACAAGTGGTAGCCTTTTGTGGACTATTTTATTTGAACTAAACATGAAACATGAAGACTTTTGTACATTTGCATATTTTATATCATGAGTGGTAGAATCAATGCCAAGCCAAACAACAGAAAATACTCGACAAATGCAGAAACCTGGTAAGCAAAGTTCACTCTGAAATTAAATCAGGTTAATCAGCCATGCACATTCAGAAATGACATTGGAGACCAACTACTAATATGAATAATGATACCCAATAAAAAAATTATAGAAATAACAGGCTTACAATACCTTACAGGTAATGTTGTAACCCACATCATTGGTGTCATGCTAAATATATCACATCATTTTCACAACATCAAAAAATAAAAAAAAAAGCATGGGGCCAAATAACACTGACCTAAAGTGTGAAAAGCATGTCCTCAAACTGCACCTCCTTGGTCAAGAAATCAGGTCCAATAGTTATACTGGTTGCTGAATTTTTTGTTTACATATCTATGAAAGCACTTAAGGACAACACCAACTCATGGTTCCTTTGGATGAATTCTCCCACAATAAATTCTTGCAACTATATAACTAAAGGAAAAAGGGTGAAAATATTTTGACCCAAATTACAGAGTATGAGGTGATTTAGCAAATTGTAGATACCCTAGAAAGAATGCCCTTGATCTAAATCAACTATCCATAGAAACCCTCAAAAATACCTCTACACTCTAACTAATGACTGAATTTCAACTTAATTCAACACCAAACATGACAACAAACGTATAACAATCAATTCTCACAGTAACTTCTCCTGATGTTTAAGTTGGAAACGTTGTTTTTGGCTTCAAAATTACTGAATTTTGACCTAATTCAACCACTTTCAAAAACACCAATGAAAGGTTTTCCAATCTTTGATGGAAGCGGTTTTGAAAGATTGGAAGATTGTAGTCAAGTATTGTTAATGCGAAATCACAGCACCCCCAAATGAGTTATGGATATGCTTTTCTAAGGTAGACTCATCTGGTGTGATTTGCATAACATGGGACCATCCCTCAAGTATGGGACTTGCGGACTTGAGATGGACCTTCGGAGAAAGCCGGACTTCTTCTTCCTGATCCTAATGCTAAACTACTTCTAAGGAAGGAAATGCGACTATCTACTCCTAATCTAACAATTCCAAGGGACCAAGGAGAGAGAGAGAGCATGAAAATAAAGAAATCCTACACTACAGAGGTGATAGCACCAAGAAAAGGGAAGTGCTGATCACAATCTCAACTGCCTGAAAGTGGAGAGAGGTGAGCAGAGGAGAGGGTGGACAAGATGCACCATAGACCAGAGATAGATTTCACACATAACACCACTTCAAAACCCATTAAACACAACTCCTAGGACCTATAACAAACATCAGAATATGCACAGTATACCTGCAATGGTGAGAGGTAAGAAGAGACAACAAAATGAGCAAAGGATGGACAAAAGGCATCACGAAAAATATATTTTATTGCTCCAGGAGTTCACACAGTACACCATTAACGGGAAAGAGGCAAGAAAATGCCATTACAAAGCCAAGGGAGGAGGCTTAAACTCCATTTTCGACCCTAGGGAAGAAAAAAAGAGGGGGGCAGAGAAGAAGAATGAACAAAAACTTTTACAATGAATCCTGCCCCTGTATTTATAGATTTGATCGGAGAGAAGAAAGAGAGAGGAAATGGGAAAAGTGCGTAGAAGCTCAACCACTGATTGTTAATGCTTCTAATAAAATCTGCCCCAAATCCATCTTTATTGCATCAATCCTTGGTTCGGTGCCTTGAAGGAAGAGGAAACAACGGAAACAGATCGAATCCGATCTGGTTGTTGAGATAGATGGATCCTGCATTGAAGGCTCGAAGACATTTCCTCCATTTTCCTTCACCTAACCTCCTCAAAAGTTAAAGTCTTAGACCTCCATGGCATAGGTGAGGCCAGATCTTTCCAATGGTGTCAGATTTGCAATATTTCGAGCCTGAGCCAAAAGATATGCCCCTTCAAGTTTTTATTGGGCCCGTTTAAACATGGGAAAACAACTTGAAAAATGGGTCCCCTTTTGATATGGGACATGTGGCAGCCAAGTTGGAACAAAAATCGGGCCTACGGGTCCATAGTTTATCTTTTGCCCTTTTACGTAAAAATGCGTAAAACTCAAAAACTCCATGACCTCGAAGCTCCGCTTGGATGCGTGGCTCCTTTTGGTTGGCTGGGAAATGTGCTTCCATCTTTATCTTTGTGCCTTTTGAACGAAAGACAAATTTTTGCCCTTTCCTTCGACTCCCCGCTTTGGCTTTAACTCGGGCCCAAATTTTGACTTTTTTCCTTTGCCTCGTTTTGGAATGCGAGCTCGTAGGTCCGAAACGTTTTCCCTTCATATTTTCTCTATGTGTGGGGTTGTCTTGACCAAATTTTCCGGGGGTGAATTTGGGATAACAAGTATTCTCTAAGGGAAATAACTCTATGGAGGATGGAAAGTAAAGAAATGAAAGAGCCTTAACAAAATGATTAAAAAGGGAGTTATCCAAACGCAAATTGGAACAATTTAGAGGTATTATTGGTAAATCCTTGAGCTCGAATATCTACAGAAGATTTGTTGATGTTGATAATCCTATAGAGCTATGGGAAAAATTGGAAAATGATTTTAACTATGCACATATTGCTACCATGTTTAGTATGGAAGACTATTTGATTAGTTTATATATAGTTTATTTTGGTAAAATGGTTGATTACAAACAGAAGAAGAATATCAACCCAGAAAAATAGATACATTGCTTTGTTTTATTGTTTAAGGTGCACTACAACATTGTAATTGTCATCTATAGCCTGTAAGAATCTAAGCACAAGTTGATATGCACTTGTGATTTGATATCATGATCATTCAAGTTCATAGGGATGCGAGGAATCTCGCTCTAAAGGTTGTAAGGGTGAAAGAAAAGTGGTTTAAAGTCATACATGTGTACATCTCTATCCTACACAGTCTAGGTAAGAAGAAACAAGTGTTCTTTAAAAGTTTCATGTGTTATTTATGCTGACTGGTAAAGAACTAATGAGGAGTATAATGAAACAAACCCCTGGTAAAGTTTTGGGTCTTGAATCCATAATTGTAGGGAGTTAAAGAAAAATTTAGACTCTCGGGTAGACACAGGCCTTAAAACCCTCTAGCTAGGGTTTGGAGGTTAAAAATCCATTATCTCTCGAATACACCCATGGAATTGAGTAAAACTTTGTAGAAAATTCCATCACCTTGTGATGTAAGTGTTTATTGAGGTTTTAGCTCGAAATAAGTAGTTCCAAGGAAGATGTTAATGGTAGTCTCTTCGAGGAAAACAAACACAAGTTAGATGGCTAATGGGTAAGACCATTTAACAAAGGAACTATGTTGAAATGGTGGAGTCTGTAAAAATAAAGTACTCATGTGAAAACCGTTATTTTTAGTGGCATAAATGGCATCTATAAAAAAGAAAGTACCCAAGCCAAACATGGGAAAGTTGTTGCGAACCTCAACCGAATCAAGTTACCTCGAATAAAAGTGAAACTAGCCTCGTGGATGTTAAAATTTCTTCTTAGTTGTAGGATATTTTGGGAAATGGCTAGTTGATAAAAGAGTACGTGTGAAGATTACAAGCAATTAATTTCACTTTTTAATCTTTATGACAACTCTTTAACTTCTTTCACTTTTCTGTAGGATAAGTTGCAGCACCTAGCTGGGCAACAATATGATATTTTTATTCTCTTTCTCCTGTGGTAAAGAAGAGAGTGTTATCTCTAAAGGAACTTCATGTGGGTTTCAATATTGAGTGAAGTATTTATTCATCTGTTCTGTTTAAAATTGGCCACAAAAGGCTACCACTCATGAAAAATAATCAAATGTACTGAAGTCTTCATGTATTCATGTTTAGTTCAAATAAAATAATCCGCAAAATGCTACCACTCATGATATAAGATTTGCAAATGTATATGTACGAATTTGTAACAAATTTGAAATATAGAGATAGAACCTTTAAATGAAGTGCTTAATTTATATTCATACACTTACAAAATAAATCACACCCCTTATCAACATCAACTACGAAAGTAATAACTATCCCTCTAAATCAAATAACATATACCGTTTGGTGTTCACATTGCATTGTACACATGCGATTGCTAGTTATACGTAAATATAAAATAAACATGCCACTTATTATGCCGAAGGCATTCCCTTTATGGGAAAGGCCCTTCTAGTCGTTTTGAAGATTATGTTAAATTTAACGGTTGTTTGGACATTTTTTCATGACGATTAATTTTGACAGCCATTTGGAAGTTTTCACTTTTTCCGGCTATTTTTAACAGTTGCAACAAAGGAAGGAACACCTTATGCGTGGTGAAGAATACGATGGTTTCATGGGGTTTCACTTTCAATTAATGCTTTTAACGATGAAAAAATATTGATGTTTTGATCTTTCTCGGATGTAATTTTTGACACTGAGAGTAGGAAGATCTGCTGAATTTTGGTGGATTTGGCTACAATTTTTTTTTGTTTCACTCTTTTTCTCTGCAAGGGAAGTTAAATGCAGGAGCTGGATGGGTGATGCCCTCAGCGGGGGGTCATATCCTCTTCTCCATGTGACCTGGAGGAGTCTAGCGGTGACGAGGAGCTGTCTGTACTGCCCAGACATACGAAGGTAGTTGTGATGGGAAATAACAGAACGAAATCCATTCTCGTTGGACTTCAAGGTGTTGTCAAGAAGGCCGTTGGACTTGGCGGATGGCATTGATTGGTAATTTTATGAATTTATTGCTCGAGAATTATTTAGCTACTATTTTTTTGAGAAGGGTTATTTAGCCTCTATTTTTTGGTAAATTTTAGAAGTAACGTGCGAGTTCATTGAATTTATTCATATTTTTTTTCTTGTAGATGTTTCATAGTATTGTGTTACCCGAGTGATTCCCTTTTCTTTTTCTTTTTGTTAATCCTTAGCTTGCAATATTGTGTCCAAACCAAAGTGCCTTTGAGGAAATCTCTCTTTATAATCCTCAACATCACAAAGCTTTCTCCACTCTTCTGATCCTTCCCTAATCAACATGTCAAATTAGTAAATACCCAAAAGTGTCTTGTATTTTCTGGTTTATTGAAGCCTAGAGTAAAATTAGTTGAAATTTATTAGAGATATTGAAATTTCACAGTCCATAATGTTTTAACAGAAGAAAATTTTGGAAAACTATGTGTAAAGAAGACTAAGAGTCGATGTTTAGGATCACATTTTGCTATCCCTCATCAAGATGACACTTAAATTTAGTTTAAACTATTCCATCTTAAAAGGATTCCTCATGAGATTGGGTTGAAGATTTCAAGATTTATAGGTGATTCTATTATTACTCCCACTTATATGTGAAACTCTTTCTATATAGTGGTTTGGATGGATTTCTCTTTTTATTGTCGGAAACGAATCTTGCTTCACACTTTCCATGAAAAATAGATATATTGTAGAACAACAAATTGACATGTGTCATCCTCAATTCAAACAAAGCGGATAGCAAGTGCAAATCCTCAATAACATTCTTTATGCAAAGAATTCAAAAGCCCCCATCCCTTCAAACTTCACACTTTCACACCCATCCCCTTCTATACTTTGAACTATCACCAATATGTTAGTTATTTCATATATATGTTTCACTCTTTTCCCCTACTTAAAAATAAAATTGTTGTATTTCCTTTTACATGACATACTATTGCCTCCTACTACTATGTGGATTGAAACTTCTATTAAGAAAATAAATGAAAATTACTTGCGCTTTTGTTATGTATGTATTTGCATCCTTGTAGACTATGTGAACGAACTATATTTTTCCATATAACTAATACTCTTTTCCTTCAACAACAAATGCAGTTTTTTTATTCTCAAACTTTTACCTCTTACGCATATTTCCCATTGGAACTCCACATGTATTTCAATTACATATATAGTTTAATATTTTGACTTATTTATGCTTTTTTATATCATCAAACAATGCATCGTTCCTTATATACCCTCATGGTTTTTTTTTCAACAGGTGGTACTCCATAGGTTTGTGACTTCGCAATCATGTCGACTCCTATAAAACGAGCCCGACAAAGAGGGAACTACACAAAAAATAAAGTTCACATAACTACCGAGCATCAACGTTGTAACTTAGAGCATAAAACAATGACAATCTCTAATTACCGTCAACTTACATCGACCAACAACCTACCATTCCCCGACATTCCGGTCTTGCCATCAAATCCAACTAGTGAAGGATTACCAACCAACATTTTGCAAGTAACTTCCATGGAAATAATTTTACACGACCATACCAATTCCTTCTATACAAACTCATCTTTGCTAACTACTACCACATTTCCCCATTTATTTGGGACACCACATGAAACCTGTCTCTTCTTGACCTTTCTTTTGTTCCTCGCACATGTACAACCGCTTCTTCTCTCCTTTTGACCGCTTTTGACCTTACAATCCACAATCGAATCAAACACAACACCCCAACCCTTCCCATACATAGATATTTCCCATATTCCCACCCTCATCGTAGACTATTGAAGCCCAATGTCGGTTTTGTAAAAGAATAGATTTGTTGGCGAACATCCAAACTTGCTCAATCTGTTTGGAAAATTACCCCAAATTAAAATTTTTTTCTTTGAAGGCTTTTTGTCCTATAACAAATACAAATTTGAAAAACATGGCCACAATTTCTCTTCATGGAACAACATGGACCCTAAAAAGTAGCCTACCATTCTTGCTTATTAAACCCAAATCATGGAGATTCTTATCGCACGAGTGAAACCATTCTTGCAAGTCACTCAAGTACGTGGCGAGACAATACAAATACTCAGGACACACCACTAGTTTACCGCAAAACATTACTTCAATAGAAAAGTACCTACCCCACCGCCTTGGATATTTGGACATAGTTCTCATACAAAGGGAAGGAGCTAATTTTAAAAAGTATGATTTCTACATCAATAGATCTCGTGTTTGGCAGCCTTGCAATATAAAAATCCAACATGATCCCTATTTAAAAGATGTCTTAATCGATGATGACACCCTTTCCTCTCTGATGCAGTTAGTCGTCAAATATTTCCTCCTCTTAACACAACCACAATGGAATCGCCGCAAATGCAAACCGCTTCTACAACTCATGGTATTGATGTTCCCACTGACTTTGATGAAATGTATGAACACTCATCATCTTTTGTGCCAACACCTCACAATACAACAATAGAAGAAGAGGAAATTGAACAATTATTTATCAACCAATATTGTTACACTCCATTTACCATGCCATGGCCAGAGCTTAGGCTCTCGCCAATCAAGGAATACAATACAGAGGACCTTTTCTCAATGGATTTCCCAACTTTGTTTCCGGAAAGAAAATCAATTTGGAAACAACCCCACATAAAAGAAGTTCTAGTGCATAAATACTCTCTTCATTTAATGTGCTACCATTATGGGTGTTTTGGTTCCCACCCAAGATTTCACTACTTCATTCTAAACCTCATAATGCAACATAAGAGCCATTCTACAACAACAATTTTTATGAAACAGAACCTTGAATCTGGAATCCCTCCAAAAATTAGAGATTTTTGAAGACAACTATTGAAATACCCCAAAGACAACCTGCCGAGATAATTTCATGTGCTTTGGTTTGAGATTTCATGGGACAAGATCATTCTAGGTAAAAATAGAAGCAAACTTTCGGATATGGTTGAACAATTGGGTACACAAACCTTATTCTTCACTATAAGTGCTGCACGAGACACTAAATGGCCGATCTCCACAAGTATTATGTCCGGAGAATTCCCAACCGATCCTCGATCTACACATCATTGGAAAACCCTTAACATTATCTCAAACCTTCATTGAGTATCGGCATGCCTACATCATAGATTCACAATATTTCATGAAGAAATATTGTTGAAGGAACTTGGAGTAGTAGAATTTTTGTACAAGTAATCAAATCTACTTTTTTATAAGTATGTTACAAACTACATAGCTAATATTTATGTTCCCTCGTCTCACGGTATGAATGGCAACATAGAGGCTCCATAAATGTCAACGATTTATTGTGGCTTGACAATGCACCTAAATTTGAGGCAATAGAATGGTAGGATACGCTAGTTATTGAGGTGAAAAAACATTACTTTGATAAGTTCGTGTCTACTGGAATTTACTCCCGGCTTGCAATCGCTTGGATTTTGATCACGGTCATTCTAGATGAACCTTGCTTGCTAGATATGAAAAAAATTCTATCCTCCTCCCCACATGTAGACCTTGAAGAACTGCTTAATTATGTTCAACACCACACTAAATGTTTAGAGAAGACATGCACAGTGTAGAAATAATTCATAGTTGCGATAGACAGGTACAATGCCCCCTGGGCCACGCAACCTACTTCATCCTTTCTCATTGAAAGTGATGGGAAAATTAAGTACCTCCCATCGAGAAATGATGAAATATTGAACATCCACAATCAAACTATGATATACATATGGAGAGAAAATGTTGATTTCCAAATGGTACCTTCCTGCCATGCAGTTCTTAAGTATATTAAAAATGTGCTTCAAAAGCATAGCAACATTTAGAAACCTATCACCAAATGCTATCCAGATTTTCAAAACATGACGACGTAGATTCTCCAGCACATATTGCAATCTGAAAAATGCTCACAGAAATAATTGTTGAACATGACATAAGCACACAAGAAACATGCCACATGCTGCAAAAATTTCCACTTGTTATGTGCAATTGTTCATTTGTATCATTAAATGTTGGCAAAAAATTATGAGACGTGTCGTTGAAAGTGACATCGATGCACAAGAAACAACCACTTTCTTGGATGCATATCAATCTCGTCTTATAACCATGGAACACCTACCACTTATTCAGGTTGCTCAAGATTGGATCTACAACAAGAACCATAAAGGTGATAAATGGAAAATTTGACCGACTCAAGTAATTGTTAGGGTCTACCCGAGATTTATGGATGTCCCAACTTAGGATTCAACATCATATGACATTTTCTATTGGTCATAACTCCTTTTATACAAGCCTTTCAGAAATATCGTCTCGAATTCGGCTCAAACCCACATAACATCAATGACACTTGGGATATGTTGAAGTACAAATTCAAACCGTGGCATGTTTTACACACTACCACAGACACAAGACATGCTATAAATGCTAGTTTTGACTCTGAGGCCAAATGCAATATTCAACACATGAACCATTGCAAGAATGACATGTCTTTGCATAATTTCATTTGGGAAACAACATGGGTCTTGAAATTCTTGAAATGTTAGGGAAACAAGATTTTGACATACACAATAATTGGAACATACATGAAGTTTCGTTTGGTTTACAAATAATTGGTTCATCATTCATCGAGAGAGAAAAGGAAGACACAAATAACACCAACATGCAAGCCACACCACCATCTTCCACACTTCCTTTTTCTTCAAAACAATAACTAGCTCTTGATACTATACTACACCATTCAATAAACAAAACCCTTCTACCTCCACTAAGATTGATAATTCAAGGAACATCCGGCACAGAAAACATTTCGATAAATAAAATCTAGAATTCATTGACAATGACATCAACCTCACCTCTCCTTCGCTCACCCCTACCATTGTTTTAACATTCAACATCTCTGCCTCCACAATCCATGCAACCCTCTGCATTCCAATAAAAGAACTCAACCTCGAAGGTCATGCATTATCATCTTTTCAAGATTCACCAAACATATATAATATATTCTTATTGATGAAATGAGTTTCATCGGCCCAAAGTTGCTAATAAAAATTGACATCAAAGCTACGCGAAGCCTTCCCACACTAAAAACATCCGAAGTTGGGAACAAATTATTCATTCTCCTTGGCGACCTCGACCAATTACCACTAGTTTTTGATAGTCTTCTTTACGCAAGTAATTCCTATGGAGCTAGCCTTTGGAAGGGATTTCAATCTTCCATTACAATACAAATAATATTTTGGCAACAAGGAACAACCAATACACAAGTTTCATTCTGTAATTTAATGCTCCACATGCAAGATTCAACTCCTCTTATTGAGGACTGGGAACTCCTAATGTCTTGCATAGACACACACCTAACTTAGCAAGAGCTCAAATTTTTAAGGACGCTCCACATTTGTTTGCAAAAATGATCTCATGGACTCCCACAACCTTCAGATGTTGAAAGCATTGAACGTTTTGATCACCCAATCCATTGCTAAAAATAAGAGGTGAGCCTCAACTGGAGATCCTGATATGATCAGTTGGAACATAAAGTTCATTGTGCAAACAACAAAAAATCATGCTTATTGCAAATTTATGGGTTGACGCAGGCCTCATGAATGGTGTAACGGGAACAATAACCAACATTTTTATGACACATTAATGCCACCGCCATCATTACCTATATTTGTTGTAGTAAAATTTGATAGATACAATGACCCAAGTTGGGATCCCTCCAACCCGTTACATATTATGATACCCCCTATTTCGAGAGGGAATCAAAGACAATTGTCAATTAAAATGACCTGGGGATTAACTATCCACAAGTCCTAGGGACTTACTTTGCATAGAGCAACTGTTGACATTGGAACCACAAAAAGGTAGGGTTTGACATTCACAACTTTCTCTAGAGTTCCCTTGCTTGCAAATCTAAGCATTTCACGTCCTTTTTCATTTGAAAGGCACTAAAACATGACGCACGTACAAACACTTGGAGCAAGAAGAAATGAGGAGTCAAGACTATTATCTCTCAACCCTTTGTAAATATAACCCTCTATTTTGATAACACCTCCCCTAATACTTTACTCAACACTTCTTGTAACCAAAGCAACATTGTCGTTCAAGGGGTATCAAATGTAATCATGTTTACTGGAAATAAAATTGCCCACAAAAGGCTACCATTCATGATATAAATACTGCAAATGTATACATGTTTCGTTATGTGTACGGAGGTATTCATGTATCTGATGTTGTGATATATGATTTGCAACTTTATATGTACGAATTTGTAACAAAATTAAATGTACACATACAACCTTTCAATGTAATGTTTCATCTATATTCCTACACTACCACTATCAATCACACGCCTTATTGAGTGTACAAAAGGTTTTTCAACAAAAGACCAACCAAACAACCGATGCAACACTAACACAATTACCCTAAAATAAATACAAACCACGTCAACTATAAAAGTAATTAACTATCGAAAACGGTATCAAATGTATTCATGTTTAAAGCGAAAAAAATGGCCACAAACGGCTACCACTCATGATATAAAATCTACACATGCACGGAAGCCTTCATGTATTCATGTTAAGTTCAAATAAAATAGTCTGCAAAATGCTATCACTCATGATATAAGATTTGAAATTGTATATGTATGAATTTGTAACAAGTTTGAAATGAAGAGATGATACCTTTAAAAGAAGTGGTTCATCTATATTTCTACACTTACAAAATAACACTTTTCAACATACATGTTCAATTTTTCCTTTTTACTATTGCTCGCTTCTTTATGTAAACTAAAAACAACACATTTTTAATGTCTTCTTCATTATATTTGCATACAAATACCTATAGTTTTAAAATGATGAGAAAGAACCATGCAATTTATAGTTGTTTCCATCCAAAGCTTTGTACATTATATCACTTTTTTGCATATTGAATTGTTTTAAAGGTTAGACCTCATGTTTGTGCTTTTTAAATGAAGTGGTTCATCTATATTTCTACACAACCAAAATCAATCACACCCCTTATCAACATCAACTAAAAACAGTGATAACTATCCCTCTAAAACAAATAATTTATACGGTTAAGGCGTTCACATTGCATTGTATACATACGATTGCTAGTAGTAGATTCTATGAAAAATATAAATGTGAGAGAATAGTTAAAAACACAAGATGGCCTATAATTAAGAAGATGAGGAAGGAGGAGTGAGTGTTATTGATTTAGTTATTAATATTTATAATTTTAATATTATTAATTTTTTTAATTAATCTTAATTAATGATTACATGTAATTTGCAACTATGTGTGCTTTGTTACAAAATGTAACAAATCACATAGTCTACAATTCCATGTTTGTCTTTAGCAAGAGAACACAAAAGCCCCTAAGGACAGATGTATTAGCTTGATGAAGGCCAGAATTACAGAGTAAGTGGAGTGTTAATTTTTGGAACAAAAAACAGAGTTACAGATTACAGTAAGTTGAGAGTTCATTACTAAAGTTGCAGGTATTTTAAATTTCTTTCCTTCATGATTAAATACATCCAATTATGTTATTGAGTTGTTTAGTTTGTTATACAATCCATACATAAAACTAAAATGTAGAAAGAAGTACACAACTCAGTTCCAGAATTTAATGTTTTATTCATAAAGAATTTCAATGTTTCCCACACAAGCTATGGGATGTAACTCAAAAGTAATTCATAACTACTGAAGTAGAAGGTACATGTGCATGAAAAGAAAAGTAAAGGAGTATGAAAAAACCCATCATTGCCTTGGGTTTCTTTCATCTCCGTTGCTCCACTTCCAGCTCCAACTTTACTCCATCTTCATCCTCGCTATCCGACATTGGCATTGTACCTGGGAAATAAAAAAAGAAGACTGTCAGTCACGAGCTCAAGGTTTTGATCCATATTCCTGTACTATCTAATTTCGTGCAAATGGATCTCTTGACATCAGGAGGTATAAGTTATAGGAAAGACAGATACATAATTGATAAGAGTAGTATTCTACAACAACACATATGATTCCCATAGTCATTCCAAAAATAAAGAGAAAAGAAAACTATGGAACATAAGAGAGGCCAAAAGCCTAAATATTTTCTAACTATTTCTTTAAGTGTGCAGGTATAGGTAAGAATGAGAAAACATAAATCTTTTACAAAAATGATTACTGTGTAGAAATGAAATACTTGTTGAAAGAATCTACATGATATAGATTTATGAGTTGTCCTAGAAAAAGGAACTATAGATGGAAGATTATAAAAGAAAGGTATCAAGACACTTAAATCAAGTGAGGAAGTAAGATACAATAGCATTTCTTAATGAGCAAAGTCTTCATCAAAACATAGAAAATGAGCAAGGGTATCTTCCAATTTTCATTAACAAACCTCTATCAGAACCCATGAAGAGGATAGTTATAGGAGATACCATAAGCAAAGAAACTTTAAAGGTATGAATGAGAGATATGTGCTCAAAAGAACAGTTAAAAGTGGTCAAGTAGGTGCAACAAGAAAATGATATCAGTCAAGTACAATTTTATGTAGAAGCCACTATAAAGGATAAAATGATATTTCCACCTCAGAATCAGTAATTAAGAAGGGTTCAAGAACATTGCTCATTTGTTTTCTTTTTCCAAGAAATTAAAGCTCAGTTATGATGATGAAAAGGAAGTTTAAAAGGTTCAAGTACAGATAAGTTACATGAAATGATAAAGCAGAACCAACAAGTACATCTCATTATATTGTTCTTAGAAGAAAAATGGAAAAGAGAATCATTACAGGATGCAAGAGAGGCTTTAAGCCTTCATTTTTCTAATTGTTTTATGAAGTGTGCATGTACAGGAGATGAAGTGTTTTTGAATGATATTGTAGAAATAAAAGAATACATTTTCATCAATGCAAGTACCATTGAAAAACACAACAACTCAAAAGAATCATCATATAAGTTGCAGCCATGCAAGAAAAAGATATCAGAGTTTGATCAAATTACAGTCAAGTGTAAAGTATCTATCAAAGTACAGATTGTAAGTTACAAGTCATAAAGATACAATCTATATGATAAAGCTCAAAATGAATTATGCAATAAGCATAAATCAAGCATTAATGGAGTTGTGATTATAATGGGATCTGGATAACTTTTCAAGAAATAACAAGTTGAAGCAGAGTATCAAGCATCAAGAAAATCATATAAAGTTCTAGGTTCAATTATGACATTCATGAAAATAAGTTTCCAACTGCAAACAAGTGGTTACATCATCATTGCAAAGGTACAAGAATGAGAAAAACCACCATCAAGCTTTCATCATAGGTTCTTTACTTCACAGAAGAAGAGGAGGTTGAACCAAGCCCAAATACCAACAATGCAAGATTTAGATGATCAAAGCAACTCAAGAAAGAACTCACTTGCACTTTCTGGTTTCCAAATGAGAAGTATAGCTACAGAGTAATAGAGCTAATGAAACTATTAACTTGATGGAGCAGAAAAGAATCATTAAATACAGATATTGAAGAGATCAATTGCATGAAACCAAGGAATGATGCAAGTCCCACAGGATCAAAGAAAGCTACAACAACTAGAAAAGCATTATAGTTTCATAATACAAGATGAGATTCAGGAAGCTACTCTTAGCAAAAGAGTTCATCATAGAATGAAGCATCAAAATGACTATTTCTAAAGTGAAATTCTAGATTGCATTCTCAAAAGTTATATACAGTCATTTCAGTTTCAACATGTACCCTGGTAAATCATTTCAATGCCAAATATGAACACACTCTATCAAAAGCAACAATCAAGCATGAACTGAATTAATGAAATTTCAACAAGCTCATCATCACAACCACTGAGCACATGAGAAAAATAAAGACAAGATGATCTAAATTATAGCCAAATAAAGCTCGAAAGGCACAAAGGAGAGCTTGAAAACACAAAAAATAATGACCCAGAAAACAACAATGACATCTGAGAATGGATTATTTAAACATAGCCTTGTTTAGGCTAAAAAGATACCCAAATCTGATCAGAAATACAAATGATGAAGAATCTTTTTATTCTCTCAAGAAAAAATGATTCAGTGAAGGACGATTAGGTTTTACTTTGGTATTGAGCGAAAAATTATACCCAACTCAAATAGTAGATGAAATTTTTTAAATCATCACATTCAAACCCTATAGGTAAAGATCACCACGAGTTGAATACAAACCTTCAAGCCAGAATGATCATGGCTACAAAAGATTCAAAAATAGATCTTTAAACCGAAAGCAAGTCTTCGAGCACAAATATCGATCTCAAACAAATCCAAATACGGAGAAAGAACGTAAATACCCAGAACAAATACAAGAAGATATTTTTTGAACTTATATTTCAGTATTATTAAAGCAGAGAGAAAATGCTCGAAAGCTAAAGATTTGAAGAGTTAAAAGGCTTCAACACTAAATGTTCTTACCATTGCTAACATACAGCTGGAGCGATCAAATGTGGATGGAGAAAAACCTCTACGGTGAAGCAAATTCAATACTGAAAATCAAATACAAAGGATTTTTTAGGTACTATTGTTCAGTTTCGAAAGAGAAAGCAAGTCCATATCAGGTTTCAATATCTACATGGCCAAGTCTAGTTAGACAACATATGAGATAAAAGAGCTTTAAAAACAAAACACGAGGCATTTCAAACTCCAGTAGCATAGTGCAAACACATATTTTAGCATTCTTAAAACTTAGAAATGGTTACAGCTAAAGCTAAAAGAAGATCTTGGAAAAGGACAATAGCTTCCAAGAAGATTCTCAAAGATATCGAAAATACAAGGCAAAACCTCTAGAGCTCGATTTTGAGTATAAATGATTAAACTAATCCTATACCTTTTGAGCAACCAGAGTTTCAGTCATAGAGAAATGTAACAACAGAATACAAGTTTTGAGAAAGGAACAACAATGATAGAACAAACCCATTCTGGGTTTACACAAAATCAAATACAGTCAAGTTTGAGCTCGAGAACCTTTGATATGGTAATTCAAAGTGACACAATAATGGCACCCATTTTAAAGACAAATTTCAGAGGATCCAGGTTTCACAAAATTTTACAAGTTTTACAGATTCAAAGAAAGGAAATTATTTTTCACAGTCAAGACAACATTCTTGTGCAAGTCATACAAATGTTAAAAGTCCACAAGGTTTTCATGAGAAAATACAAAGAAATGGTTCCAAAATTCTCTTTCAGAAACATCAAGCCCAAAAATAAACAAAGTGGAACAAAATAAATTACGATTATCCATTCAATATAGATCAAAGATGTTTCATTCTGGGTTATAACACCAAAGTTTACAGGTACATCCGTAAATTTTTTAACATATTTTGCTGAGGAACTTATAAGAACTTGAACTTACAAGTTTTCAGTCAAGCTTTCAAAACCCTCGAGAGATCTTCAAATGTAGAGGAAAATAACGATACCCATAATGAGTTTCGAACTCAGTTTTGACAAAGAACACAAACAGAAGAAATGTTTTGAAATTATCAGAGCATGTAGAATCCAAGAAGCATGAAGGTAATGTTCATAATGATCAAGAAACAAAGCTCACCTCATTTCCAGTAATGTCTAAAGAGTCACAAAATCAAAACAAATCTTGAGATAAATGAGACAGTGGTGGCCACGACCCAAAAATATTGCACAAAGCTCAAATTAAGAGAAAATGGCTCTAGAAAGACCAAATATCCAACCTCACGAGAGCATCACAAAGAACCGGAAAATGCACAAATTCGAGCTTAGGAGGATCAACAATGGAGGTCATGAAAAATTCTGCCAGGGCTTCGCCGCTCGAGAGAGAAAATGAAATGAACAACTGTTTAGGTTTCGAAAATATTTTATTCACCCAACCAACCACAGATAAACCTAACTCATTCATTGATTTTTGATCAATGGTGCAGATCTTGAAGTACGAGATCAAATGATCGGGTTCCAAACCATTATGCCAAATAGGGTTAAGAGATCAATGGTGAAGATCTTCACAATACACATATCAATGATTGAGAATCGATCATCAAATTAAATGCAACCACAATGGAAACCAGCTAGTCACGGTACAAAATCCACAGTGAAGATGATCATAATACATATCAAGTGATATAAATGTAAAACCACGGTTTCTAGGAGATCAATGATCGATATTGAGGCGTACAAGATCAATGGTGGGGAATCAACATCCATTTTCCAATGCGAACCATGGTTAGGCTGGTTGAGTCATCGACAAAAGGAGTGAGTCATCATGCAAAGGGGGCCATCCTCAAGCATTCAAACAAATCATTTCCATTGACCGATTAAAGGTCTAAACCATATACTTTGACAAAATCAACACAGACAAATAATCAATCAAATGATTATTAATCAAAGTCTGAAAACTCTAGCCTCATGCCATAAAAATCAAAAGGGGGCCCAAAGTAAACTATGTATGTGCTATGCAATTAAAAATGGGTCAACATAGTGTCTATTCAATGATTATTCAAAAGGGGCCCGAATAATATTGCCAAGTCCAAAGTGTTATATGCTCATGATTAGAGGGGTGTTTTACGTGCAAAGGAGTTAACATAAACCTTTTATCCTTGATTATTATTGTCAACTTTTGCAAAAGGATGAAGTATTGCTTTTTCATGTGCCCCCTAGAGCTAGAAGACAAAACATCATGATCAACATGTGGATAGGGGAGGAAAATGACAAAATAACTCTTGCATGGATGTCACATCAGAGCTCATAAAGATTATTTTGAAGTCCTAATTACCTTATTTTTCACAAAATAAAGGTATTATTTTCTTGCACATCCATACAGGTGGTCCCCACAGAGAGGTTGAATAATTGTGCTAAGTATTGGAGATCAAAAGCATTATTTTTGCTCACACAGAGAGTTTTATTTTGCATGTGCATCCAAGGGGAAGAATTAAAGAATGCCAAATTTATCACTTTGCAAGTGGATCAAATTGTAAGTGTCACATCAAGCACTAGAAGATAGAGATTGCATGCACATTGGAGGAGACTTACACAACAAGAAAAGACTATTATTAGCCAAATTATTCATCTTACTTTGTTAAAAATAGATCAGTCAACTGTAGTTTGACTGGGATGTATTTTTGTAATCAAGGCTATTAATGCCTCATTGTATTAGCATGTCTATTTTTATTCCTTTATTTATTCATGATAAAGGGGTAAAATTAACATGCATTAAGCGAGTATACAATTTTTAGCGTATTTTAAAGATGGAATGGGTGAACAATTTTTGCTATATATTGTGTGCAATCGTTGCAAAGCACAAGGAGGACTTTTTGGACATAGAAGTGCTGAAGTAGATTTTACTAGTTTTTCCCTTTGAATAAGAATTGATTTTTGCCTTTCTAATTATTTGCAGTGGTGTGTATATCTTATTATTTCTTGTGAATGTCAAATTCCCTGATTAATCATCTTACCTTGCTACAAATTTAGTAATTTCTACATAATATTAGTGTGCATGTTTTCTTTTTGTATTGTTGTGATTCATTCCCTCAACACACCAAGTGTTTTGCCTTAATATTATACTAAAAACTATTGGTTTGTGCATTCAAAATCCATTCTCAAATTGATTGTGCATGTACTCAGTCAAAGCCCTCAACAATTTTGGTATATCACCCCGATTTTCAATTCATTTACAATCATATTTTCACCCTCAAAACCCCTAAAATTAGTTTAGGATACATCAAAAAGGAACCAACCTTGATACCGGAGACTCACCTTAACAATAGGTATACCCATAGACCTGAGGTGTTTCCATTGTATCTATGAAAGAGAGAGATCTAGAGCAAGATTAGAACACTTGCAGTCATCTCTCTACAAGGTGCTCTTTCGAGAGATAACAAGATTGATGTAGACCCAAAAATATTTGTGTCATCCTTGAAATGACTTCGCCAATGGATGAGTCCAGATTAGTATTATCTAGGAAATCTTGGGGTAATCTGGAGGTTTTTCCTGATATCACATACGCCATCCACCCCATCAATGACTTAATAAAGAAAACCTATTGCAAGATATGGATAGAAGAATGCCACAATGCCTTTGAGTCATCAAGTGTTTCCTTCTTTCTCTGCCAATGTTTATTCCAATAAAGTCTGATCACCCTTTAATTTTATACTTTAGGAAACAAAATTTTTAATAGAGTGCATGTTAGAATAGGAGGATGATGATGGTTAAGAGGTAAGTGTACGAAGTTGGGGGTGAAAAAGCGGACAAATTTTCAATTTGAAGTGAAATGAGAGCATGATTTGGGAAAGAACAACTACGTAATGAATGATTAGGTTTGGTAATTACCAAGATTAAAACGCGAGTGCGTTATATTGTACTCATGCTATAATGCGCTCGCATTCCTAATTACATTGTTGTATATGTGCTTTTGGGAGGGATATATTACCTAAGATAAATGGTTTAAATTGGATATATTTATTAAAATAAAATAAAGTACAAGTTTTTCATTTATTAATCTTTATACCTTAAATTTATTTTAGTAAATATAAGAAATGAGGGTCACTCTACACCTTATGGAACTAGTCTCACATCTCCACCAGTCATGATTTAGAAGATAGTTATTCATATTTCAATCTGGTCAGTACATAGGTATTTTTTAGGATTTCAGCATTAAGCCTAATTTTTTTAGGGTTTAAATTCTACAATCGGTGTCTATTTTGGGAAATAATATAATCATTTTTTAGGTTTTTAGGCCTTTTGGATTGTTTATTGACATTTGTAGGAGTGTTAAATGTGTCAAAACTATATTTTATAAACCTCAAAACTCCCAAAGGTAGTAATAATTGCTCAAATATATGGACTCATGAAATTCCTTATAACACATTATAAACCAAAACATATAGGTAATTTTTATTGAGTTAAATAATCAAGGGAATGGTCATTATGAGGTATTGAAGGATCTGAAACATCACGAGGACAATGGGTGCAATCATAAAAATCACAAGGTCTATGAAAGATTTGAAACATTAATAGCTTCATTGAGATTCAAATCATCAAGGGAATGGTCATTAGGAGCATGATAAGAGAAGCTCACCATAAGTGATGGTGGAAATCATCTCAGGCTAAAAAAACATATTTTATGAGAGTGTTTCTAAAAACTTAATCAAATTTTAGTAATGAATTCACATCTTACAAGTCAGAGAGGTGGAATTTGCGGTGTTTCAATATAGTGTGGAGTTTAATAACATGGAAATCATTATCGAACATTTCTTGAATTTTCATTTATGGTTCAATCCTTCTATCAGGAGGAGGAAACCTATCTCCATGAGGATAAATTGAGAAATATGGTGTCTAGACATCATAAACATGCTTCCACTCAGGTGACATCTTGCGCAGGGAGGTGAATTATGAGATTAAGAAGAGATCATCATGTTCAAAGGTGAAAAGTGAGGCTCAAGGAGTGAATTAATTATCATCATATCCCGAATCTACCATTATTTCCAAATATATTCAAGAAACAAATAAAAATGAGTTAGTCGGGATATTGTGGCATACAGGACCATCATGTGTGAAGGATAAAAAGTCACCTATTCTCGATGAGAGGGATATGAGAAAGAAGTGTATGAGCATCCTAAATCTGATTCCATTCAAGGAGGATTTTTAATCTTGGAAGGGTAAGAGGATGATCTTCATATATAGATGTTGTCATGTGAATTGAATAACCCAAAAATGCAAAACTTAAACCATGAAAACTAAGCCATAATGTGAAATATTGCTCTCAAATATTCTCGAATCCCTCTCCGGGATAAGCTACCTCATTTGTCATGATCAAATTTTCCTTGAAGATATTCCTAATGCATTGGGTGAACATGTATAAGTTTGCAAAAAGGTTTAACAAGGTCCATTATCCAATTCATTGAAGTGCGGTAAAAGACTAATTCTTTGGTAATCCTAGAAAGGCCAATTTTGGCCATTTCAGAGCTTGTGCGCATCCTATGGAAGGGTTATGAAAAGGTATTAAGTATTCAGTGAAAGGAATGAGTAGTCAAATTGTGAACCTTGACTTATTTGGCTGATTCTGAGAGCTCCGTAAGGATTTATGAGGAAAACAAATAGGCACCATAAATATTGAATAGTCCTTTACATTGTGGGAACATCCATTTTAATCCAAGGCCACTTTGAAGGTGATAATAAAAATAATCTCATACTATCAAGTAATACATACCTCCCAAGAGTGTTTCTAAACACTTAAACGGTGTTTGTAATGAGATGAATACATTATGGAGGTCGGGAACATATCATTAACCTTCAAGTTGTAATTCCACATGGATAAAATTGATCAAAAGGGTGTTCTCCACAATGGTATCAAAGAATTTTCTGCATCCACATTTCAACATTACATACACCTTTCAACATACCCATACACCTTATTCAAGCACACCTAAATTATCCATTGCTTCTTTATCCATCATCTTGTTAGATTTTCAGTTTTTGGCTTTTTAAGACTCATTGTTTATTGAATCTCTAAACAATCTTCTCAAATCTATTTTTCACCTTCACTTTGAATTTTAATCAATCTTATTTTCACTCATCTCACTGTGCTTACCCCTCTCCTAATCATTAATGAAAATCACTCAACTCTTCCTCTTTCACTTAAGGATTTTCATACAAACCCTTACTCTCTCTAGACCGCTTCATGGAACTATACGAGACTCTCAATTTGGGTTTTCAAGATTAAATTTTTATAAGGATTTTCCCCTATTACTCAAGGATTAAAAAAAATCTAACACCACTCCCTCAATGATAGATACAAATTCCTTATGATTTTATTTCCTAAGATAACTATTTCTCAAGATTGGTCTTTATAGTCACAATAAATAAGCATGATTGTACATTGCTTCCTTTACCTACTAACTACTAAATACTCTATCCTTATGCCCTGATTTTATGAGTCCTTAATGCCATTAAGCATTCATCTAACTTGTCGAGAAATCTTCCAACTTCAAACACATGGAATAAAGAGTATTGTTTTCTAAAATTACATCCTTCCCACCCTCAAACCGGGAATTAAAAATTCTAGACTGTATTTGCACATTCCTTGACTTTTATTCTTATTCTAACATATACTAGGGATTTTGAAACTCTTGGTCTTCTTATTACCTTCCTACACATTTATCAAGGACTCTACCAGTCATAAGTATTAACTTTTACAATGAATATTCTACTCTAGTCCCTTAAGACCGAGCACACACAATTAGGATTGTGAACAAAAAATCAATTTAAGGAATCCTCCTTTAGATGGCTTATTACCTTTTCTTGAATTTTGTAGCACTAAGTCCTCATGATCAATGCCATGAAATAGACTCAATGATTTCATTGAATCATTATGTTCATGATACATACTACTAAACTTTGGAAACATGGTATGGTCTAGTCTGAGTAAGTATTTCTATCTATTTTACATTCCTTGGACATTGTGAGGGTTCTATGAAGCCTTGAACACCATTAAAGATAAGAAGACAATCCAAAACAAAATATTTACACATGAAAATTATTTACAAAATAGTCTCTAACCTCTAAATATGATATCTTGATATGAGAGGACTGTGCAACTTAACACCTAATCCTATAACATACCTAGAACTTGTTCAAATATTCAAATTATAAATTTAGAGGGAAACTCTCTATTCTTTCATATGGAGTCCAAATGGACTAGTACAAGCTATGACTATCTCAAGTGGACCCAAGACACCCATAGTCACCTAAGAAAGACAAAATTAAAATTGATTATTAAAAAGATGCTCTTGCATCACCAAAGGAATATTGCATAGTGACTGAGAAGCCTTATTTTCAATTAAGGGATTAGTTTTCATGCTTCAAAATTTTCAATTTCCATGCTAGTTATTTTGGCCATTATGGAGCTAATAAAACACCCTTTGGGAGAGTTTAGGAAATATATTAAGCATCAAGAGGTGATGTTAGGGAATATTGGAAGTGTTGAAGGTAATTTAGGAATATTTAGGAAAGTTTTGATCATTCAAGGACTATCTCTCAACAACAGGTTTTCTAGGTGTAGGGAACAAACACTCTAATGGTGAAACCTGACTTCTTTGGAAGATTCCAGGAGCTCTGTAAGGAGTTAGGAGGAAAAAAATAGGAATTGGAAAGATACGTGAATCCTCTACATGTTAGAGACATCCATTTTTCTCTAAGGATTGAATGTGTCATGAATAATTTTAAAATAGTGAAGCTGCCCCTTTTGGTTCCAAAACAACACTTCACCAATGCAACACTTCATGACACCAAAATAGGGAACTTACAATCAAAATTTATCTTGTTGATGATTTCCACCTCATGTTGTATCCTATGCCATGTGGAAAGCCTCTTCCATGAATGCAACTTGACATTAATGACAACACAATGACACTATGTCTAACATATGTGTCTTTATTTGTTATGTATTATAAGGCATTTCATGAGTGTATATATTTGAGAAGTCATTGTTGTTTCCTTTGAGAGTTTTGAGGTTTTTTAAAATTTAATTTTGACACATATAACACTCCTAAAAACGTTAGTAAACAATCCAAAAGGCCCCAAAACCTAAACAATGACTATATTCGTTGCCAAAATAGACATCGATTGTAGAATTTAAATGCTAAAAATTTAGACTGAATGATGAAATCCTGAAAATTACCTATGTACTAACCAAATTAGATTATAAAAAACCATCTCCTAAACCGTGACTTGTGGAGCTATGATACTAGTTCCATAAGGTGCATAGTGGCCTTAATTTAGTATATTTACTAAAATAAATTTAAAATTTTCATTTATTATTATTTATATTTTATTATTTCTTATAGTTGAACATTTTTTGTAAAAAAAACATGCCACAAACACATATAATGCCTATACTCTAAGGAATGCAATCAGGTTATAATGCGGTCATGTTATAATGCGCTGGCATTCCCTTTTGTTAAGCTGCCAAACCAAGATTTAATAGGATTGAAATTACTTTGGTTTCCCAAACCTTCGCCTTGGACCTATAACAACACATCAACGGGTATGTTTTTGAAAAAAATAAAAAATCACCGTCCACCATGCTAAATCCTACAAAATTGATTTCTATATTTCTTAAAAATTTACCTATAACGTTAAGAAAACTATCCTCTTTCTAAATATATGCTTTTTATATTTTTCTGGCTATTCTAAGGTTCCCATACTTATTATTTTATAACTATGCATTTTTATAGTTTTTGTAATTTATATATGTCTATCATTCATCATGTATCTTTTAATTCACTCATCCAAATTGAATAAAAATTATACAGTCACAAACTAGGACTAATTCTACACATATTCAATTTTTTTATTCTAATTTTCAATATTTTTGAGGTAGTTAGGGGGCACGATCGACTATCCCTTATTTTTCAAAATTTAAAATATTTGTACTTGAAAAATCATAAAAAATTAAATAATAACTAAAAATATAAAAAAATTCTATCACAAACTAGATGCTCCTATTTATCTTTCTACCAAAGGGTTTTCAAAAATACTAAATAGTTCTAAAAAATTGAGGTGGGGGGGCACGAACGAATGTCTACTATGTTTAAAAAAATAAGCACCTATTAGTATTTTAGATCTTTAACCCACTTACACTTAACCATTTAAAAAAATTAGTAGCTTAGAAACTAGACTCAAAATGCTACGATTCATATTATTATAACATCTTCCAATTTTGAGTGTAACTATTTCAAATAACTCGTAGAAGTTGAAGATTTTTATTTTTCAGAAAAAAGTGTCCACTTAAGACCCCCTTTTGGCCCCCAATTTCCATGCACTTAATCCATGAGCATGCCATCTATTTAATTAGTCATATAATCCTAGATTATGAAACTCATTACTCACAAGTAGAAAATGAATGTCTGGCTATTGTCTTTACAACTAAAAGGTTGAGGCATTATATGCTTAATGAAGAAATGAGATTTATTGTCAAATTTGAATAGTTATGAGACATTCCTAACTCAAAATTGCCTTGTCTAAGAACGCTGTAGAATCATCACATTGATGAATGAGTTTGAAATTAACTATATCAACCAAAAGTGTATCAAGGGACAAATTATTGATGACTGGCTAGCTGAAAACCCTATAGACTCTAGCGAGTTAGTTGATTTTATTTCCCTAATGAATGCATCTATCATATAGATAAACTTACAATTACTTCATGTCCATGGTGTTCGGATATAATAAATCATATTGTAGATTGAACATACCCAGAAGGAGATAACTCTCAAAAAAGGAAATGAATTTGCGCTATAACCACCAAATATATGATCGTAGAACAAGTATTATATCGAGAAAGCCTTTGATGGTTTATTTCTTATATGGATTGATGAAGAGGAAGTAGAGAAAATACTCTTGAAGTCCACAGTGGAGTTTATGGTGGTCACTTCAGAGGGCATTCAATTGCTCAAAAAATTCACTAGATGGGTTACTTCTAGCCCACGATGGAGCATGACGATGTGAAGTATATGTGTAAATTCCAAAATGTTAAGAATTCTTGTATGCCATACACATCCCGACCTAAGATCTCGCACCCTATAGTTACACCATGGAAATTCTCTACTTGGGGTTCTAATATGATAGGAAATTATCTCCTGCATCCATGAATGACCACAACTTCATAATTATAACCAAAAAATATTTCACGAAGTGGGTTGAGGCCATGCCTCTAACCATAGTACACAGTTCCGTTATAGAAACATTCATATCGAACCAAATCATCTCTACGTATGGCATTCTACAAGTCATTATTTTGGATAATAGATCTCCCTTTAAGAATGATGAGATGCGGAATTGAGCCTAAAATTCATAATATCTCATCATACAACCTCTTTGTACTACCATCAATCCAATGAACATGATGAGGCTACAAATAACACCCTAAATTCCATTCTCATTAAAACGGTTAAAGAAAATAAAATATATGGCACTTGAAATTATTTCCATCCTTATGGGCATATAGGACTTCGGTTCATATGTTGGCAGGAACAACTCCTTTTTCTTTGGTGTTTGGTGTGGAAGTGGGTTTTCTGCTAGGAGTAGAATTACCGAGTCTTCATGTGTCTTTACAAGGAATTTTGGATGAAGATGAGTATCGAAATGCACACTTAAATTATTTAGAGAACCTAGATGAGAAAATGATTAGGGATGAATAACATCATCAGGTTTATGTAGACAAAATGTGTCATCAATACAACAAGAAAATTTATGAGCATCCAATTTAGGTAGGTGACCTTGTGTTGATACTTGATAGTTGGATAGATAAGAAAGTTGGCAAAAGTAGGAAATTTAGGCCGAAATGGTTAGGTCCCTACCAAGTGACTGAAGACTTTAACAATGGATCTTACCATTTGTGCACTCTTGAGGGTGAGGATTTTGGAGAATCGACAACTCATTTCACCTTAAATTTTAATTTACATATAGGCGATTGCATTTCCATATTGTCCTCATTCTGTTTCCATCATGTATATTATTTACATTATTAGTTAGTATGAATTCATATTATGGATTTTCTCACTTCTTAGACAATTTTGAAACTCATCATAAATTGGAAAAATATTAATCATATATTTCTCTATCTCATCCATATTTCTAACCATCTAATCATGATCATTATCATTAAACATGAGACAAGTTTTAATTTTAAATCTGCAAGGTCTTGCATACTTTACTTATTCATGGTTTCTCCCAATTCAGATGTTTTTATTTGTAATCTTTTCCGAAGCTTCTTAATAGCAAAATATATCCCTAAAAACTCTCTCCATAACAAAAACATTATAAGCATCTCACCCAGAATTTTTGTTCACCCATCGTAGTCTTTGGTGATGAGCCCTTGCATATTACTAGTTGAATGGGACCGAGATCGGGGACAACTGTTCCTTCCCAACAAGAAAAAATCAAGATAAGGAAATGTAAAATTTCACACACGCACACATGTTGCAAGTAACCACATTTTTCGTCCTTCCTAGTCTTTAGTGGTGAGTCCATGCTTCTTACTAGTAGCATAAGGCTAGGAAAGGAGGAAGATTCCCTTACTCACCTACATATTTTCCTTAGTGATGAGCCCATGCTTCTTACTATTTTAATGGGGAAAAGTGTAGGGGGTCTATAAAAAAATGTATGTAAAAATAAATCATTAAATAAATAAAGGAAAATAAAGTGCTTGAATGTATCAAATTCTCAAGAAAATGATTTAGATGGTCATGTTAATGAGAGAAAATCATTCCCAAACTAGATTATGCTTGTGTGTGTGTGTGTGTGTGTGTGTGTGTGTGTGTGTGTGTGTGTGTGTGTGTGTGTGTGTGTGTGTGTGTGTGTGTGTGTGTGTGTGTGAGTGTTTGATATAGTGCCATCACACCGTAGGGAAAATGTAGTCAAAACACTCAATCATGAGCCAAAAATCCAAAACAAAATGATTTATAAAAAAAGACCAAATCAATAAAAAAACTCATTTTGCTATCCCTCTCTACCAACAAAAACATCAGATACCTATGATGCTTCATGGAAATGGTCCAGCGTGGAACCTCTATGTGTGCCAGGCGTGGGAGGATACGAACCTCTATGTGTCGAATGGTGAGAATTTCCATGAGAGTTTCCTTGTGAAGTAACCCAACTATGGGAGGATTTCCATCGACACTCTCTATATGTTAGTACTACAATCTTGATCTTCAACTAAGAAATAACTCCTTCCACATGCTAGCATGGTGCAAAGACATTAGTGTGGTGGTCAACTTGTGTTAGGGATCTTAGGTCGATCAAAAAATCTCCCAAGATAGGCCATCAATGATCATAAAAAATACAAATTCATCTCGCCTAATAAGATCACACCATCCATAAACAATGGATTCAAAAGACAAGATTATGATGGAGAATTAGTAAAAGTAAAAAAACAAGAAAAAAACAACTACTAACACCTAATCTAGAAAGTAGAAGGAAAGGAGAAGTGCAACTACTCACTAGGATTTCTTGGGACCCAATTCGGATCCACCACCACCCCCATGAACTCTATAGGCCTCTCCTTAGCCTCCTCCTCCTCTGTCTCCTCGGGCTGAACATACTCCTCCTCTACCTCCTCCTTAGCTCTTGTAGCCTTTGATTTCTCCCTACCACCCTCTAAGTTATGATTTTTCTCCTCACCTCAACTAGAGTCTATCTCCTCATCCTCCTTTCTCTCTACTGGAGTCTCTCCAATCTGCAATACCTAGGGGGTATAGCTCTCCGGTGCAACTCTAGGTGTCCCAATCAAAACCCCAAGAATTATCACTATCCATCTGCGTTGGCCCATGCGAGATGGTTCTATCCTCTCTAACACCTTTGAATATGAAGCCAACTACGGGAAGAACATCTAAAATGGGTAACCCAAACTGCTAGGGTACCCACATAACTAGGTGAATTTTAATCCACCACCATGGTAAACTAATGAGAAGTGGATGTGTAAGAAGAAAATCCAATGGTCTTCTCACCCCATTATCCCATCATCCCTGATGATATGGATGAGCCATCATATGTGCAATAGTCACTATCAATGTTGTATGTGGTGTGGCTCTAAGAGGTACCATATCCACCCATTTGGATGCTCGGATCTATGTGGCATACACTATCCCAATAATTATATGGTAGGAGAATACTCCTTCAAATATGGTCATACCATAACTAATGTGGGGTGAGTGAGTGAAGTGGCCCCACACTTGATAATTATATATAGATCGTGATAGGTGTCCCTTAACATATCCACTCCCAAGTAAACCTCCTCCACTGCTACTCAATGTTCTCTGCAATGGGAGCCCAAAAAATTAGGAACATGACACCACCCTTATCCCCTATCAAACGTGAAGCCAAAATGGAAATGATGGCCTTGTGCAAAGTGGGAATAAGGGAATCCTCAACAAGAACTAATCGATAACCTATTTAGCACTTGTATTAAGTGCATGTGCATCACCTAAATAAGTTTCCCCTCTACGAGCATCATTTGATGAAATGGATCTCTTTAGCACCAATTTTATGCCTTTAATAGGAACTCCAAGTATCTTATACACTTCCTCTAATGTGATAGCCCATTCTTTGTAAATGCCAGAAATCGGAAAGTGTTCTAACCTACGTCCCAATATGTCAAGAAGTTACAAATAACGTAACTCGTTGGGGCAACTATTTTTGGGTCCTTGTTAATATCCATATCCCCGCTCTCTCTAGTAGGCCTATCTTGGCTAGTTTCAATAAGAGTTGTACTCTAACAAGACACTCCTGCTCTGGTCCATCTAATGTAGATCCATTGCATCAAAAAATAGAAAAAGATAGCATATTAGATTATAATAAACGTATGATAAGCTCGCAAAAATAGTAAAAATTCTCATAAAAATAATTGAGTTTTTACACTTGGCCTCTATATTGCAAAATCTCATGGCGGTTGTGCAAGCGCCATGATGGCCATGTCACCTAGAACTAGTGTCGTGCCCTTAATTTGGAAAACTCAAAAAATGCAAAAAAAGGACCAAAATACCCCAATTAAATTACAAAGAATACAATCACCCCATACAAACATTTTGACTATAGATTTGTTCAAAATATCACCACCTAGAGCTAGTTTCAAATAAAAATAATTATTTGGGGCAAAAATAAATAAACACTTGTAACTCACATGTTCCCCACCTTCTCTTATTACCGCTGGGTTTTCCACAATTGCGATCAAATTCTTTTCATTTTGATTATATTTGCAAGTAAAAAAGCGCAAAAATCCATAGCTCTAAATTTAGTAAACTTTTAAAGCACGAATGATTTCTAAAAAAACTAAAAATGATACACACACACACACATTTTTATGTACACACACACACACACACACACACACACACACACACACACACACACACACACACACACACACACACACACAAAACAAAAATATCATGTTTGGGTTTATAACATTGTTTTGAGTGAGTGTATGCAGGATGATGTGCATGTGGCGAGTAGATTTATCTCCCGCCACACATATGTTAAGTAATTTTATCTTTTCATTTCAAAATATTTAGCTAATTTTGTTTTATTTATGTACCTAAGTCTCACTTTAATTTTTTTAGGTGGAGGGAAGGATTAGATGGCATAATTTCAACACATGGTATGATGAGGTAAAATTTCTAACCCTCCCACTTGTGGAGTGCCTTTCTCGGAAATGATGTTTTAGCCCATTTATGGCTAAAACGCTCTTGTGAGGGGGAAATATGTACATACCTAAAAAATTAGACTATGCAATAGGGAGACACAATAAGTCTCCAATGATGAAGAAAATATTCTCCAAAGTAAAAATGAAGTCTAGATCCTTCACCCTCTCCTTTGCATGCTTGTTATGACCCGTTTTATCCTTATTCTCAAAATTCATGAGTTCATTCTCTTTTGCGATTCACATTTTATCCATTTTATGCTTATTATTTAGTGTCAGTTGCATAAGCACCATGGTGGTTCCGTAATCACCAGTCTGTCTAGACTAGAGGTCAAGTCACCTTAAATTTGAGAGTTACAACACATTTTTTTCAATGTTTAGATTTCGGGAATGATTTTTTTTGAACCATTTCACCCGATTTTAGGCTCATTGGATTCATACTAGAATTATCTTCTTAGTTTAATATGTTTAGAATGTTGACCGACCCTTGTTGTGATGTTTTGTCACTTTACACGATAGACATGTGTTCTTAGACTCATTCTTCTCCATTTTTTTATAAAAGCCCAAATTTTACTTGAATGAATGGTTGGAGTTTTCTTATTTTGGATGTAAAGTTATGATGTGAATTTTTTAGAGAAATTTCATAGATGACTAATTATTTCCTCTTTTCCTTCTTGCCATGTGTTTTCACTCGTGCTTTCTTGTAACCATCCAACCACAACCAATTGTTTACATTGTTCTGCTACCAACCAACATTTTGCACATCCTTTGATCATCTTGGATATCACTTTTGGAGAAGGAAAGAAAGATGAGGAGACAACGCATGCAAAACCACATATGTAATTATGTCACGGTTGAATAGTAACCAAGTTGGGGGTGTATTTAAATTTCTTTAAGCTTTGTTTAATTGTATTTGTTGCAATAGAAGAAATCCACTATTTTAATTTAGTAGAATTGAAAGATCTCTTTGTTTCCTGTACACAAGTCTTGTCTGTGTATTGTTTGCATAAATATTCCATTGATATCCTCTTCCTTACTTATCCTCAGGATCCATATGGGAAAACAGGTTGGAGGAAGATATTATGGCAGTAATATTATTTTGTTTCTTCATTTTTATTATCTTTTTAATTGAATTCGACTTTTCTAGGGAAAGTTTTGAGTAAAGAAGAAAGTGCTTTTGAGAAGATTTTCTTTCCTCTCCCGAGAACCTAAGGAATTTTTTGATTAGAATAAATCTACTTGTCCAGATTAATAAGTTTTGAGTACACTCTTTGTTTAGAATAGATTCTATTTTACAATTTTGCAACATATGAATAAATACATATGTCTATTCCCTATTGTAGTTTATTTAATTTGAATTAGTTATTTTATTTTAATTTAGATTTTTGTGTGTATGTGTCTCATAAAATATATATTTTTGATTTATTTCATTAAATATCAAGAATACAAAATAATTTAGGAATTTAGTTTGTTTAATTGTTTTGTATTTGAAAAACTCGATTAAAAATATTAAAAAGAAGGAATTAGCTAGCTGTTGTATTTACTTTATTTTAGCAGGTGTAAACGGAATTAAATTAAATTAAAAGGAAAATTAATCATTTTTTGTTTAATTCAAATTAGTTTTCTTACTTATTTAAAGTTAGGAATTAAAAGTAGATTAAAGGAAAACTACATCCATTTCTTTAGCGGTCTAGACTACCCAAACTTAGTCTCTAGCTCCTTTTCCCACCGAATGTTTGATTTCATCCCATATTTGTCTCCAAAAATGTTAATTTTTGCTTTGGAAAGAGTTTTGCCATGGGTGTCATTTCGTTAGATGGTGGAAAAGACAATTAAAAATATAAAAATCGTGTTTCGGTAAGTAAAATATTTAAATAAAACCCATCTAAAATTATTATGTATTTAAAATGTTTAGTTTGTTTTTTCAAATTTTTAGAAATTATAGGGGAAGGTAAATTTTTCTACCTCACACAAGGAAATTGATGGACGATGCTTAAACAATAGCTAAGATGAATCTTACATACATATCTTCAGAAAATAAAAATAAAATATGTTGATAAATGTAGTATAATTTTTTTATCTTTGTAGAGGTATATAAAAGTGTATATAATGACGGTTAGGTATTTAGGATAGGGCTACTTTAAATTTATAGATGAAGTACTATTGTGCAGATTTATTTATTTTATTGATGAACAAGATTATATATTATATTAATAAGTAAAATGATACATGATAATTCATATAAAATCAAATGGTATTGAAGTACACCTTGAAACCATGAGTTTAAACTAGGAAAAACCAAAGTCTAGAAAAATAATTGATTACAAAACATCGATAACAGATAAAACAAAGATGTTAATCTATCACTACAAATTATTGTCCTATAGGGGGTGGGTCTTGGTCATTTAGCCAAAGCCGGAAGGTATTTTCCACTATCCGACATGTCCCAACTAGAGCTGGGTTGGCTTCTTTCTTCAATATCTTTAGTAATGGCCTAAGAGAGAAAATGGTGAGAGACAACTTGGGAAACTTGTCAAGCGGAGGTGGGAGAATCCAACTATCTTGAGTGCACTTCTCAAGGGCAAGAGAAGGGCCCTAACCGACTTAGCCCAGGGAGGTGAAGGGCATCCCAACCTCGATGGTAGGATGATCGAGGTGGGAGTAGATCCTCCACTGAGTCCGGCCGCGAGGGGACCGGTGGGCCCGTCTCGAACGAGTTATGTTACGAGAGACTTTGATCACCTCCACCTCTAGGATGATTTTTGGCACAACCTTGTGGTGAGGAATGGTGAGAGGGGGATGGTAATTCAAAAGAAACATTATAAGGGTGTCACCCAGTGATAAAGGAGTGTTTGAAGATGTACCAAATCAATCGCCACTTTATTAGCTTGAAATTGAATCTACTGAGATATACATTCACGATAACCATCGATTTGTTATCAATTGAGAATTGTTGGTTAGCTTCAACATTAGAAAATAAAAAATAATTCCTTTCTTTCCAAATCCAGACAAGGATTTCAGCTCTGAAAGCCTGCCAAATATGGGAAAATTTGTGGGGAATTCGATGATTGTCTTCTAAAAGAACATGTTGCTAAGTAAAACACTTTGGATGGAAGGGGATGAAGAAAGAATGACTCTAATTCCAATATTTCTGGTCTTTGCGACAAAACTAGAAAAGATGAGACACATGTTTTAGGTAGATTTTAGGTCTATGCTATTAAGTGCAAAGAGTACCTAAAACTCAAAACATGGTAGGGTTTAACGATACATGCGCCAATCTTGTAATGTCGGGTATACGAGATGTGAACAATGGTTGAGTGTTCCTCCTTTTACCAAGTGAAGATACCTATAAGCAAAGACAACTAGATGAGAGATATTAGATATATGGGATGACAAGCTATTTGGAAAAGGATGATTCAAAGAATCCAAAGGGACTTCCTTCTAGGATGTCAACTCGTTTTGATACAATTAAGTGAGTTGTTAATAATGATAAGATACATAATGATAATGATACCAAAAGAATATAGAACTTAAGATTGAAAGGAAGATCTTGTTTCGCTTCGTAGGAGGCCCACATGAAAAAGTGATGGAAATATGGATGGCTTTAAAGTAGTCATAGCACCAATATGTAGTTTCTTGTTGGATTTTAGAGAGGAATTCGATATGTTCTTCAATGTCATCGATGTTAGTTGTGAACATAATGGCACACAAAGTAAGCTCATGCAGAATGTCAAACTACTCCCACACGAAGGGTTGTTGGAGGATCGGAAGGTCATAGATGATTGTGATCAGATGAGATTGACCTAGAAAAATCATCTACAACAGAGAAATAATTTTCAATAGACAAGTTAAATCCAAATATATTCATAATGATTGATAAAATGGGATGATTTGACAAAGACATCTAATTAACATAAATCACATGCAATTCAAAGGAATCGTTGGAAATTTAAGGGAAACAAGGGTGATTCCTATGTAAAAGTTGATTTCCTTTGATAAACGATAAATTTACTGAAACAAAGTTTAAAAATTATTGTATTATAATATATTTGATTTATGACTAGACTAGAAATGATAATAGGCAAGAAAAATCTAATCTTGTGATGTGGGTATGGCTGCAAGAGTGTCCACGAGGGGTTGATTGAGTTGATGATGTTTATTCCTTGATCCTTTGATGGTTGGAAGGATTATGGATGTAAAAATTTGACGTATTGTGGATCCTTGGAATAGAAGAGTCTCATTACAGACTTGGGGATTACTTGGATTGAAGGAGTTGTTACTCACAAGTTCAAAGATTCACGAGTGAGGATGCAAAACAAGTCCTTGAAATAGGATCTTAGGCTCCCATTTATAATCGAGGAGATTTTTATAATCGTTCGGTGATTTAGAAATTTTGGAAGAGATCATTTATAAGTGGTTTCAACCACTTCCAAAATGGTATTTTGGGACGTGGGATGAGGGAAAATGGTTAGGGAAGAGGTTAGGTGAGGTTTAAAGGTTAGGAATTAGAGATGACTAGGAGGTTTAGATAAGTAAATATGATTTACAGAGGGGGGAGTATATAATTTTACAGGATGATTAGGATGATTTAGGTGAGATAAAAGTGATAAGTTTTAATAAATTAATGTGTGTATGTGGGTGATGAAAACCCGGTGTCTACATTTTCCCCTTTTTGTTGAGTAGTTAGTGACAAACAAACTACTAGAAAAAAAGTTTGATATGGTTTGATTTGTGCTTGGATGGGTGATTCCCCCTCAAACTGGGGGTGATTGCAACGTAGTGCAAATAATCACCAATTTGATTGAGTTGATTAGATGGTTTGACATGTGTGTTTCATTTTGAGTTTCCCCAAGATGAGGCGTAGAAAAAAATGGTGCTTACTAAAGAATCAAATAATAGGGTCCAACCAAGGGGTTCGTGTCCTGTAGATGTATGATTCAAATGAAGTGAATGTGGCCATAAAGGTCGGATATTGAGACTAGGGAGCCAAGTGATAGGGGAACCAATGGGTTCGCATCTTATAGACACATGGCTTACCTGTGCTAAGATTTGAAAAATAAATCTAACATGGATTGTTGATAGAGGAAAGGTTTTCACTAGTTTTGCTACGTAGAATCGAGGAAGTATTTTATTTTATTGGTTGGTTTACCGATGTTGCAAAAGTTTTAGGGCCCTTCAAAATAGGCACATGCTAGAAAAATGTGCTATGTGGATGAGGATGATGAAAATGATGGGTTTGATGAGGTTAAAGGACCAAAATTGATGTTTCCACCAAGGTGGGCTTACGTGGGTGGGAAGTCAATTGATAGGGGAACCAATGGGCTCATGTCCTATAAACATATGACTAAATGGTGACAAGTAAACATGGTCCTGGTAGAGGACTAGATAGGGGTACTGACAGTGATCAATGGCGCGATACCTAAGGAGGAATCCAGTTGATGGATTTCTAGTTTACCAAGGTGTGGTATTATTGATGTATACATATGTTTTTGAAGCTTGTATTTGATGAATATTTTTGTATACGAAGCTTTGAGACTCTTGATGATGTATAGTGACACATTGATATGATTATGATTTTGATTTATATGTCGATTTACTTTAGTGTGATGTTTTGGATGTGATAATGTAGTATTTAGATGTGATCATGATGTTTAGATGTATAGATGTTGATAAATGTTTTGATTATATTTGATGTGATGTTGAGATAGATTAGATGTAATTGATTTTGATGTGACATTTTTAAGATATATATTTGATTGTGATGTGATTTTAATGTATATCAAAATGTGTTCTAATCATGGATAAGAATAAAATGTGAATTGGTTGCTTCTAGACTAGGTTTGATACATATGTGATGGTAAAAGAAGGCTCTTTCACTTTTGGCCTTATAACAAATGCTAACACATGACTAACAATGGGTAGTTACATGTAGGACCTTGGATATAGATGAAAGTGAAATGTATACCTTCCTAGAACATGGGAAGGGTTGACATATGTAGGTTGTGTAGGAGAGTAGGTTATCCTTTCAATGGTTTTGTAATGGGATGCCCTAACTATACATTTTATTTTGACACAAACTGATCAATGCGAGAAGTTTTATCTAATGAGAAAGTTAATTGATGTGGGAAGATTTCCTAGGATGATTTTAATATTTTGACTTTTTTGAAGGTTGATCAATGTGGGAAGCCTTTTACAATGACATGGGTATCCATCCTTCGAGGGGGTGTTATACAATTTTGAATTTTTAAATTTTTGGATAGCCGTCCTTTGAGGGATCGGTCTATATTTTTTTACATGTAGTTGTCCTTTGAGGGATTGGTTTATATTTTTTTACATGTAGTTGTCCTTTGAGGGATCAATCTGCTTCCTTTTAGACAATATGATTTTGATATTTAATAGTTGTAATTTGAGGGATCATTCTATTTATTTTTGATAAGATGCATCCATAGATATTTTTGACTTTATTTTTATGGTGAGGACAAGCCTAGTAGACCATTTTGGGGAGGGGAAGTGATGTGTGCAAAGACTACACATGTGTGCCTCCGTAATTTGTTTTAGTTGGTAGACAAGGTGGATGGATGTAATGACTTCATGTTTCCTACTAAGGAGGAATTTTTCCATGTGAAAGATGTGATGAATAGAGCCGTGGTGCTCATCTTTAAGGTTACGAGAATAGTGACGGTAAACAAGATACTATCAAATCTTTACAATTATGAAATGATAGGTTGATGGAATTAAGATATTTTGATGTGATTACTTGTCATGATGGATTTGTTAACAGTAGAAAGGCCTAAAGTACAAGACATTCAAAGGTTCCTTTACGGTGTACCATCAAGTGAGGTAAAACGGTAAGCTCCCGAACTATATTTTTGAGTGGTGACATATGGACATATATAGTTAGGGGAAAACTTACCACATTTACTCCTTTCTAGAGTAGTGACCTTTTGATTTTATTTGAGGAAGATATCACCTTTATTAAAGTATCTCTCCTTGACATGTTTGTTATATGTGCACTTGATGGAGTCTTGATAGCCATGATGGTGTTCAAGAGCTGTTAGGCGTCGTTCATCTGACAACTCTAATTGTTCTAGATGTTCTTGATGATAATCCTCATCAAGGATAAAATATATGAGGGATACATGGAGTGATGGGATTTGAACTTCGAGGGGTAAGACCACCTCAGAGACATAGACTAGAGAAAAGGGTGTAGTACCTATAGGAGTATGGATACTAGTACGATAATCCCAAAGGGAAAACATGATTTGGAGATGCCAATTCCTACTTGCTTGATCAAATGTTTCCATAAGAATTTTGTTAGATAATATTCCTGATTAATAATATTGATAGATTCATCAGGGAATTGATTGTGAGGTGTTTGATTATCTAGAAGGGGGCTTCGATGAGGTGATCAGTGATGACTTGTCCCTTGATAGATTTTTTTGAGATAAATTCAAGATCAAACTCGGTCATAAGCATGAGCCATCGAGTGATGTGGTCACTGTGATATGGTTTGGGAGCGCATGGTTTTAGGAGGATTAAATCTAGAACGATGTAAGTATTATGATGAGTATACCTCGTGATGGTGGATTTTAGACATTGTGAAGTACAAGACATGACACATTTTGTTTTGATTTAGTATAACTATCCTCATAGTCATAAATAGTGTAACTTATATAATAAATGGTATTCTCATGACCCTTCTCATCTCAATGAGCAAGCATAGCACCCAAATCATGATTAGTAGCAGATATGTAGAGGTAGAACAACTCCCCCTCATGTGGAGGTGTAAACAAAAGTGGTAATAGGAGGTACTATTTTGAGGTTATTGAAGGCTTGCTAATAGTTGTGATACCATTTAAAATGTACATATTTTTGTAAAAGATTATGAAAATGTTGACAATGGTTTAAAATTTGTCGAGATGAGATGAAAAATTGATTGAAGTTTACCTTGAAGGATGCAAATTTATTTGGGATTAGATGGACGAGACGATTTGATGATGGCCTTGATCTTAACGGGATTTATCTCAATGCCTCGAATAGAAACAATGAACCCTAGGAGATTTTTGGTGAGAACACTGAACATGCACTTAGCAGGATTGAGATGAAGAAAGTCTTGGTTAAGGCGAAGAAGATTATGTTAAGGACAATGAGATGATCCTTGCGTTTCTTAAATTTACCTAATAGGTCATCAAAGTAGTCTTATACATGTTTGTGGATAATATCATAGAAGATGTATGTCATTGCACGTTGATAAGTGGCTCTAGCGTGATCAATAGAAATTCCCCAAGGAATGATGAAGGATGTTTTTTTGGTCATTGGTGGTGATAATGATTTGATTATATCTAGAGAATCCATCCATGAGGGAGAGAATTTCATGGTTGGCGGTTAGATAGACAAGCTGGTCAATGTTTGGAAGGGAAAATTCATCTTTAGGGAAAGTGAGGTTGAGGTCTCAAAAGTCTTTACAAAGCGTAACTTTCCTAAGGATTTGGTCATGGGAATGATTTTGGAGACCTAGTTTTTGTAGTCAATGGGTATAATGAAATTAGTAGAGAGTAGATGGTGTAATTATTTTTTGATGAGAAGAGCTATGTGAGGGTACATCCTACATAGCTTTTGTTTGACAATATTAGTGTTAGGATAAGTGACGATATCGTGAACAACGATGTTGGAGTCAATACCCGACATTTATCTATATAGCCATGCAAAGTCTTGATTATGTTTAGACATAAATAAGGCGAAGTCATTTAACTCTTGCGAATCTAAAGATTAACCAATTTTGACTATGTGAGGATCCTATGGAGTCCCTATATTAATGTCGATAGTGGATTCGTTGAGAAGTGTCGATGTGTCCGGTGGCATATTTTTCTAGGTAATGGTCCTCTACTCCCATATGAGAGAGGATGGATTGGTCATTGTGGAATTGAAGAATGTCAACGGTAGGCAAATCTTATTCTATCATTTCAGGTAAAATGGGAGGAAGGGTCTCCATACCATGGCTAATTTGATAAGTCAGTGGTTCTAAAGTGATAGTATTGACTAAAAAAGTTAGATGGGATGTAAAAAGTGTCATCTGTGTCCATAGGGTCCTCGTGTGTAGATGATGAAGATGGATATGGATCTATGGTGGGTTTAGATGGGGTGTTTTGAAGGCTCGAGAGGTTGGTTTTATAAAACCTAACGCATATTTTTAATGAGGTTCGTGGGAATGATAAAGGATTAATTCGTGAATTCCTTCTTCATAACATACAAGTCCGAAACCTTTCTAGGAACAACGATGGAGATACATTTGTGCGAAGGCTTAGTTATATAGGAATACAAAGTCTGGTATGAATGGTTTGATATGAAGATGATTAATAGGACATGGAAAAGGGTGATCGATCCCTCTGTATATGAGGTTGGATTTGAGATGTGGTGGACTCAAGGAGATAACATATCGACATTAGGGTTATACATAGGCTATTTTTAGGTCTTCTATATATCTTTCACATAGGAAGATAATTAAGGGTGAGGAGATGATACTCCCACAGTGAAAGGTATTGTATAACATTATTGAAGGAAGTGTCATCATGAAACTTTGATGAGGTGGTGGAGGATTTGTTACAGGAGATCAGGTTTGTTTTGGGAACAAGCACATCATTTGGTTGATATGTCATGTGACATGCTTTTAAATGGTTTGGATCTACATGGACCGTGAAAGTTTTACTCTCATATTTGTACTTGAGACAATGACAAAGCATCGAAGGGATACAATGCATAGCTTATATCTAGGGTTGACCTAATAGAATTTTATATTGAAACTCTCCTTCCACTAGATAGAATTGTTTGTGGAGGATTTTGACACCGAACTTGATTGGTAAGATGACCATGCCTAATGTGGGATCAATATGTCATTGAAAACTTGTAGTACAACGGGTGACCGGGTGATAATGGTGTTGGGTTGTTGAAGTTGATCAAATGCATCCGATGATATTATGTTAATGCGACACCGCTTATTGATCATGACCCTCTTAATGAGAGTATCATCGATTTGGATAGTGATGAAATGTGGTAGGTCATGGTCATTTAGTTGTAATGATGGGAATTCCGAGTTGTTAAAAGAGATGATAACAGTACATTCAGTATGCCAATTAGGTTCACAAATAGTTGTGGATTATCTCAAGGTACCGATATATAGCTTGGAGTGTTTTGATCATATCTTGTCGATGCTTGGGTGAATTTTACACAAGCTCATAAAGGGAAATTTTTATTGGAGCTTGATGAAGTTGTTTTATAATGAAAAAGTGATGGATTTTGTATCCGGGTGTGACAGGATGGATACCTTAGTCTTAACATGGGGTTTTGGATTAGATGACTTGGGAGTAAGTGGGATGGATACCTTGGACTTGTTTTCATCTGAAGTCTTAGGGTCATGGATACGTGCTCTAGTAGTGATACATACTACGTCAATTTGATGAAGAAGTATTTTCTTTAAAGATTCCCCACTTTTGGCGTATGTGGATGTGGATGATGTAGTAGTCTTAGATGTTTGATGGGTTATTTTTATGGTTCTAGATATGTAGGGAGAAGGTATTTGTTAGCAATGATTTTGATGGAAGTGTGAAGGCATTTTTAGTCCTCTCGTAGAATGTCCTAGTGTGTGATGGTAATAAAAAATGCTTCAAAATTATATCAGGAGGGTTTCCACCCTTGAGAGCCAGATGACTTAAGAGGATGTAAATTTATGATAGATCTTTGGATAAGATTTTCAAGGGTCAATGATAATGTCCTTTTGAGGCGAGAGGTCAAAGGCAAAGTGATGATTATTTTGTTTTTATGGGTGTTTAATGGACCTTTTTTTGTGTGATACCTTTAGGTGCCTACTAGGTAATGAGTTTTTATTCGTGATAATGACTGATAATTTTGACAAGGGTGTGGCCCTAAGATAGAAGGCATGGATTTGTGATTTTGTGTTTTGGGGGTTAGATTATCATGTGATATGATTGTTAACTTTTTAGAAAAAATGAATGTGTAGTCGCGCAACAAATGTTTTGAGATTGTACACATAATTTTGAGTGACATGGTCATTGTAAAATATTTTTACGTTTATAAGATAGGTTTATTTTTTGAAACTTGTGAAGATATTTTCAATGTGTTGTAAGAGGATGAAATAAATGTGGATGAATTTATAATTTTATCGGAAGTAATACTAGGTGATGTACTTGATTTAATAGGTGCTTCAAGGTGGAAACACAAATGCATTGGTTGATTCGTTTGTTGTTTTTGTGACGAATAATTTTTGGATGACTCGTATGGTGCCTCTCCGTGATGGAAGCACTAGATGTTGAGGGTGTAGATGATTGATATTTGATTGTGTTGATGGTGTGATGAGAATGGATGACATTAGATTATGGTTGACTATTATACGGGCATGATTTTGAAAGGGTTGTTTAAAAATCTCCAAATTCTGATTTGGAGGTGCATTTGGATTATTAAGCTGAAACTCACCTTTATCAATCAGATCCTGCAGATGTTTCTAAATGAACAACATCTCTTGATGTCATGGATTTTGACCC
This sequence comes from Taxus wallichiana var. yunnanensis, assembly GCA_018340775.1. Lineage (NCBI taxonomy): Eukaryota > Viridiplantae > Streptophyta > Pinopsida > Cupressales > Taxaceae > Taxus > Taxus wallichiana. Next base: position 111,290,083 of record CM031241.1, on the reverse strand, counting down.
TATGGTATCTACAACAATAATTCTCACTATACCAAGAGGTTTTGAAATAGATGTGTCGATGGGGTGGATGGGAGGAAGGGTGATCATACACGTGTCTAAGATCTTATCAAATAATGCGTTATAAGACTATCTAATAGGCATGTAATTGCATTGAGGATGGGTGCATTTGGAGGCCGAATGTTCTTTAGAATAATTTTTCACAATGACTGTGTTTTTTGATGTTTTAGATTTATCATGACCAGAGGATGGTTTTAATGAAGATTTAGGTTTAGGTTTCTTTGATCTAAGTTTGACCCGACCATCCTCGAGAGCACGAAGTTCAAGCTTGCAATCCATAGTGAATGATTCGTCAAATGTTTGACAGTTTGGATTTGTAATGTGGATGGTGTATGATTGACACATGAGCAAGAATATAACTCGACTAAATCTGTCTATGGGAGGGAGAAGGATAACTAGTTAATAATGCCCCTCCATCGGGTGAAAAAAACTGTGATAGATTTGTCCTCGAATTTCTTGATGGAATATAAATTGGCGATAATGATTTTATATGTGATATTAATCGAGAAGTGTTCTAAGAAGAGTTTTGTGAGCTGAGCGAATGAGAAGAGTGAGTACTGAGGAATATTGTTGTACCAATCTAAGCTAGGTCCGGCTAAGGTCATCGGAAATGTTCTTAGAATAAGGTCTTGGTCATGTGCTAAAAGGTAAAAAGCATGTAGGAGTTCTCAAACGTGCTTTTGAGGGTCTTCTTTACTATAGAATTTAAGGAACTTAGGAGTTCCTAATGTGGAGGATATGGTTTATAGGGCACAAATGGGTGGATGGGTTCATTATAGTTTTGTTCGTAAGAAAGTGTGATTTTGGGACCCATCGAGGAAACTTCAAGGTTGAGATCCCGTTGATCAATGCCTATAAGGGATTGTTTTGTGATGATTTTTACGAGGGTGAAAGACGAGGGGTCAAGTTGATTATATTTGGGTAGATTCAGGTTGTTGGTATGGATGGTAAGGCATAGGGATATTATGTTGGAGAGGGGTGTTCATATTAAGAACATTGTATGAGACTATGGGTTATGAAAATTGAATGTATTGATATTAGATGGGAATGGATGTGTTTAAAAGAGGTTGTGAGTGTTGGGGTATATGTTGAAAGGGGATTAAAGTGTGGATCAAAGATTGAGATTATTGAGGCATGTGTTGGAAAGGAATATAAGTTTGGATGAGAGGATGAAATTATTGTGGTGTGTGATGAGAGAAAATAAGGGGGATTCTTGTTTGTTGTGAAGAGGGGTGGACACTAGAGATGGAAATTGTATTAATGAGTGGTGTTGATGTTGGGATGGAAATGACTACTTTTTGAATAGATGATGTGGGTTGTTGAGATGTGATAGGTTGGAACATGCTTAATGGAAGTGTTACACGAACATACGGGTTTGCTTGGATAGTGGAAGATACTAAAGGACTAGATGTGGATGAGGATGCACTTTGTTATTTTGGGATGAGATAGAGCCACATGAGGGATTTGGTGAGGACGATTATTATTGGTTAGTTATGTCATGTGAGAAAACAATGTTAAGATCGAAAGCAATGATGGGAAAAGAAGGTGTGGGATTAGATGTTTTGGATTCACTAGCGACGAGATAAGGATGGACTTATTCGATGATTGGATCATGGTTAGGATCGATGAGATGAAAAAATCCATACATAGTGTTGGTGATAGGGGTCATTTTTTAGGTGTAGATTTATGAATAAGAATTCCCAAGAAGCTAAGTAAGCATTGAGGGCCACGGGTTTTGAATCAAATATCTCATCAAGACTAGATCCCCACTATTGAAGAAACAAGGATTAGGTGGATATGGAATTTTTGATGTGGTGGATTGACTGCTAGGAGAGTGTAGGGGTTATTGATCAATTGCTGAAAGTGATCGATGTTAATTCAATATACAAGGGATGTCATCAAGGTGAGATTGCATTTTTTCTAAATACTTTTGTAAACGCTCAACAATATTTTTAGAGTTTGGTTGACACGATTGTTATCGGGTTAAGATGATGAAAACAAACAATCGCTAAAAGAGAAAAAGAAAGTAAAGAGTTGATTACAATCAAGAAATCAAGTCACACAAGAGTTTTTGTTATCTTGATTAAATTAGAAAGGGTGAAATGTGAAAAATGGTTTATGAGGTCCTAGGAAATGGAAATCTATGGTTGGTTTCGGGTAATGTTAAAGGACAAAGTCCTTGATATACCCAAAGGTATGTGAGGACCTAATCTGTGTTGGTTTTAGTTCGAGGCATGATATTGGGGACTACCCCTTCACTTCACCGTATCGTAGCGATAAGGTTGTTGGGTGCTTAGCCGATATACTACCCACCAAATTATTTATACTCAAATAGAACACCGAGTTGAATTATCCTCTTGGTGATGAAATCCAAGTAGGTCCACATAGGTAGGAATGTTTATATACAAACTATGTTGAATGTGGTTTGGTTGTGTGAGGGAAATTAGGTGAATGCAATTTGTTAACTTCCTAATTAAACTATATGATCAAACATATATGAAGGGTTCGTTTTAAATTATGAAAAAGTGTTAATTTAATGAGGAAAAATGCAAATAAAAAAAGGAAAATTAAGAATGGAATGCATCTGTGATTACTTTTGATTTTAAATTTTTGATTTTAAATTTTGATTTTTAGCTCTATTAAAATGCGAAAAAAGTGCTCCATAGGGTAAACATGTAATGGTTAGATGGAAACAGGAAGCAAAAAATAAATCACAATCCTAATGACAGATGATTAAGTAATCGAAACAAACAACAAAGATCATTGGATATTTGAAGGAATCACGTGGGCGATTCAAAAATTGGTAGCGATTTCACAAAAGTGTTAACAATTACAGAGAAGACAACCCAAGAATGATTATAAGTTATTTTTACTGGAAAATAAAGGGAATAATGTCCCACCATGTGTACTAGGAATGTATTAGGTTGATTTTAGGTCTATGCTATCAAGTGCGAAAGTACCTAAAATTGAAAAACATGGAAGGGTTTAATGATACATCTGCCGAAAGTTGCAGTAATGTAGGGAAGATGACATATGAACAATGGACAGTTATCCTCCTTTCCCTAAGTGAAGAGACATGTAAGAAAATAAAACTACATGAAATAAATTATATAAATGAGATGACGAGATTCTTGGCAAAGGTTGATTCCAGAATCGAAGGGAATTCCTTGGAGGATATCAACTTGTTTTGATACAATTAAATGAGTTTATGATAATGATAAGGTAAATAATGATAATGATGACGAAAAAATCTAGAACTTGAGGTGAAAAGGAAGATCCCGTTCCACTTCGTAGGTTTCCCAGGTGTTGGCGAATTTTTTTTTTGGGTGGAGAAAATGTGGATTTCTTGCCAATGCTTTGGGAATCTAAGTCTCTCTACTTAACCGGTGTAGCTTCCGTATGTGCATGCATGTGAAAAGGTGGATTTTGTGGTGGCCTTTCGACCGAGGATCCAACAGGGGCACTCCACTGACCTTGTGGCAAAGCTAACAACCTCTTGCTAGGGAAGTCTTCGTCTCAGTAGAGAGGGAAAGGGAGTGAGAAAAGAGGTAAGAGAACTAATGTTGCAGGTAGAAAATCAGATTCCTTCATGCACTAGTTAGAAACTTCAACACATGCATTCATGAGAAGAAACAACCCTGCAAATAGCAACAAGACCAAATAGAATTTGATGAACACAAAGTATCATGAAACCCCTTAGTAAACTCCTCCTTCTTGTATTGATTGCTTAGACAAAAGTTGTACATAGTGGAGAAATGGAAGAAATTGAGAAGGGGGAATAGAAGAAAATGGCTATCTCCTTTGTTCTCTCAAGGTGCAATATACTCTTGAGTTTACAAGATCAATCACCAACCCTTTGCAATGGGAATGGTTTTATAATTTATAAAATAGAATATGACTCTTCATCTTCCTCATGACCTTTCGAATACCTTAATATGACTTAAGATTGTTCATATTCCACTTTAAATATTTAAGTCCCTTTTATAATAGCAAGGCAACTTAATTTACATTATGTTTCTAAAGTCACTTTTAAGTGACTTAAAGGTATATCAAAAAGTGCAAACTCCAATGAAGATTAAGAAAATTTGAAAGTGAGAGAAAGTTGGGGGGAAGAGGAGAGAGAAAGAGAGAGAGAAGAAGAAGAGGATATGTCTCCCGATGAAGTCTGTTGATCCTCGTTGATGGAAAGCTCCAAATGCAACGAAGTTCTGAATGTCCCATTGTGCCAAAACTACCCTTTGAGTGTGACTTACTATTTTTAGTAAATGGTCATTTCCACTATTTTCTGCTCCAGATAATCATTCTAGCCTTTTGGAGATCTTCAGTGCACACTGCTCTTTCCATAGCCACTTTTGATGAAGACTTGCCAAAAATAACAAGCATGTATAGGAAAACTTACTATTTTTAGAAAGTGTGTTTCCAGTGCTCAATTTGTGATGGAACATAATTTTTTGGACTCTTCTTGTCGTTACGATCACACCCTTCAATTTCACATAGTTTTTCCCACTAGAATGCCTGGAAATAAATTTTGAAATTTTGACCTAGCAGTGGCTTCGGGCGAGCTATCATGGTGGCCATTAATGGAGCTCAAAATTTACAGGTCTGGTTTTTGTCTCCATTTGCAATGAAAAAACTCCATTGTAATAGGTTTTCATTTGGAACTCATGTGCAAGTTTTTAGCTCGTTTCCATTGCGGAATGATGGGAAATTCGACGAATGTGAGCCGGTGCACGAAGTGAGGGTTTTGTTGGAGAAAATGATTCTAGACACCATTTGACCTCTTGTTTGTTGGATCTTGATCACCTTGAAAAATGAGGAATTCTACAAAATATGACATCTCGATCCGACTTGTATCTTGCAAGATATGAGGATTTTTCGATCGGGTGACTTCACGGTTATCTGCAAAAATCTCCATTTTCTCTTCGTTCTTCGTCATTTCACTCCATTTTTCTATGAGGCCTAAATATTTCTGTGCATTCATGGTTTGAAGAGTTTATGTGGCCATGGTAGGATCTATTTTGGAGCAACAATGGTGGACTGGTGTCTGGACAATCACGCACGGAGCCATGACAAGGTGAGGAGTTCTGAAGGAGAAATGAGAGGAAGAAAATGGCTAAGTGTTGGATTTAAAATTTAAAAACATGCACATGGAGGGGATGGGTGCAATTTTATGTCCCTTATTTCCCTAACCTCAGGGATGTGAGGGACATCAATTTCCATGGTGGTCAAGGCGATGCCATGTGTCCTTGATCCGATAACAGGGGATTTGCTCCAAAAATGCTCCTAGGGGCTGAAACTCGGTCATGTGGGTGTTTAAATGACTACCCATAGGATATGGGAACATTTTTCCATGTCTGATGTCCCCAAAATTAGGTACATAAGGGACATCAGTTTCCACGGTGGTCCTGGAGGTGACACGTGGCACCCGATCCAACGACAGGGAATGGATGCTCCAAAAATGCACCTGGGGGCTGAACTGCGGTCACGTGGGTGTCTAGAAGACTCCCATAGGGTTTGGGAGAATTTTTCAAGGTCTGATGTCCCCCAACTCAGGTGCATAAGTGAAATAAAATTCCACGGTGGTCTTGGAGCTGACACGTGGCGCCCGATCCGACGGTAGGGAATGCATGCTCCAAATAAGCACCCGAGGGCTGAACTGTCAAGTATGGAGGTCATATGAGGGTCCCAAAGGTCACATGAGGGCTGGGTGAATTTTCCAAGGGCTTATGTACCTGACCTTAGGGACGTCGGGGGCATGAAATCCCGCCAGGCTCCTGGTGCTGACACGTGTCCTCTCGAAAAAATGACTAAGTCCTGAACTGCCTTTGAGAGGGTAACTTGGAATGAAGATAACTTGAGCTCCCGGTGGAATTTATTGGTGAAATTTTATATGATCCTGACTGTAAATGGAATTTTGAATCCAATTATGTGGGTCTCATGTCTTAATTCGACCATATGATCCCTGAAAAATTAGATTTTTGATCTGGGACTCCACTTGTGCCTGAGAAAAACTGCCTTCCAATCATATGCGCCAAGGTGTTGTGAAAAATATTATTTCACCATCATGTAGGTCTTGGAATACTATTTTTGAATATGTTTTTTTTTACTTCCAACTCCATCCGGAGCTCCCAGAATCTTCTTCTGAATCCCAGCAGCTGTTTTAGGCCTGTGTACTACCTAGGCTTGAGAACCTTGTTTTTTTCTCAAACTGCTCCAAGTATTTCAAAACTTCCCAAATCCTTCCAAAATAATTTCCATGATGTTATAATGTATTCAATTCATGTCCATGTTTAATTTGGCCCTTATTCTCCACTCCAGGGGGTTGAATCCAGTCCTGGGAAGGCCAACGATAGCCCTTCCCAATACTGCCAGAAGATAACATCTTTTCAAAACTCCCTAAAATCACCTAGGTGGAATGAGTGCACTTTACTAAATCACCTAGGGGACAAATTTTACATCAAATAGGGGGTGATCAGACTTATGAATTTGACTTGGGGTGCCTAGGAATGAAAATTTTTCCATAGGGGTATAGTTGTCATGCTTGGAAACTTCCAATTTCCTGTTGCACATTTTCACGACAATAGCTGGCTCTAGCTTGGGGACATGACATGGACTGAGCATAGTGAAGACATGACATGGGAATCCAAAATCTCAATTTTAGACCATATAGTTCGTTGACCAGTGCCTTATCCATTGGGCCTTGCGGAGTCATGTACAACTTCTAGAAAGGAAGATTAGAAGGAAACACACACACACACACAAATGAAGGAAAGGAAACACACGACACACAACAGAAGGGAAACACACCTATCAATCACCTATGGTACAATGCGGGGGACAACCTTCTTTCCCTGAAGTACTTTTCATTTCTCAAAAGTTACCCCTGAAGAGGAAACACCGAATGATGATGTTCGACGAAGCCATTGATGGGTTCTAGAAAGTAGCCTCCTTTCCTTAATTGTTTATGGAAGCCAGGTGCTTCCATAATTTTAATTTTACTTTGTAGGATTGAGTGCATGTGAGCTTCTTGATGTTCTGGTCCTTGCTTGGAAATTTAACTGCCTTCGTGTTCTTTGAAGTCGGTCTCATAGTGCCGGTTGCCTTTCATGTTTATCCATATAGTTGATTTTCCATTGAGCATATCATCACTGCCCCAGGGCTGATTTTTTGTTCAAAATACTTGAACATTCTTGATTCTTTTCTTTCCCATGCCTATGCTCATTGACATCTCTTCCATGAGAAACCTCAGACTTATCCGTTTCCTTTACTCCACTGCGAGGTGCTTGAGTACTGACGGAAGGATTAGATGTGAACTCATACTTGTCTTGTATGTCCATGACACTAATGAAGAGATCAAGAATCAGCTCGGGATCTTCTGCAACTTCTACTGACATCTAAGATTTCTTGCACGGAGTAATGCTTCATCATTTCCTGTAGTCCCTCTTTGTACACCTTTGAAGAATCTTTATCTTGCAACTCAAAGAAACTATCTGGAGGGATTACCTCATCATCTCAAGAATCACTGCACTCTACCGATCCTTCATCAAAAGGAGCTTCATCTTTAGAGGTCTTGAAACTCCTTGCTTCAATTTCTTCATCATGGAAAGAGTCTTCATCTTCAAATGGAAAAGAAAATATCTCTATTTTGTTATTGCATCCATCAATCATTAGCTCAAGAGCAACATCATATTTTTCATCTTGCCTTATCTCAATATGGCCAACCGTCGCATTGGTTAAGGCTTCTAAATCAGCTTCACACTTGTCTTGTAAATTTGTGGTTTGCATCAGGAGCTCGAGGCTGAGCTCAGGATCTTCAGTTTCTTCTGCAGCTCTAAGCATTTCTGTATAGACATTTCTTTCAAACCTTTCATGGGCTCATCACAAGCTGATTTTTCTCTCCATAGATGGCCTGATTGAGATCATCCTCATCCCCAAATGGGAATGAGAATAACTCCTCATCTTGTAAAATCATATAAACTGATTTTTCTTCTTTAAAATCATCAAGAACCATCTCCTCTTCCTCGTGGTCTACATCATCTGGTGATTTGGGGCTGTCCTCTTGTAACTCAAATCTCCTCAATGCTTCTTCAAAATCCAAATCTCTTTGGGAAGGCATGTCTGGGCCTATCAAGATGGGGATATCCTCTTCTTCCTCGGTTTCCACAAAGTGATTCATCTGCCTACTACCTTGATACAAAATGTTAGCTTTTGGGCTTCCGTAATTTCATACTGTGCACCTCATCTTCTTCTCGGGAAGTAATTTCTCCATGTCTCCCTTCACTGGTATGGTTGCAAAAGACCAATTCATCTGAATTTTCCCTCCCAACTCTCGGCAAAAATTTCTACTCAATAACATTCCGAACGAGGTTGGGACATCTACTACCAAAATCATCACTAAAACTTTCTTGTCTAGAAATATGGCGAGAGCCACCTGTGCATCTTTAACCTTCCCTACAAGTGAGACCTTTTTTGATTCCAAAGAGTAACAAGAGCCACTAGGTGGAGTCATTGTAAGTTTAAGAGCCTTGGTGACCTTTAAAGGCATCACATTGTCTGAGGCACCAAAATCTATTATGCAATTGTTCAGTACATATTCTCCAACAAGAAGGGAGACATAGAAAGGTTCAACTTTATCAGTCTTTGATGCAATCAGAGAAAGCATGTTTTGTGAGGGAGGTGTAGGTGAGTTTGGTATCATGCCTTTGGAACGATGAGCTACATCATTGGGTGTTAGACTACCACTCCTGATATATCGGACGAACCTCTCGAATTATTCAAGATGAGTATGCAAATATTCGGTTTCGGTAATCTGCACTTTGGCTTTGTTTTCATATTCTATGAAGTCAAAGGGAGTAGATGTGGACAAGGGGGTGAAGGGACTGATTTTGAGTCTAGATAGGTTTAGGAGTAGGATTTGATGTTTGAGGAATGGATGGTATTTTGAAAGGCACACTAGGAGCTTTCAAGGAATTAGATTTTTTAGGAGTAGATTTGGGTTTAGAAATGGAAGGGACATTAGAAGACTTACTTGAGATTTCAGGAGTCTTCTTACTTGCTACAAGATCATGATCCAACAATGTAGACTTCATGGAAGATGGAAGTAAGGATCCTCGACTAATTATTTTATTTTTCGGAGTCGCCATAGGAGGATCATCAACCTTCTTTTCTTTTGCAGCAGTGGAGGGAGATGCTCTTTTCTCAGACTGAGAATGAGTGAATACCACACATGAGAAACTTGGTGCATCTTCTTCATCTTCTTCATAACCTCTAGAATACTCACAAAACCTGATTTGTGTATCGTTCTCAAACTCATCACTTTCTTGGAAATCACCACCTTCTTGTTCAAGCTCTTCTTCACTTTCTTGAAATCTGCAATTTACATTCACGGGTGGGGCCTCCAAGGCAAGTCTTTGGGGTGCTCCTACAATCTGATTTCTATTGCTTCTCTGAGAAGAAACTCATTCAAATAATTCCCTCTTCAAAGAGGCCATCTCATTTGCCAACTTTTGCAGTGATGGATTAGTTCTCTCATCTTTAGGATGTTGGGTCTTTCCCTTTGATGGATTCTTGATCTTTCCAGAGAGGATGAGATCGTCATCCAATTCAATAGCCCTCCTTTGTGCTTCTACAATGTTCCTTGGTTGAACTCTTCGTAGGAGAAATCCTACCTCCGGTGATTGAGTGTTTATGAAGAATCTTTTGATATTGTTTTGAGAGGGTGAATCTTCTTCCGGTATCCTGCGAAGCAACCGTTCAAAATGAGCCACGAAGTATCTCATCATTTCACTTTCTCCTTTCCTCATTTGAGCCAACTGCACCAAGAGGTCTTGACAATATTCAATTGATTTAAATATTTCCTCGAAGGTAGCCTTGATGTCATCCCAACCAGTGATGGATCGGGAAGGTAGGAGGTAGAACCATTTTGTTGCTTTTTCTTAGAGGGACTCCACGAACAATCTTACAGCAACATCTTCATGCTTTGGACACCAATAATTCCACATGATGTCGTGAAAGTAGTAATGTGTTCTTCAGGATGTTGTGTGTTGTTTCCTTTGAACTTTGGAAAGTTCTTGCAGGAACCCATTGGTAGATCGTGGAGAGGTGGCTCAAGAGCAAGTGGGCCCGTATTCCTTCCCCATGGAACAATGGGTTGAGGTATTTCTTCTTCATCTGCCATTTTCATTTCTGCTTCTACTCTTGCTTCTACGAATTCTTCTTCAAATTCTTCTTCTTAGGAGCTCAATGCTCAATGGTGGTTGAAAAATGGGAGAATTTGAAGGTGGAGTATCCACAGGAGTTTTGATAGGATTACCTAGTGAACTTCGTGAAGATTCAGATGGAGAGGAGGCTTGAGAGAAGAAGTATGGGTTATCTCTAATTCGTTCTTGCTGATTTTGTGAAGCCTCGAAATTGAAATCATCAACACCTCTCAACCTGATCAACCTGGTGTGTCTTCCTTCAGCCAACTTGTTGAAATTATTGAAGTGGGAATATGAAAAGAAATGTGCAGAAATCAGCAGTGTAGCCTTCAACAATGGAATTTCATGAAAAATCTTTTCTGATTTTTTTTTGAATTTTTGCGACCTTGTGGTCATATATTGGGTGCAGATGTTTGCTAAATCTGCCCCACGGTGGGTGCCAAAAAATTGTTGGCAAGAAAATTTGTTGGGTGGACAAACTTGTGGATTTCTTGCCAACGCTTTGGGAATCTAAGTCCCTCTACTTAACCGGTGCAGCTTCCGTATGTGCATGTGTGTGAAAAGGTGGATTTCTATGGTGGCCTTTCGATCGAGGATCCAACAGGGGCACTCCACTGACCCTGCGGAAAAGCTAGCAATCTCTTGCTAGGGAAGTCTTCATCTGTAGAGCGGGAAAGGGGAGTGAGAAAAGAGGTAAGAGAACTAATGTTGTAGGTAGAAAATCATATTCCTTCACGCACTAGTTAGAAACTTCAACACATGCATTCATGAGAAGAAACAACCCTGCAAATAGCAACAAGACCAAATAGAATTTGATGAACACAAAGTATCATGAAACCCCTTAGTCAAAGAAAGCTAGAAACTCCTTTTTATATTGATTGCTTAGACAAAAGTTGTACATAGTGGAGAAATGGAAGAAATTGAGAAGGGGGGGAATACAAGAAAATGGCTATCTTCTTTGTTCTCTCAAGGTGCAATATACTCTTGAGTTTACAAGATCAATCACCAACCCTTTGAAATGGGAATGGCTTTACAATTTATAGAATAGAATATGACTCTTCATCTTCCTCATGACCTTTTAAATACCTTAATATGACTTAAGACTGTTCATATTCCACTTTAAATATTTAAGTCCCTTTTATAATAGCAAGGTGACTTAATTTACATTATGTTTCTAAAGTCACTTTTAAGTGACTTAAAGGTATATCAAAAAGTGCAAACCCCAATGAAGAATTAGAAAATTTGAAAGTGAGAGAAAGTTGGGGGGAAGAGGAGAGAGAAAGAGAGAGAGAAGAAGAAGAGGATATGTCTCCCGATGAAGTCTGTTGATCCTCATTGATGGAAAGCTCCAAATGCAATGAAAGTTCGAATGTCCCATTGTGCCAAAACTGCCCTTTGAGTGTGACTTACTATTTTTAGTAAATGGTCATTTCCACTATTTTCTACTCCGATAATCATTCTAGCCTTTTGGAGATCTTCAGTGCACACTACTCTTTCCATAGCCACTTTTGATGAAGACTTGCCAAAAATAACAAGCATGTATAGGAAAACTTACTATTTTTAGAAAGTGTGTTTCCAGTGCTCAATTTGTGATGGAACATAATTTTTTGGACTCTTCTTGTCGTTACGATCACACCCTTCGAATTTCACATAGTTTTTCCCACTAGAATGCCTGAAATAAATTTTGAAATTTTGACCTGGCAGTGGCTTCGGGTGCAGAGCTATCATGGCGGCCATTAATGGAGCTCAAAATTTACAGGTTTGGTTTTTGTCTCCATTTGCAATGAAAAAAACTCCATTGCAATAGGTTTTTCATTTGGAACTCATGTGCAAGTTTTTAGCTCGTTTCCATTGCCGAAATGATGGGAAATTCGACGAATGTGAGCCGGTGCACGAAGTGAGGGTTTTGTTGGAGAAAATGATTCTAGACACCATTTGACCTCTTGTTTGTTGGATCTTGATCACCTTGAAAAATGAGGAATTCTATAAAAGATGACATCTCGATCCGACTTGTATCTTGTAAGATATGAGTATTTTTTGATCGGGTGACTTCAAAGTTTTCTGGCAAAAAATCTCCATTTTTCTGTAAGGCCTGAATATTGCTATAAATTCATGGTTTGAAGAGTTTATGTGGCCATGGAGGATCTGGTTTAGAGCAACAATGGTGGACTGGGTGTCTAGACAATCACGCACGGAGCCATGGCAAGGTGAGGAGTTCTGAAGGAGAAATGAGAGGAAGAAAATGGTAAGTGTTGGATTTAAACTTTAAAAACATGCACATGGAGGGGATGGGTGCAATTTTATGTCCCTGATGTTCCTGATCTCAGGGGCATGAGGGACATCAATTTCCACGGTGGTCAAGGCGATGCCATGTGTCCTCGATCTGATGGTAGGGGATTTGCTCCAAAAATGCACCTGGGGGTTGAAACTCGGTCTCGTGGGTGTCCAAATGACTCCCAATAGGGGATGGGAGAATTTTTCCATGTCTTATTTCACCCACCTCAGGTACATAAGGGACATCAGTTTCCACAAAGTGGTCTTGGAGGTGACACGTGGCGTCCGATCCATCCAATGGCGAGGGGAATGGATGCTCCAAAAGTGCACCCGGGGCCGAACTACGGTCACATGGGTGTCTAGAAGAATCCCCATAGGGGCTGGGCACATTTTCAAGGTCTGATGTTCCACACCTTAGGTGCATAAGGGACATCAAATTCCATGGTGGTCCTGGAGTTGACACGTGGCGCCCGATCCAATGACAGGAATGCATGCTCCAAATAAGCACCCGGGGCTGAACTGTCAAGTCTGGAGGTCATATGAGGGTCCTAGAGGTCACATGAGGGCTGGGTGCATTTTCCAAGGGCTAATATACTTGACATCAGGGACGTCGAGGACATGAAATACCGCTGGCTCCCGTGTCTTGACACGTGTCCTCTCGAAAAAATGACTAAGTCCTGAATTGCCTTTGAGAGGGTAACTTGGAATGAAGATAACTTGAGCTCTCGGTGGAATTTATTGGTGAAATTGTATATGATCCTAACTGGAAATGGAATTTTGAATCCAATTATGTGGGTCTCGTGTCTTAATTCGATCATATGATCCCTAAAAATCAGATTTGTTATTTGGGACTCCACTTGTGCCTGAGAAAAAATGCCTTCCAATCATATGCACCAAGGTGTTGTGAAAAATATTATTTCACCATCATGTAGGTCTTGGAATCCTCTTTCCAAATATGTTTTGTTTTACTTCCAACTCCATCTGGAGCTCTCGGAATCTTCTTCTGAATCCCAACAGCTATTTTAGGCTTGTTTACTGCCTAGGCTTGATAACCTTGTTTTTTTTCTCAAACTTCTCCAAGTATTTAAAAACTTCCCAAAGCCTTCCAAAATAATTTCCATGATGTTATAATGTATTCAATTCATGTCTATGTTTAATTTGGCCCTTATGCTTCGCTCTCAACAGTTGAATCCGATCTGAGAAGGCCAGTGATAGCCCTTCCCAATACTGCCAGAAGATAACATATTTTCAAAACTCCCTAAAATCACCTAGGTGGAATGAGTGCACTTTACTAAATCACCTTGGGGACAAATTTGACATCAAATAGGGGGTGATCAGACTGATGGATTTGACTTGGGGTGCCTAGGAATGAAAAATTTGCCATAGGGGTATAGTTGTCATGCTTGGAAAATTTCAATTTCCTGTTGCACATTTTCATGACAACACCAGGATAAATTGGCGGCAATCTAGATGGCTTCAAATTAGTTGTACCAATAATCTGCGATTTACTTGTTGGATTTAAGAGAATAATTCAATCGGTTCCTCAATGTCATTGATTTTAAGTGTGAACGCAATGACACACAAAGTAAGCTCATGTAGGATGTCGAATTGCTCCCACATGAAGGGTTCTGGATGATTAGAAGGTCGTAAATGATTTTGATAGGATGAGACCGACTGGAACAATCATTTACAGTAGATACATGCTTTCAATGACATAAGCTAAATCTCGAAATATAGATAATGATTGATTAAATGGGATGATTTGATAAATAAAGATAATTAACAAATCATAGGTGAATCAAAGGAATTACTTACAATTTAAGGGAATCATGGGTGATTCCCATGCAATAGTTAATTTCCTTTGATAAACGATAAATTGATCAAACAAAGATTAGAAATGATTATATTATACTATCTTTGATGTGGTATCGGACTAGAAATGATAATATAAATGAAAATGATGACCTTATGATGTGGGGATGGTCAAAGAGTGTCCATAGGCGTTGATTTAGTTGATAATGTTGGTTCACCGATCGTTTGATGGTTGGAAGGCTTATGGATGTAAAAAATTGATAGTATTATGTCTCTTTAGAATGGTAGAGTCTCGTTGTAGGACTTCAAGATTGATGGAGTGACGAGTCGTTACTCACAAGTTCAAATATTTGCATGAGTGAGGAAACAAAAATTCCCTAACATTGGAGCTTGGGCTCCCATTTATAATCATGGGTGATTTGTTAGAATTGTTGGAGATCTGGAAATTTTAGAAAATACCTTTTGGATGTGGATTCAACGACTTCCAAAACAAGGTATTTTTGGGTGTGGGATGAGGGAAAATGGTTAGGGAAGAGGTTAGGCAAGGTTGGGAGGTTAGGAGGTTAGGATGAAAAGGGTTAGGATGGGTTAGAAATGGTTAGGAGGTTTAGATAAGTAAATATGATTTATAGGGGGTAAAAATAATTTTATGGGATGAGTAGGATGATTTAGGTAATCTTAAAGTGATAGTTTTTAATAAATTAATGTGCGTATGCAAGGAGTAGGTGGGTGAAAAAAACCTAGTGTCTAGAACAAGGTTTCTAGATGACCACGAAGGGGAATTTGGGGCCCTAAACAAAGAAGGTGAACCGGAGAGCAGCACGAAGAATGCCTTGGTAAAGAACACACCATAAATAGTGAGCAATTTTGGGTTCCACACAGGCAGACCAAATAATATCAAATCTCATTTTCTAAATTGATGGCGAGGATCGCAATCCCCATGAACAAGTGTAAATTTTTTAATATAACGAGTGTCGAATTAAAGGTTAGGAGCGTCCTAGGAAATAAGTGAAGTTAACACCGTCCTTACAATATTTAATTAATAATTCCCCCATCAAATAAATAAATAAAATTTATTTACATTATCATATTTTAAAATTTGTATAAGGATAATAATAAATCACTAATTTAGATAAATTGATATACAAAAGGAATAAAAAATGTTCTATAAAATTTTCAAATAAGGACAAGTAATAATCTATGGATGGAGAGAATTAATCACAGGAGGTGCTTAGAATGCAACAAATACAATTTTTTATACAAGGTTGGTTACTCGTCTTATTTACCAATATCAAGTAGGTGATGGGACTCAAAATTGAACAAATCACCATTTTTTGCAAATCAAGAAAATTTTGAGGTACTATCATGGTTTTGTGAAGAGTGGTATTTGGACCAAGCATACTAATTCCTCCATAAAAAAAAGCATTTCCCACAAAACATTAGGAATAAAGAATTAAATAATTCTTTCCTTCAATTATACTTGCATCTACTAAATACACTTAGGTGACATTATAAAAATACATGAACTATTTTTTTGATAAAAATTACACACCGAATCATATATAGTTACATTAGAGAATCGGTAAAAATGCCAACATACTCATATGAGTAAAAAATATGTATATATATATATATATATATATATTTACTTGTAAAAATATTTTAGTACCTTTTTATGTGTATGCCTAAAATTTATGTTACTTCATAATAATATCAACAAAATGGTAAATTAATATGGACTTCAAGTAAAATATATTGATGTTAAGTTTTAATAATAGGTAAAAATAAAAATAAAAACTTTAGATTTAGGCATCTATATTCTGCTAATGCCCTAAGTGTTGCCTAATCTGCGTAAGGCTTAATCCCTCTTGAATATAACAATATATAAAATAATGGCACGAAAATATTCGTCCTTGAAAGTTCCTTACTAAAATGTGTTGATGAAGTCAACAATGACAGATAATTTCTAGATGTCTCGATCAAATTAGCCATGACAAGATAATAAATTTTGCTTTGAAAACACGTATTAAACCCAACCTATGGAATCCTCCCACATAGGCCCAAAATATGCCCAACTTTAGAAAAGATTAATAAAAACGCCTCATTGTGCAAACACTCTAAGCTCCTCCACGAATGCAAAGTGGTGTTGGAAAAGCTATGGGCCATAGAACCACCCACTCGAGCAAGAACAACAACAAGAGACATAAAATCCTATTGTTAGTTCAATCGCAGACCGTATCATGTCTCCTTTATCAGAGATGCCCATGTTTCCTTTAATTTATTTATTTGGAGACTATACTGAAACCCCTAATTGTGACATGTGAATCTAGCAACTCTAGAAGACATCCCCCTTGACAATAAGTCAGAAGCATAAGTTTTCAACTTGAGGTGGAGGCTTTTGAGTAACCACACACAAAACCCGCGACTATCCGGTTCCGCAATAACTAAACTAAATCCTCAATTTCTGACAACATGGATGTCTACAACTTTAGTTTTACAATTACTTCCACATTATAAGGGAGAAGAGCCAATAGTGGAGCATGGACCAATAATAGTGAGGGTAGATGTAAAGTCAAGGACTAATACATGTACATTTCCCACTTAAAATTTGAATAAAAAGTAGCTAATAAAATGAATCACATCAAACAATCAACCAATCAAATGATGTCACATAAGTGGAAAAAAATGCATGACATAATGTCCAACAAATAGGCCATCCTAAATTTATTTGTATGGATAAATACTTGATTTAAATATCTTAAAAAACCACTTTCCATACAATATAAATGCTCAAAAGAAAATATGTACATTAAAAATAAAAAAATCTATTAAAGGGTTTTTTTTTTTCAAATTTTATGGTATTTATGTGGGTGTTGTACAACCCTCAACTTAGGGTGCACAACCATTGGCTCCTCTCCCTTATGTCATTCATGGCCTTATTTATCATAAAGCTACTTTCAGGCCTGAAATTTCAACTTATATGTACCTGTCAAATCAAAATTTGCTGACAGCTTAGATCTTTCATGTGGCTGTAATTTACAGTAAGTTATATATATATATATAATCTGTTCATTTATATATAAATAGGTATTATGTTTTTATATAAACTAAAAAAATTTACGGTTTCCAAAAATTTCAGCCTGTCA
The DNA here is from genome assembly GCA_018340775.1 of Taxus wallichiana var. yunnanensis. NCBI lineage: Eukaryota > Viridiplantae > Streptophyta > Pinopsida > Cupressales > Taxaceae > Taxus > Taxus wallichiana. The sequence continues at coordinate 111,272,595 of CM031241.1, read as the reverse complement.
TTATTTAGGGTTTCTAAATTTTTTCACCTATGATATATGGTTAAAATCACGAAAAACGGCCTGTCAATTTGCAGGCCTACTTTACAGTTAAAGTGCAGATTTTTAATACAACATTATAGAAAATAATAGTCTGCAAATATTCGTCCTTCCAGTCAGTAATGACTGTAATTTCCAGATGTCTCGATCGAATCAGCAATGACAGTAATAAATTTTGCATTGAAAACACGTATTAAAAGTCTATCGTTTTAGTTTTCCCAATGTGGACACATTACAACTACGAGGAATTAATTTCGCCACAACTGTCAATAAAAGATACTCTCTTTCTTGCAACAAACTGCCATGTTAATCATTTACACTACAAGTGTTGGTTATAAGGTATTCGACACCAACTATAAATTCACAACCAAAATAAAAAGAAGATATGAATGAAATAGTTTGGAAATGACTCTGTTATTGTCTGCTCCTATTTTATGATGGTTCTATTATTCTCTTCTGCTGTTACTGGACGGTTCCATTACTCTCTGCTGGTCTAATTAATGACAATGATACTGGGTAAATATGCTCTGATCCAGTGTTGTTAACTTTCTACATTTAATTCATAGTAATATTTTATTGAGCTTCAGCAGCTCACAAACAAAGTAGACATCTGAAAAAGAATAGTGATATTCTTTGCTTGCTATTAATAGACATTGCTTCTTAATTGCTGTTAGAGATTTTAATATAGAGTTGGATTAAAGGTTAGGAGTGATCTAGGGACTAATTTGAGTGGATGTCCTTCTCGAAATTTTAGTTAGTAATGTTTTTTTATTAAAGAAAAATATGAAAGTTGAGTGTATTTTAAAATTTGTATCAGGATTATTAAAAATCACAAATTTAAAAGAGTTAGCATACAAAAAGAAGAAAAAGTTATCGTATACAAGTATTACAAATAAAATGATGAATAACATTTCATAGGTATTATAGGAGGTGCTCAAAATACATCATTTTTTTTTTTATATATAAGGTTAATTACAAGTTCAATTTATAAAAAAGTAGGTGATGGAACTCAAACCCAAACAATGTACAGTTTGTCACAATGCAATAGGAATAATTATGTAACTCCTACAAATTTAAGAAGACTGGTATTTAGACCATGCCTATAAATTTCTCCATAAAGAATAATAGACATTTTTGAAAAGTTAGAAATATAGGATTAAATACTTATTTGTACTCACCTCTAATAGTTCCACCATCCACATCATCAAAAATACATAAACATTTAATTAGAATAATTACACACATGCATAATTTAAAGTCATAAAGGAACAAATCATACGAAATCATATGAATTTAGAAATATGTCATATTAATTTTTAATTGCAAAAATATTATAAGACTTTTTTATGCGTATACATTGAAATTTATATTATTACATAATAATATCAAAAATGGGTCAATTAATATTGAATCTTCATATAAATATAATTTAAATGTTAAATTTAAAAAAACTAAAAATTAATAACATCTTTACATTTAACTTTAACTGAATGTTGACGCCTAGTCCATCTTAGGTTTAATCCCCTTTGTTTCAACCTAACAAAAACATTAAACATGAAATAGATCGAGAGGAATCTCCACATTGTACTTAGTACATCAAACAACTTGGATTAAATATGAATTAAACAGTTTTGCGATGATCCTGTTATTCTTTGTTGTTGCTATAAATTCAGAACCAGAAAAAGATATGAATTAAATAGTTTTGCGATGACTCTGTTATTCTCGAGAAATTCACCATTTTTTTTTTTGCGTTTTCTTCTATCCTTTGTATCAAGTACTGAAATTTTCGAGATTTTATGGTTTAAAAATAGAAAAAATCAAAAATCAAAATTTGCGATTGGAAATAAAAAAATCAGTCAAAACAGATTTGGAACTGATCTTATATTTATTATGTTGGTTGTTTAATCCAGAATTCTGTGTCACTTTAATAATTTTTAATGTGTTTAATTATTTAATTACCATATTTTTTATATATACAATTTATTGTTTTTTTTCCATATTTATCGTATTCTTTGTATGAATCATTTTTCTTCCATATTTTGTGTCCACTGTTTAATACTTTTCGTACGAAAGTTGCTACTATGGACGGTTCCATTACTCTCTGCTGGGTAAATATGCTCTGTTCCACCATTATTAATTTTTCACATGTAATATTTTAATGAACTTCATCAGCTCAGAATCAAACTAAAAATATGAAAAATGACTGGTAATGTTCTTTGCTTACTATTAATAAACCTGGATTCTCAATTCCAGCATAAACATTGAACATGAAATAGATTGAGTGGATTAGATATAGTTTTACCAGTACAATACATTAGATATCATTACGTCGAAAGACGTTTTTCATTTGGGATGGCCCTGGCTGATTCTGATAGCCATCAGAAGATGGACGAACGGGATTGCACCAGGACATGCATTGAAAAGGATATGATCCTGGATGAGTGAAAAGTAATTCGCATTTCCAGCGGCAAGTGAAAACAAACAACCAATGAAAAGGATGCACATAGATTGTGCTTGTGAAGGAGGAAAAATAGTCGTTGATCGCCAAAATTTTGTTTGAGCCATCGATGGCTTGACAACATCGGTTGTAATTTCTGCTGATGCGCCATACGCATTTAATTTGGTCATGATTCCAGATTTCATGATGGATCAAACAAAACGTAATGGAGGTTGATTTTCTCTATCCCACATGATATTGTTTACAAGACACGTTGTTTGATGTGTTGCACACCATTGTGGTTTAAGGCGTTGGACTTTGGAGCAGAGTTCTTATCCTTAATAGCCCAACTTCGGAAATATTGTGTGGTAAACATTGCTTGAGTGCTATGTTTCCTCTATTATTGTTTAGGTTTAATGCAGTCGTTGGATTTTTGTTTTCATTTTCATGACAATTGATTGCATAGGTTTTTATCGCCATTTTTACCTAGGTTTCTCATTTCTACTTGGAAATTTGAGGACATATATTTATCAAATAGCTTCCCCCTCGCACTTCTCCTTGCCCCTCAATTTCTCTTAAAAATATGAATCCACAGTGTGATCCTCATTTGCCTTAAAATTTGGAACACCAGAGGTAATTTTCAATTGTCATCATGCCATATTCATACAAACTGATCATAAAATTTTGATGGGGTACATGTAAATTTTTCATTTGGCGGTAACAATTGGGTAAACTATTCTTGAGCCAGAAGTGCCAAAACCCCAATATACTATCTTTGGAGGGCACCTCTCCACGCATCCCCAAAATAAAATTTCCAGTGATATCACCAAATCCATTTTTGTAGCATGAGGTAATAACTGTTTGGTGTGTTATGTATTCTTGATTCTTTGGTGCATGTTATTGTTAAGTATGACACGTTTATTGGAAACCAATTCACTCCTGGGAATGCAAAGTGACCATAACTTAATTATAGAGCATGCCTAAATGTAAATGGGAGGACTTAAGTTTGAGTGTTCGTCCAGAAAATAACAAGATTGTCTCCTTCACTCTCCCCGTTCCTTTTACAAACTGTAGATATGTATTGTATCTTCTATATGAACTTTTTCTTTATTTGTATCTTCTTTTTCCACCCTGTTTCCCCTTTTATTTTGGTTATTAGCATAGACATTAATATAAATTTCAATTTCTTTCCTTCTGTAAATTTGGTTGTAGATTGTAATGAATTTCTCAAATGATGACAATTTTTTACTGCCAGAATACATGTGTGCCTATGTATCATGCTTTTTCAGATAGGAAGGGGTCCGTAATGAGTTTTGATTCAAAATGATACTACAATCAGCGATATCTTATGCCAATTTAAGTGTACAGCGGTAATAATCTCTATTGTATTCTCAATGCTCTAATTTGTTTTATTGGATCTGCAAGTAAATTAGATGCTTTTAGTAGTTGTTAATGGATTTAAGTTGTTTGGTACATGGTTTTGTTGAATCAACTGTATTTTGATATTAAACAGAGGAGGACAATACTATAGCAAATTTTCTCCAAGGTGTAGGCCTTGGGTGTACTGTTTACAATGGACATTATTTGGGACTGAGGGATGTTATCAGAGTTAAAGATGGAGATGAAATTGATATAGGCGCTACACTTCACCATAAATATGTATCCTCTTTGTTAAGTTTATATACAATAGTGTATAGAATGTTAAGGATTTTGAAGGTTTCTTAGTACATTCGATTGAAAATAACTTTTGGATGATTTGGGTGTATGAATTTATATAGAATGTTGTCAAGTTCAATCTTCAATATTTCATATATTATTAATTTCTAAGCATTTTCCTTGACTGTTAGATGCAGACTATTGTACTTAATTTACCCAATGGTGATGGCAATTACAATCAGGTGGTTAGAGGAAAGGTGGGGCAATTTGATGTCTCTTTAGCTGAAGCATGGCCAGGGACGTCTTTGCTTCCATCATCTCCTGCACAAAAATTGGTTCTCCTTAGGCCATGCCAATTTTGATTGTGCCTCCTACTAGAAATGATGTAGACATTGAACAAAGAATATTATTATACAGGATAAGAATAAACTTGTATGGTAAATTAAATATATAAGTTTTTCGGTTTATCATCTGTGTGTATTTGATGTAACTCACATCCACACAACCCTTTACCCTGAATCTGAAAATGATATCCCAATACCCATCTCCATTTCCATTTTTGTACACATAGCCATGCCTCCTCGTGACTATGGTTATGATTTTTATATGGTAAGAGAATACTTGGCCAAATAAAATTTGGTAAAAAAGGGATTCTTCAAATTAAAAGTGGCATTGACTGGACAAATATTGATGATAACTGGCATTTAGATTCTCCAGTGCATAAATTTATTTCAAGGCCCAAAATCATTATGACAAGCAATCCAAATTCTTTGGAAGGACTACACTTTCAGAGTTCAGGTTGGAAAGTATAATTTCTTATTACACTATTTTACCCAATTTGATAGAGAATGACCAATGAATATAATATTGTTCCTTTGTTGGTTCCCCATGTAATGCATGTCTGATTTAATTAAGAATATGTATGAAACTATCCTTTCTTTGGCCCTTGTTTTACAACAATATGTTTCTTGGAAAGTTGTTTTTTTAGAGTGGAGCGTTATGTGATTCTTTTATTTTATTTTCTTTATGCTTTAAGTGATATACATTTATATGGTTTGGTCTGTCACAACGATTTTGTATGGGAAAGGTTTAATAGTAATTCTAAAATAGAGGTGTAAAGGAAGTCTTCTTGAATTTTTGTTCAAGTTTTATATCCATTTTTGAAAGCCTATTTGATATTTTGGGTAAAACAATTGTCTTGTCCACATATCATAGTAAAATTGTCTTGTCCATATACCATAATGAAATTGACATATGATTTTTTGGTATATTTTCTCAAGTAACTGTCAATATACCATATGCCAGTAGTGGTTTTGAGGCTTTGCTTGCCTATAAATCTATTTCAGAGCGAGCATTTAGATCGTCACCTATATATTAGATTAAACACAATCAGCTGCATATTGAATTTGAAATTTCAATTGTATACTTGAATGCTTTTCTTTTCCTGGATGTTGTATTGTTTAAACCATCCACATTGTGATTGTTTTATTGCATGTTTTCTATTTTTATATCTTTGGTTCTTTTGATTCTGTAACTTATTTTTATACAAGGGAATACATTGTTCATATTAGAATTGCTTGCAAAATATGGCAACCATAGTTTTTATCTGGAATGAATCATCTCAGTTGGACTGTTGTTATTCTTATAGATAGAATGCCTTGTTGAAATTTGAACATTTATTTCAAATTTGTATTTGTTTGTGCTGATTTAATAGATACTTTATTTCCTCTCACACAAATGCAACAAATATGAAGTTTTCATATGAAGTGTTGCATTTAGTCTTGTTTTATTGGAAAGTTGATTGAGTCTTGTCCATTTGTTTACATTCATAACACAAAGTGTATGCTCATTGAATAAAAATTATACATTTGAAGCATAAAGCATTTGCAAATCATACAGTTGAGCTTTGAAACTAAAGCCCTGATTGTTATTGTTTAGCCCTGCAAATTTGTTTTCTCTTATTCTCGCATGGGCACAAAGTATTACTCAAAATATGATTATGATTAGCAAGGTACTCATTATGACTTGATATAAAAAAATTCATTTCTGTAGGTACTAAGATATATTAGGAAATGCTAGTGAAAGAATTGGCCAACCATTTTGGTGCAAACTATTTATATTTGACATCAATCCAATGCACACGATAAGTATTATTATATTAAACATTCATATTGTTATTATTGTAAGTTGATCAAGCTCTCAAGATTTTATCATAAATTTTTATGTATGCATTAAAGGTTTGATTCCATATCTAATTTTTTAGCCGAGTCGAATTCATCTTGATATGCTATCTTACTAATGGTTTGATAGTTTTACAGTAAACATTATGATATTTATATCTAGAATAAACTCTTTTTCATCCTTTAATTCCTTTGAAGAAGACCCAAAACATTGGAATTCAAAGGATGAAACACATTCCTTGATGAAGACCCAAAATGTCTTTTCATCAACCCTAAATTAACATAATTTTCTCTTATTTTTATATAAAAATATACAGTAGACTTTAATATAAATTTAGGGGCTAAAATTCATGATATAGTTTTATGTAGTGTGGTTCATGCAGGTATTTCATTCCCACCATTTTATTTCCAGATTTCATTCATGTCTTTTCCTTATCTAACAACTTAAACACTGCCCAATTTAAATTATTAACGGTGATGATAAAATACAATAACTCTATTTTTATGGTAGTCACTATGTTGCTACCATCGAGATGCCCTGTAACACATTGTTAACTCTTTATCACATCTTGACCATCATATCATCTACAAATCTTAACCATCATCTCCTTGTTATGTGCCACGAATGAACATATGGGTTTTAAATTTCTATATATAAAATTATTTTATGTAGTTTGTTTGCTTTATCATGTTGAATCCATGATTATTTACTTGTCACATGTTCATTACCAACTTTCCATTCATGTCCTCATGAAGTATCTCAAAAAAATAATGTTGCCCAATCAAAAACCTTGAATTTTCAACCTCGATTGACAAATATTTTATACTTTTCGCTCATATCACAAGTCAATGTACAAGCTTAGTTATTGATGGATTTTTGTACATCAATTGTTCCCTGCATTTTCTAGAAATCACAACTTTAATCAGGGGCTACAAAGTGGTCCAAGAAACAAGCATCGTGGCTGGGTTTTGAATCAACAACCTTTTGGAATTCCCTATTTTTTTGGACCCTTCAAGCTCACGTAATTAGTTCAAGCGACATCTCAACTATAAAGTTGAGCTCATACATTACATATTTCTTGGGGAGGAATAATCTCAGCCATGGAAAAGGTGTGGGCCATGCATGTGGTTACTTTCCCGGTCCAATCAAAATCCTCACCAACCCACACATGTCCCTTTTTTGTCGGTGATTGTAGAATGACGATACCATCACGATTTTTGATGAGTAGAACTCGCGCAAGACGTCACTAAATTTGGAAGTTACTTTCACTCCACATCTTCCTTTTTATAAATGTAAGCGCTAAATATGTTTCTACCACTCAATACATTTAAAAAAAATATCTCTAGAGAGAGAGATTCACATTGTCTTAAACAATACCCTTGGTTTCTTTCAAAAAATTGATATAAATGTCATTGTGTTGTTGGACGGTTGAGTTTCACATTGTTTCCCCTTTCCATTTTTGCCACCCTCACACTTCTCCACCCTCTAACCCCTTCTTCTTCACCCCTCTTCCTCTCTTGTTTGAATCTTTTAAAAGATCCCTTAAACGTTTCTATTATACATTTCACGTACGATTGCTAGTTTTAACAAAGACATATTAATATAGATTAACTATTCTAGGAATATAATGTCTATTTATTTTCTATGTTCATACATACATACATACATACATACATACATACATTATTATGACAACATACAATATACAATTTTATAATTGGTAAAGTCTTATGCACTCATATGGAACATGCAAATGCAAGAGGATGTAATCATTTGTTTCTTTAGCACCATATTCATTCACACCAATATTTGTGTCTGCCATGGTTTGGCTGCCCGAAAACAATTTTTCATTTCATTGTGGTTGATAAATGGTAGTTTAATAATCTGAATGTGTTTCTTGAGTATATTGTTTGATGGAAAATGAGCACAAAAAAATAACAATAATACTAATTGTAAGGAAATGGATGAAAAGGATATGCCGATAATGAAAAGAGCTAGACTTTTTAAACTAGAAAATATGATGGTTAGTAGATTATTATATTTTGAAATTTTCAATAATGGTGTTCTTTAGGTTACTAGTTCCTTTTCAAAGATATTTAATGGTTTTAGTAAAATTTTCAAATGCTTCTCCTCTACATCTATCACTATTTTCTTGAATCTAATTATTGACAAAGAACATTTGTCTACAATATGATTAAAATTTTTACTGCGTTATATATGATGTATTTTGATTTTATTTTTTCGAGATGAAATTTTTATTTAGTCTAAACTTTTGGTTTTGAGGCATGCTTCTATATCACCTATTTTTTTGTAAATTATCTTCTCTCATTTCATTTGTTGATATTATATAAGATCCTATTCAATTTTTTTTCACATAAATCATACTTCGTAATCCTCCCAATATGTAAGAAATTAAAAATGCGTAAGAATCAAAATGGAAAATAGGAAGTTCAACAATTAAAATAATTGTGCAATTTAAGCGTTATTTATTCATTTTATTTTCCCCCTTATGATAGTATATATGGTGAAGAAACCTTCCAAATTTTATTTCGAAATAATGTTTCAAAATCATATTTATCTCGGATAAATTGAATTCTTTGTGACAAATCGGAAGCAATATAAAAAGTTGTTAACAATAACTTCACTGCGACATATAAAGAGTTTTAGTAGAGTGCTCTTAGACACTCAACCCATGTCATGATGTTTCTTTGGGCTGTATGGGGAAGATAAGGTAAGAAATCACAACATAAACAAAACATGTTGAAGATGTGCAGTCTAACTGCAAGATGAAGTGGCAGTTTGCTTTTTTCTTGCTTTTGGGAGGAATGCATGGCCATGGATAAAAATAGCATTGTCTTATTAATAGATGGGAGTTGTTATTTTTATGTTTATTTTATTTATATGCATGTCTTATTTATAAGCATGCTATATTTAGGTTGCTTGTGGTTGAAGAAAAATTTTACAAAGAGGTGCACAAGTTATATATATGTGCATGGATTTACTCTTTAATATATGAAAAAGAGAGAATTGTATTGTATTCCTCTAGACTAAATAAAGGAGAAGGCTGGCTTGTTTCTGGTGGATGTAGCCCACATTGGGTGAACCACGTTAAATCTTGGGTTTATCTTGTGATTGCATGTTTATATTATTTCTATTTTAATTCCATTTTATTACTCATCGTGTTTCAATCCTAAAAGCTGGTACAAGAGCAAGATTTTGTTTTGGCAAAAAAATATCACAGGAGGGTTTCTTGTTTGAGTGGGAGCAATGACAAAAGATAGCAAGTTCAAGGTTGAGAAGTTTAACAGCCATAACTTTCAGCTATAGAAGATGTAGGTGGAGGACTACCTATATCAGAAGGATCTTTATCTACCATTGAAAGGGAAAGCTTTAAAGTTGTCAGCTATGAAAGATGAAGAATGAGATGTTCTTGATCGGAAGGCACTAGGAATGATATGATTGTGCTGAAAACTATGGTAGTTTTCAATATTTCTACGGAAAATACAACAACAGATCTAATCTAAAAAAATTGGGAAAATTGTATGAAAAACCCTCGGCCTCTAATAATGCATATCTCATGAAAAGTTTGTTTAATATGAAGATGTCGATAGTGATTCAATAAATGATCATTTGAATGAATTCAAAACAGCTTACTAATCAATTAAACTCGGCGGAGTAAGTTTTGATGATGAAGTTAGGGCTCTTTTGATTTTGTGCTCATTTCCTGAAAGTTGGAATACTTTGGTTATGGCTGTGAGTAATTTTGTTTCTGGTTCAAACACTTTAAAGTTTGATGATGTTATTGGTGTGATTCTTAGTGAAGAGATGAGAAGAAAAAGCATAGGTGATTCATCTGTAATGATTTGAGTGTAGAGAACAGGGGAAGATAGAAGGAAAAAATAAAAGGTCTTGGACACCGTGGAAGGTCTAAGAAGGGAAGATCTAAATCTAGAAGCAGGATGGTATGTTGGAATTGTGGAAAAATGGGACATGCAAAGAAAGATTATTGGTCTTTAAAATCAAGGAAAGATCAACAAGAAGGGAGAAAAGAGGCAAACGTAACAGGTGATGTGTTACAAGATGCTCTTATTCTTTCTTTAGATAGTAAATCAGAATCTTGGGTTTTAGATTCTGGTGCTTCATTTCATGCAACTCCTCATAGACAATATTTTCAAGATTATGTTCAAGGGAATTTTGGGCAAGGTATATCTTGGTGATGATGAGCCATGTAACATTGTTAGAAAAGGCAATGTTCATGTTAAATTGCATAATGGTAACACTTGGGTGTTGAAGAATGTCAAGCATGTTCCTAGCTTGAGGAGGAATCTAATTTCTACAGGGAAATTAGGAGATGATGGTTGTATGGTTATATTTACAACAGATTCTTGGAAAGTTACCAAGGGTTCTCTTGTGGTAGCAAGAGGTAAGAAAGTAGGTACTTTGTATTTATCCACTATTAGTATTGATCCATCTTCTATTTTAGCTACTACAAGTATAAACACAACTCTATGGCATCACAGACTTGGCCATATGAGTGAGAAGGGGATGAAGATTTTACATTCACAAGGAAAGTTGTCAGATTTGAAAAACATAGACCTGGAATTTTGTGAGCATTGTGTGTATGGGAAAAAAAAGTGTGTGAGATTTCTCAAGGTTGGATCAACCAAGAAGGAGCAAAAGTTAGATCTTGTTCATATGGATGTGTGGGGGTCGGCTCAGGTATCTTCTCTTGGTGGTTCACGGTATTATGTTAATTTTATTGATGATGCTACTAGGAAGGTTTGGGTTTACTGTATAAAGAAGAAATCTGATGTATTTAATACCTTCAAGAAGTGGAAAGCTTTGGTTGAGAATGAAACATGTTTGAAGTTGAAGTGTCTCAGATCAGATAATGGTGGAGAGTACTGCAGCAATGAATTTAATAACTATTGTTCACATAATGGAATCCATAGGGTGAAGATAGTTCCTAGAACACCACAACATAATGGTGTGTCAGAAAGAATGAACATGAATATCATGGAGTGTGTAAGGAGCATGAGATTTCATGCTTTGGATTTCCCTTACAGATTTGGGTAGATGTAGATACTAGTTTTTACTTGATAAACAAAGGACTTTCAAGTGCTTTGGAAGGTGGAGTGCTCAAGGAGGCTTGGATCGGTAAGGAGGTAAACTATTATTTTTGAAAGTTTTGGTTGTGAAGCATTTGCACACATTGATAAAGAGAATAAGAACAAGCTATAATCTAATTCAAACAAATGTACTTTCATTGGATATTGCACTGATGATTTTGGATTCCGGTTGTGGAGTTTGGATGAGAAGAAAATCATTAGGAGTAGGGATATTATTTTCAATGAAAGGGTTATGTACAGGGAACAACTACAGGATAAGAAGCTAGAAAATTATGAGTATGTAGCACTTGATGAGATAAAAGATAGAGAAGTTCTCAAAGGACTGGAAAATCAACAATTTGGCATCAATCCTGGCACAGTCGGTGTTGATTATGTAGATCAAAATAAACAAGAATAGCAAGGGCCTCAAAATCTAGAAAATATTGTTAGACGTTCTACTAGGGTAAGTAAATCTCCGCACAATTATCTTTGTATGAACTTTACTATTTTTATTGATAGATAGTAGAGAACTATAAAGTTTTGAAGAAGCAATGTAGGTAGAAACACAGAAAAAGTGGGAGTATGGTATGGATGAGGAGATGCACTCCTTAGATCACAACCAAACTTGGGATCTGGTTCAGTTGCCTACAAGAAAGAGTATTGCAGAACAAGTGGGTTTACAGGTTGAAATAAGAAGAAGATGACAAAAATAGGTACAAGGTGAGACTTGGTGTGAATCAATTTGCATATGAAAGAAATATAGAATTTCATGAAATTTTCTCTCCTGTTGTTAAAATGACTTCCATTAGAATTGTTTTAAGTTTGGTAGTGTGGAAGATTTGCATCTTGAACAATTAGATGTAAAGACTTCTTTTCTTCATGGTGATTTGGAGGAAGAAATATATATGGAGCAGCCACATGGATATGAAGTCAGGGGGAAGGAAAATTTGGTGTGCATATTGAAGAAGATCTTGTATGGCCTTAAGCAAGCTCCAAGGAAGTGGTATTTGAGATTTGACAGGTTCATGATAGAACAAGGTTACTCTAGATGTCATTCTGATCACTGTGTTTATTTTAAGAGACTAGATAATGACACTTATATTATCTTGTTGTTGTATGTGGATGACATGCTTGTGGCAGGGTCAAACTTGCAGGATATAAATGAGCTAAAGAGACAGTTAGCCAATACATTTTCCATGAAGGATTTAGGTGAAACAAATAAATTTTTTGGCATGAGAATCAATAGAGACAGAAAGAGTAAATTACTGACTTTGTCTCAAGAAGAGTATGTGAACAAGGTGTTGGACATGATTAGGATGCAAGATATAAAACCAACAAGTACACCATTGATAGGGAACTTCAAGTTGAGTAAAGAACAATGTCCTAAAACACATGAAGAGATTGAATATATGTCTAGAGTTCTATATGCTTCAGCAGTTGGAAGTTTGATGTATGCTATGGTATACACAAGACCAGACATTTCCCATGTAGTGGGAGTTGTCGTGAAAGAAACATTAGAAATCCAAGAAAGGAGCACTGGAATGTAGTCTAGTGGATTCTTAGATACTTGAGAGGGACTAGTAGCAGGCAGTTGTGCTATGGAGGGTCAGAGGTTTCTTTACACGGATATGTTGATGCAAACATGGCTAGAGATTTGGATGGTAGGAGGAGCACCACAGGTTATGTATTCACTATTGGTGGCATGAAAATTAGTTGGATTTATAAACTACAGAAGATTGTTTCCTTGTCTACTAAAGAGGCAGAGTATGTTGCTACTACAGAAGCAAGCAAGGAGATGATATGGATGCAACGGTTCATGGAAGAGTTGGGAAAGAAGCAGGAGGATTACAGGTTATTCAGTGATAGCCAAAGTGTAATTCATCTTGCCAAGAACTCAACATTCCATTTGAGAACCAAACATATACAACTCAGGTATCACTTCATTAGATCAATTTTGGAGGATGGACAATTGATGTTGGAGAAGATCCATACAAGTCAGAATCCTATTGATATGTTGACAAAGGCGGTGAAAAAGAGAAGCTAGAAGGTTGTTTGGCTTCGATAGGTCTTCAAGATTGATCTTGAAAAAGAGAAACAAGCTAGAGAAGAGTCTAAAGATGGGTTGTAACAATGGGTTGCTGCAGTTAGTTTCCAAGCGGGAGATATTTGAAGATGTGGAGTCTAATTGCAAGATGAAGTGACAATTTGCTTTTTCCTTGATTTTGGGAGGAATGCATGGCCATGGATAAAAATAGCATTGTCTTATTAATAGACGAGAGTTGTGATTTTTTATATTTTTCTTATTTATATGCATGTCTTATTTATAAGAATGTTATATTTAGGTTGATTGTGGTTGAAGCAAACTTTTACAAAAAGGTGTGCAAGTTATTCATGCGGAAGCATAACTTGCAGAGACCATAACTTTTGATCCGACTGTTGGATCGTCCTAAAATTTAACGGGGTGGTAGATATACATTAGTAATATGTTGGGGTCAACTTTTCATGCAAGGTTGTGCCCATTTTGGCATGTTTTCGGGCTCGGATGTCTTCATCTAGTGTCCTAAAATTGGTTCCAAATGTTTTTGTCTTTTGACTAGGTCTTATAACTTTAATAAATTTTGTTGTGCTTGTTAGAATAAGTCCAAATTTCTTGTGAGCCATAATTTATGAAGAAATATTTAGCACACAAAAATTTGGGGTCAATTTGAGTTGTTTTGAATTTTAGGGTTTTTGGCATTTTAGGGTTAGTTGGTATTTTAGGGTTTTGGAGTAGTCTTGAAATAAAAGGAGGATTGTAATGATGTAATAGATCAGTGTGAATTCTAGAATGAGAATTAAGCTATTTTGAAACTCTTGGTTTTTATTTGCAAAGTTGTTTATGTGTGATTTTGGAGGTATTTCAACCTCTTGCACTGGATTCACATCAATTGGTATCGAGCCGGATTTTGATCTTGTGGAAATAGTTAAGGTAACGTATCACATTTTTATGTGTAGTTTTACCTCTATTTTATATAATCATGGCTAGACACGGGAGGGAGGTTATGCCTAGATGAATAGGCATATGCAGGAGCTACAGAGACAAGTTGTTGAGCTCACAAGAGAAGTTACCCGCCTTAGAAGGAGACATGCAAATGGGGATGCAGACCCAGATAGTGATATTAAAGAAGTACCTCCATTAATGAATGAAGGAGGAGATGAAGAAGAAAATGAGAGAGATGAAGAAACCTTGAATGAGAGACCATTTGAGGAGAGATTGATCAAGGCTTTACAGGGAAAGAATGATGACATCAAGATTAATGTTCCTGATTATGGTGGAGGGTTACGACCAGAGGAGTTGATTGACTAGTTAAATCACATGGAAAAGTTATTTGAGTGGAAAACCATTTCAGAGGAGAAGAAGGTTAAGTTTGCATGCACTAAGTTGTTCGGACATGCATTGATCTTGTGGGATCACCTACAAAATGAAAGACAAAATAAATAGAAAGGGTAAGATCCGAAACTAGAATAAAATGGTAAAGAAGCTAAAAGAAAATTTTCTTCCTATAGATTATGCTCAAACACTCTTTCAAGGTTCCAAAACCTAAGACAAAGGATCTTAGCATTGAGGAGTATACTAATGAATTTTACAAGTTATCAATCAGGGTGGAATAGGGAGAGTTTGAAGAACAAAAGGCTACACAATACATAAATGGGTTGAGTTACACCATACAAGATGAGTTGAGTATGCTCCGGATCCATAGCCTAGATGATGCTTATCAACTTGCATTAAAGGTAGAAGAAAAGAACAAGAGGAATAATTTTAGAAGAGGTGTGAAGAGAGGTCCATCATCATCTCCAATGAGAGGCAGGGGTAGATTTGAATCTACAAAAGGTGAATCCTCTAATACAGAAGGGCATGAAGATTCTGGTCAAAGCCATGGTAACTACCAAATAGGTAGAGGGTTTTAGAGGGGAAGAGGTTATAATGGAGGACGGGGCTGGAATAGCCCCCAAAGGCAATATACATGTTACAGATGTGGTGAAGAGGGGCACAGAGATTTTGAGTGTCTGCACTATCCTACACAAGATAGATGGCAAGGAGAACAACCACGAGTAAATCTGGTTGAAGCTGAAGAGGAAGAAGAAATGGAGGTTACTGCAGACTTGGGTGAAACCCTCATGATAAGGAGGACGATGATTGTCCCAAAGAAGGAGAAAGAACATGATGTTGCTGGAGCTGATTTGTGGCTTAGAAAAAATATTTTCAACAAGATGCACCTCTAAAGGAAAGGTATGCAAAATTATTATTGATGGTGGTAGTTGTGAAAATATGGTTTCAACTATGATGGTTGATAAACTCAATCTAAAATGTGAGAAGCACCCATATCCCTATCGTATATCATGGTTTAAGAAAGGAAATGAAGTAACCATAGATAAAATATGCCTTATAAAGTTTTCAATTGGGAATACCTACAAGGATGAGGTGTGGTGTGATGTTATCCCAATGGATGCATGTCATATATTACTTGGGTAGGCCTTGGCAATATAATAGAAAGGTTACACATGATGGAGGGAAAAATACATATACCTTTTGGAAGGATGGTGTAAAGGTGGTCTTGTTACCCTTCAAGGAAGAAGAGAAGAGTGAGGGCTTATTGGCTACAAAAGAGTTTGTTACAAAAATGGAAGAAGCTAGATGTTGTTATGCACTAATGTCAAAGAAGGTGGAAATAGAAGATTTTAATATACCTTTGCTTGCAAAAAGGTACTAAAAGAATACAAAGATGTCATACTAGATGAGCTACCAGATGGGTTATCTCCAAAGCGAGATATTTAACACCATATTGATTTGATCCCAGGATCGGCCCTTCCAAACTAGGTAGCCTATTGGATGAGTCCGACACAAAGTGAAGAGTTGAATAGACAAGTGATAGATCTAATACAAAAAGGGTTAGTGAGAGAAATCATGAGTCCATGTGCAACTCCACATTATTGACTCCCAAAAAAAGATGGAAACTGGAGAATGTGTGTAGACAGTAGAGCCATAAACAAGATCACAATTAATTATCGGTTCCTAATTCCAAGATTGGATGATATGATGGATGTGCTAGGGGAGCCCAATATTTTAGCAAGATTGACCTGCGGAGTGGATACTACCAGATCCGAATCCGTGAAGGGGATGAATGGAAAAAGGCTTTCAAAACAAAAGATGGATTATATGAGTGGATGGTGATGCCATTTGGGCTATCTAATGCACCCAGTACATTCATAAGGTTGATGAACAGAGTACTTTGAAAATACAATGGTAAGTTTTTTGTTGTCTATTTTGATTATATTTTGATATTCAGTAAGATAGTGGAAGAACACTTGTTACATTTGAGATTGGTGCTAGACTTGTTATGTAAACAAGAGTCTATATGAAAACTTAAAGAAGTGTAAATTTCTTCAGAAGATTCTTGTTTTTGGGATTTTTCATATTAGAGGATGGAGTGATGATGGATGAGGAAAAGTAAAGGTAATTTTGGAATGGCCTATTCCAAGGAATGTGACAGAGGTTCGTAGTTTTCATGGATTGACAACTTTTTATATGAAGTTCATCAAGAATTTTAGTAGCATTGTTGCACCCATAACAGAGTGTACAAAAGGGAGGGAGTTTGTATGGACCAAGGTAACAACAGATAGTTTTGAATTGTTGAAGAAGAAAGTGTCAAAAGCACTGTTTTGGTATTTCTAGATTTTAGCAAGGTCTTCGAGGTTGATTGTGATACCTCACATGTTGGGATGGGAGTTGTGTTGAGTCAAGAAGGATGACCTGTGACATTCTTCGATGAAAAGCTAAATCAATTCGGAGGAAATATTCTATGTATGATGTGGAATTTTATGCTATTGTTTAGGCATTAAGAAACTAGAGACATTACTTGGTGGCAAAGGAGTTTGTACTCTTCACTAACCATGAAGCCTTGAGGTACGTAAACACATAGAAAGAAACTAAATAGTAGGAATGAAAAATGGGTTTCATTTTTGCAAGAATATACTTTTGTTTTAAAGCATAAGTCTAGTAAGAAGAATCAAGTTGCTTTGATGCCTTGAGTAGGCGTGTAGCCCTTTTGACAACAATGGAAAATAAAGTACTAGGGTTTGAGGTAGTTAAGGAATTGTATGAAGGTGATCCAAATTTTGGTGATGTTGTGAGACAACTTAAGGAGCCTATAGTAGGTAGTGATTCTTTTGATTATTTGATACAGATGGTTATTTGTTTAGGGGAAACAATTGTGCATCCTTGCTTTGGTTCAATGAGAGAAAATATTATAAGAGACTTACATAGTGGGGGTTGGATGGACACTTTGGTATAAGTAAGAAAATTTCTCTTGTTGTAGAAAAGTATTATTGGCCAAAGGTAAAGAGGGACATAAGTAGGGTTGTAGCAAGATGTAGAGTGTGTCAAATGGCTAAGGGCCATGCATAAAATACTGGGTTATATATGCCATTACCTATCCTACAGGGGCCATGGGTTGATTTGAGTATGGATTTTGTGTTAGGGCTTCCTAACACACAGCGAGGGAATGATTCTATCTTTGTTGTGGTTGATAGATTCTCTAAGATGGCACATTTCATTTCTTGTAAAAAAACTAATGATGCTTCTAGAATTGTAGATTTGTTTTTTTCAGAAGTGGTTAGATTGCATGGAATTCCAAGAACGATCACTTCAAATCAGGGACACAAAGTTTTTGAGTCACTTTTGGAGGACTCTATGGAAGAAAATGGGGACACAACTATAGTTCAGTAGTGCATATCACCCCCAGACTAATGGGAAAATGGAAGTAGTGAACAAAAGCTTGGGAAATCTCCTACGTTGTATAGTTGGAGAAAATCCAAAACAATGGGACTTAGCTTTACCTCAAGTTAAGTTTTCATATAATAGCTTGGTAAATAGATCAATAGGGAGGTATCCTTTCTAAATTTTATATGGTAGGAATCCCAAGGGGGTCCTAGATCTAATTGTTCTACCCAGTGAAGATGAAACTAGTGATGATGCAGAAGCATTTGTAGAACACATTCTACAACTTTGTAAGATGAAGTGAGGGAAAAGCTAAAAGTGAGTAATGCATAATATAAAACAGCTATAGATACTAGTAGGAGAGTAAGTGTATTTGAAGAAGGATATATGGTGATGGTTCATCTTAGAAAAGAGAGGTTTCCAAAGGGGACATATAATAAACTCAAGTATAAGAAGATTGGGCCATGTAGGATTATGAAGAAAATGAGTGATAATGCCTACAAGGTGGAGCTACCTAAAACTTTTCTATTTCACCATTTTTAATGTTTTTGACTTATATAAGTTTCTAGGTCATGATGAAAATGTTGCGAGGTAGAAGAAATAAACCTGGAAGCAATAGATGCAAAGAAGAAAAAGGAGAGGGTAATGCATGTCTTGGACCAAAAGACAGTCACTACTAGACATGGGAGCTACAACATATATTTGGTACAGTGGGAAGGTTTGCAGAAAGATGAAAATACTTGGATTCTTGAGTGAGAGTTGTGGAAAATTGGCGGTGCAAAATTAGATGAATTCCAATGCGAGAATTAGGCGCCGAATTCTTTTCAACCAGGGGAGAATAATGTGGGAGCATAACTTGTAGAGACCATAACTTTTGATCCGACCATTGGATCGTCTTGAAATTTTATAGGGTGGTAGATATACATTATTACTATGTTAGGGTTAAATGTATTTATAAGGTTGTGCCCATTTTGGCACGTTCTTAGGCTCAGATTCCTTCATCTAGTGTCTTAAAATTGGTCCTAAATGTTTTTTTCTTTTGACTAGGTCTTAGAACTTTAATAACTTTTGTTGTGCTTGTTAGAATAAGTCCAAATTTTGTGTGAGCCCTAATTTATGAAGGCATATTTGTCACGCAAAATTTGGGATCAATTTGAGTTGTTTTGATTTTTAGGGTTTTTGGCATTTTAGGGTTTATTGGTATTTTAGGGTTTTAGAGTAGTCTTGAAATAAAAGGAGGATTGTAATGATGTAATAGATCAGTGTGAATTTCAGAATGAGAAGTAAGCTATTTTGAAACTCCTAGTTTTTATTTGTAAAGTTGTTTATGTGTGATTTTGGAGGTATTTCAACCTCTTGCAGCTGGATTCACATCAGTTATATATATGTGCATGGATTTAATCTTTAGTAATGAAAAAGAGATAATTGTATTATATTCCTTTCGAATGAATAAAGGAGAAGGTTGTTAGTGCATTAGTTAATACATTGTTTATTGTTTAGTTTTAGTTTGGATATAGGCGGTTACCTCCTAACCACATTCTCTATGTATTTATTCACTCCTCATGCATTCAATAAATTATTTAGACATTCTTTCTTGAGCCATCATTGGTATCGAGCCCCTCTTTCTTCCCTTAGTGTGCAAGGAATCGGATCTAGTTTTTTCCATGGAGAATAATCATTGGCGCATAGAAAGCGACCTTGGAAGAAAACAACTTTGCATTTCTTTGTGTGTTGTGCATCAAGGAGAGGTCATGTGGAGATCCAAACAACTCCGCTTTATTTTCCTTTCATTGGAGCCACTGTTTTTTTTTGTTTAGATGTGGACGCATCATTGGCATCATATAAATGTGACCTTCAGTTTTCTTTGAGTTGTTATCATTGCAAATGAGCAGTGATTGATGTGTCTGTCTTGGTGTTTTATTGTATAAAGTATTGACTGGCGGATTATGCAAGTTGATTTTCTCATACATTATGTTATCTTGGCCATCATTACATTAAGATCATAAGAATGGCTATTGGGAGATGCAAATGTGGAAGATATTCATGTTGTCTATAAGGACGTGGTTTTGATTGTTACACTCACAAACGCTCATCGATAAGCATAGAATCCCAAGAAAAGCCAACGTTGGAAGCAAGGAGGTGTTGGGTAGTGAGGAGGTGCTGCTTTGTGTGATGCCAAGGAGCCAAGTGCAAACCCTTCCAGCGTGATTTCCCTAGTAGAGTGCCAAGAGAGCACATACATGTCGCACATTTCCGATGACGAGAGTGTTACGAGCAACCCTTCTGCTGTGTCACCTCTGAGAGCCCAAGAAGACACCACCGACATCTATTTTTCCTTGCTCAACATTGCTAAATCTTCGTCTTATTTGATGAATTGGTGTGTCAAGGATTGTTTGACTATTTTTGGTTCAACGTATGTTGTCAAGCACGCCAAATCCATGAAGAATTGGAGTGCGGCTATGATGCAAATGATGAACGCGAAGTAGAATGCCCACAGGAGCATCTCGTGTCTCACTGCATGAGCTTATAGAGCCCATCTTCATGATAGGTTCCTTCAGTAAGCATTTGTAACTATTTTTGAACAATCAATAAATAAAATATAATTTTGAGTTTTTTTGAAAATGTCAGCACCTCACATTTTGTTGTCGGATGCCCAGTTGCTAAAAGGGCCAAATTTCACCGCATGGAAAACCAAGATGTAAACAATTCTTCAGTTTGAAGATCTTTGGGGGATCATTTCTGGCATGAATGCCCCTCCCACAGATGCTGATCTATTGGCTAAGTATTGAAAGGCCGATGCAAAAGCACTAATTCTTATCACTCTGAGCCTTTCTGATGAGGTTCAACCTCACATTTGGGAAGCAACCACTTCCTCTCAAGCATGGACCGTGTTGTGTACTATCTATGAAGCCAAGAATCTAACGATGATGCTGTATCTTCAGAAAAAGCTTCACATGATGAGTATGCATGATGGAAAATTAGTAGAAGCCTTCTTACGGCGTGTGGCTGAGTTACATGCAAAATTCTACTCTCGGTGAACGGTGGATGACAAGTTGCTAGTCCTGCTCACCTTGTGAGCTCTTCCTTCCTGGTTTCAGACATTGATCACCACATTGACCATCACTCAACAGGAGGTGAGTTTTGCCAAACTAGTGAATTATCTCCAGTAGGAAGAAGCCATTCAAAATGTTCAAGAAGCCTTTGAAGACAAGGCTCTCATCACGAGGCAAAAGCATAGCAACAAGCCTCGGAAAGGGCAATCAGCCCCCAAAATTAAAAGCAACATCCACAGTAGCAACCTTCTGGCCACCGGCCACCCTAGAAGCAGCAGAACAACAAGGTGGATCGATGGTGCCACATTTGCTCCATGGATACGCACACGACTACGAACTATTATTACAATGGTCATAAGTATGGAAACTTTGACCACGGGATATTCCAAGAAATCCCAATGGTGTGCTCGTAATCAGAGGCAGAAGGGTCATATTGCTGCTCAACAGGATGCCACCTCCGATGAAGAGGTTCCAGACACAACTCATCTAGACATTGTCCTAGTCTCACAGACTTTACAGCCGTCAGAAAGTGTCTGGTTGATTGATTCGGGCGCCAGCAAACACATGACTGGCAATAAGAAGTTGTTCCATACCCTGAGTGACCAGCCCACTGGAGATCGGATCACCATCGCAGATAATCAGGAGTATATTGTAGCGGGGATTGGTGATGTCATCATTCCTCTTGGGACATGAAGATGTACACTCATGAAGGTGCTATATGTTCTAGGTTTGACCTCAAATCTCTTGTCTGTGAGTCAACTTCTTAATCATCGAATGCAGGTTGAATTCTTTGTTGAGAAAGGGGTCAAGTCCTGCATCATTTCCCAGGGAGACTTAGTAATTTCTCGAGCATTTATGAAGGGCCGTCTATTTGCACTGGATGTGGTCACTTCATCTAACATTGCTCTCTCTGCTTCAACGGTGGAGTCCACTGCACTATGGCACTTTTGATATGGTCATCTTTCTACCGTAGGGCTCTACATCAACTCAGTGCCAAGGAAATGGTAAGAGGGCTTCCTCCACTCTCCCATTCCTTACCTGTTTGCTCGAGATGTCTTGTAGGAAAACAACACAAAGGTCCATTCAAATAGAGCTCTTATCATTCTACGGAGCATCTTCAGGTTGTACACACTGATCTGTGTGGACCCCTGCCAACTAGCTTCCAAGGTTTTGAATACTTCCATCTCATCATTGATGATTACTCATGGAAAATGTGGGTATATTTTCTCTGGAAGAAGAGTGAGGCATTTGCCAATTTCCAAACCTTTTACCAGCAAGCCACCAGGCAAGTCTGGGAAGCCTCTCCTTCTCCTCTACTCAGATCGAGGGGGAATTTGTATCGAAGAAGTTCTTAGCATACCTGAAGCAACATGGCATTCAACAACATCTGACTGCACCCTACACGCCCCAATAGAATGGGATTTCCGAGCGACACAATAGGACTATCATGGAGATGGCTCATTGTATGCTCTCCACCACCAAGTTGGAGGATCAGTTTTGGGCAGAAGCAGTCCAGACAACAGTGTATCTACTCAACCGGGCACCCACGAAGATCTTGTAGAACAGACACCGGAAGAGGTATGGACTGGTCGTAAACCTTCTATCCATCATTTGAGATTTTTGGTTGTACTACATATATGCATGTTCCAGATGAGAAAAGGAAGAAGATCAATCCAAAGACACTGCCATGTCTTTTCTTGGGGTATAGTACTACCTCAAAGGCATATCATCTCATGGATCCTGAGACGAAGAAGATCTACGAGAGTCAAGATGTGGTGTGTGATGAGTCATCCTTTGACTCCCTACCACACAATGGAGACCAGATACTGACCTCATCACATAGATTGCTCACACATCCAGATGATGGGCAAGATGATTCTTCTCAGAGAGAAGAAGAGCTGAGTGGAGACTTGTTCGTTGATCTAGGCACACTAGAAAACACATCTTCACATCAGTAGCAATAGTAGCACCAATGTCTGAAATGGGTCCAGAATACTATTAGGGATGCACACCTAAACTCACTTCCAAGTACTTCTACGGGAGTCAGAACACAAAGTCAAGCCAGACATGAGGTAAATTTTGCACTCATGAGTTCAGTTGTTGATAGCACCAAACCTGACACTTGTTTGTGAGGCATTAGACCAACCACAGTGGAAATAGGCTATGGATGCTTGAATATGATTCCCTACTTTAGAATCGGACGTGGGAACTTATCGATCTACCTCCAGGTAAGAAATCCATTGGCTACAAATGGATTTTCAAAACAAAATATAAGGAATATGGTTCAATCGACAAACACAAAGCACGACTTATTGCAAAGGGTTATGCTCAGCAAGAAGGAATTGACTATGATGAGACCTTTGCACCCACTGCAAATATCAAAACCATCAGAGTTGTCTGTGCACTAGCAGCACAAAATGGATGGAAACTTTAGCAGATGGATGTCAAGAGTGCTTTTCTGAATGGTGATCTCAAAGAAGAAGTATACATGGCCCAACCTGAAGGGTTTGTAGATGAGCATCAACCACACAAGGTATGTCATCTGATAAAGTCACTTTATGGACTCAAACAAGCACCTAGGGCATGGTATATAAAAATTGATAATCACCTATTACAACATGGATTCACTCGTAGCCCCTCAGATACAAATTTGTATATCAAGAAGGTAGGAAAAGAGATTGTTATTTTGGTTTTGTACGTAGATGATCTTGTGATCACATGAAGTTCTAACAATCTTGTGGATGATGTAAAGAATGATCTGAAGAAATCCTTTGACATGACTAATTTGGGGCTACTTCACTACTGTCTTGGCTTAGAGATATGGTAGAAGAAGAATCATATCTTCGTCTCCTAGATGAAATATGCCAAGACACTCCTAGAGAAGTATGGAATGTCAAATTATAAACCAATGTCCACACCTATGGAAAAAGGTTTACAATTATCTAGATTCCAGGATTCACCATAGGTAGATGGCACTCACTATAGGTAGCTTGTGGGGAGTCTCATTTACTTGACTTATACTAGGCCATATCTTTGCTTTGCAGTGAGCTATCTCACCAGATTTATGTAGGAGCCGAAGAAATGTCATTGGATAGCAGCAAAGCATGTGTTGAGATACGTTCGAGGTATAGGTGACTTTGGTCATCAGGTACTGATTGAATTTGGTCTAGAGTATTAGAAGAACACTCAGTTCTTCTTACAAGGATATATAGACTCAGACTATGTAGGATCCGTTGATGACAGGAATTCCACTTCAGGATATGTTTTTCATCTCAGATCTTGGACCTATCTCGTGGATTAGCAAGAATCAAATTATTGTTGTTCTCTCATCCACTGAGGCTAAATACCACTCTGCACGAGGAGCTGTGTGTGAAGTGATTTGGTTACATTACATTCTTACAGATATAGGGATTCCTAAAGAGAAACCTCCCATCATTCACTGCGACAATCAAGGTGTGTTGAAGCTTGTAAAGAATCCTATTTTTCATGAATGAACAAAACATATTGAGGTCGAATGTCACTACATTCGTGAACAAGTCTTGAACCACCAAATTCAGCTCTAGTACTTGCCCTCTACTGATTTTCAGGTTGTAGATATTCTCACCAAGCCTCTCGACAAGGTGAAGTTTGATTTGTTTAGGGGGTACATATGTAGAAACAATGTATTAAGGGGGAATGTTAGCGCATTAGTTAATACATTGTTTATTGTTTAGCTTTAGTTTGGATACAGTGCGGTTACCTCCTAACCGCATTCTCTATGTATTTATTCACTCCTCAGGCATTCAATAAATTATTTAGACATTCTTTATTGAGCCATCAAAGGTTGACTTGTTTCGGTGGATGTAGCCCACATTGGGTGAACCACGTTAAATCTTTGGTTTATCTTGTGATTGCATGCTATATTATTTCTATTTTAATTTCATTTTATTGCTCATCTATGTTTCGATCCTAACAAAACAATTTAAATATAAAAGGTATATTCGGATGAAATTTAAATAGGATTGAGGTGTGAATTTATAATAGTGAAAATGTCTAGATATTGATACTAAAATTGAATTGTACACTTATACTACCTATACTTTTATTTTGGTGGATCTCGATACCATGTTTGATATCTTGAATTCTATGGAACTTAGGGTTTTAGATAGGATTTGGAACCAACCATTGGACTATGAAGGGTTACCTTTCAAATGTAGAAAATGCTTTGCTTTGGGTCACTTAGCCTCATAATCTAAAAGTGTGAAACACGAAGTGAATGATTTTTTTTTTGGTGGAATGATTCCCAACCCAGTATGTTGGTTGTGGGGAGTGATCCCGATGATTTTGGAGGATTCAAAGATAAAAGAAGGTGAGATTCAACATATGGAGGGAATATTCGTTTCCCCTCTGTTTTGGGGTTAATGGTTCAAATTCTTTACAACATGCATATGAGTATCGTTCCCTTTGGGTTCGACCTCTGGTTTCATTAAAACAGTAACTTGAATAAGGATTCAATTGTTGTTATTAAGGATATTTTAGAAATTATGTCACCAATCCACCTAATGAAAACACAAATCCTAATAGGAGGGAGGATTGGATGATTGTGAAAAGAAAAAAGAAAGGAAAAACTTTAAATGTTTCATTGAAAATGATCTTAATATCCCATGGAATTGTGTCTCATGGGTAATCCACCCTTTGTTTCTGGTTATGTTTGGTTTTGGAGTGTTTCTTGAGGTTGGTAGAGTATGTTTGACTAGCCTCTCTAATCAATGTTCTCTTACGTCCTATCCATGGCATTTTGGGGGAGTTTTTGTTTGTTTTGTTTCATGTCTAGGACTCTACTTCTCTTGGTTTCATGTTTGTGCTTTGACGCCTATCTTTCAGTTGTACAGGTTCTTGATCCCTTCAAAATCACTCTTTTTACCTTATCCAAAAAAATTACAATGACTTTAATAGATTTTAAATTAGTGGGGAAAACACCCATTTTACAAAATATAGCATGCACCATACACATATGTACAAAATTGTACATATGAAAGAAATTAAATTTGACATATTTTTTTATATTATGTCTTTTTATATTTTTAGATTTGATATATCCATATAATCAATATGATACATCTTATTAAAAAAATCTAAATTATGATTTAAAAAAATAATGTTTGGGGCTTCATATGACATATACATAATATGTAAATTTGAAATCACTTGTCTATTATTTATCTATTATAATAAAGGAAATAGGGTGTGGAAGAAGGTAGTGATGGAAGTCACCCTTTGGCTTCCTTTACACCTAAAGGAACTATTAATTTGAGATGATTATAAGGACATTGATGTCACTTTCAAAAGAATATTTAAATTATATTCTTAATTATGTGGTATTTTTAAATTTAAATCATGTGCCCATTTAGACGAATAAAATATAAATAAATCATGCATTGATTTATCATTATATTGTAAATATTTAAATATATATCTAGTTCTTTAGTATTATTTTATCTTGTTTATTTGAACGGTACTTTATGCATTTATCATTTATCTATTTTTATTGAATTTAATATTTAATTATTTAAATAATACTCAACACATATAAAATAAAATTTAAATAATATTTTCAAACCATTCTCATAATATATTGATGCAAGAGAATCTAAGGTTGAGAGAAATTCTACGTGCAAGTTTTGGCCAAGTATTGGATAGGAAATGTGTGATGAGCATAAAGGGAAAAGTGCATGGAATGGGGGATCAAAAAGTCTCTTAAGTGACCACTTTATTTTTAATTTAGCATGTCTATGCTTTACATTTGATAATTTAATAAAAAAATAATCATCATGTTTGCAATCTAGTTGCTAAATTGATTTATTTTTAAATGATGGAGATTAAGAAGGTCGGATCAGTGTGCACACAAAATGGTCTATTTTTGTGTCAAAAATATAATATAGTGTATCTTTTTGCACCTCTCTATTTTTTTTTATGTAAAAAATTTTACAAATATATTTGGTAGAAAGTTAGCTAATATCATGTTTTGGGAACCACTATTTCTTTTGTTTTTCAACGAAATTATTAGGTCTTAATAATTTTCAAAGTCGACACATCTCAAAAATAAAATAAGCGGTGTATGTCCCCTAACATTGATAAAAAAATCAAAATCAATTTTTTTAATATGTGTAGAATGGAGCATATATCATGTTGATGTAATTTATAAAAAAAAGATGAGTGCATAAAAATACGTAGAAAAAATAATAAATGTGTTTTGGAAAAAAATAATGACACTAATATTAGAAATTAAGAATAAAAACCTTAAACTATTTGGATTTTACAAAGAAATACATTTTCATAAATTTAAAAAAGATGTACGTCACATAGTCATATTTTTTGGAATATTGTCTTTAAAATTTTGAAAAATGGTACATACACTCGATATCCTTATCCTTTTTGGAAAAAAAGATTAATCATGAAATAGAAAGTCCAACCATTAGGCTTTAATAGCCAAAGGGTGGGTGGTTTCCAAGCCAAATTTAAAAAACACTAGCCTTATAGCACAATCATGTTATGATCTCAATGTAAAAATATTATTACATATTAAAAATGTACTCACATTGTAAGACAAGTAAGTTTTAATGTGAGCATATTATGCAATGTAATAAAAAATAACCTATTCACATTGTCTCAACCATGTTTTTGGCCACTTTTTTGTCACTGATTTCCATGCACATTCCCAAGGGTGAAGCAAGGAGGTACGGAAATAACATTTTAGAGATTGCACATAATTGTTAGTGAATGAATAATGAATGGGGAACTTTATGAAGAGAAAGGCATGGAGGGTACACATAGGAGTTGAAGAGGGACATGTGAGAGTTTTTGTGGAGAAAGAAACAAAGACTAATTCATGATAGGAAGCATTGAGTAACATGCATAATATTCTTGGTGTAGGTACGATGCATAAGTATGTGCTTTATAGGTTTTGGAGGGTTGAGAAAATGTTTCATGTAAGGGTGTGAGAAGCACATGTGAATCACTTGTTGAGTTCTGAAGACATGTTGGTGAAATGACAGGGGAACATGTGTGAATCATAGAAGAAGGATAACAAATCAACTACTAGGCATGGGAGAAATGACCCTTATATAGCAAAGTAGCTTGAGGCTTTGAATAGACCGATTCAAAAGTGGACCGAGTGAAAAATTAAGGAATCATCCAAAGATGTTATCCCACCATCAATATAAATTCAAATGAAATGTAAAGTGGGAATGTGTGTGGTATAATATAGGATTATCTCCTCTTATAGAGAGGTTGTTGAATGGGTAGAGAGCATTTAGTAGAGGTGGACCATAAGGATTCAATATCAAGAAGTTTATGATGATTATGATAAGAATATTATGTTTGCATCATCATAAATGGCTAGTGAAGATAGAATTTATGTAAAATCTAGTTAAGGGAAAGAGTGCATTGATAATTTGAAAATTGTGATGGATTATATTGAGAGGAATGATAAGTGAAATATTATTTAGCCAATGACTAATAAAGATATCATTCGAACAAAATGGGTCTTGCTACATTGGTGACATGTTTTTTTACCAATTGAGATTCGACCAATCAGTGTATATGGTAAAACAAACCCCTTGTGTTTTGGAAAAAATAATATGGGGTCTTATACGCAACCTAAAAATTAAATGGTGAAATATGGAAACGTGAAAATCCTCCAGATGATGAAGAAAATCTTCTCCAAAGTAAAAATTAAGTCCATATCTTTCACCTGTTATGACCTATTTTATCCATATTCTCAAAATTTGTGAGTTAATTCTCTTCAGTGAGTCACCTTTTTCCATTTTGTGCTTCTTCTTTAGTGTTTGTTGCATATTCGTCAAATTTTCTAGATTGACATGATCCTTTCACCTTAAATTTGAGAGTTAAAACACTTGTTTTTCAATGCGTGTTTAGATTTCGGGAGTGATTTTCTCATTCGTTTCTCAACCATTGTGCCTAATTTTAGGCTCATTGGATTCAGATTGGAATTCCCTTCTTGTTTTACTATGTTTAGAATGTTAACTTGCTATTGTTGTCATGCATTTTCACTTCTTGATAGACATGTGTTGTTAGACTCATTCTTCCCCATTTTTATAAAAGCCAAGATTTTACCCGAATGATGGGTTAGAGTTTTCACATTTTAGATGTAAAGTTATGCTGCTAAAATTTTGAAAGGAATTACATAGATGACTAGTTATTTTATTTTTTCCTTCCTACCATATGTTTTCTGTCACTTTCTTGCAATCAACGAGCCATAACCAATTTTTTCATTGTTACGCTAGTATCTAACATCTTGCACATCCTAGGATCATCTGGATGTCACTTCTGGAGAAGGAAAGAAAGTTGAGGAGACATCAAATGTAACACCACATATGGAATTCTACTAGAGTTAAAATAGTAACCAAGTTGGAGGTGTATTTAAATTTATTTAAGCTTTGTTTAATTGTATTTGTTGCAATAGAAGAAATCCACTGTTTTAATTTGGTATAATCGAAAGATTTCTTTGTTTCATGTAAACAAGTATTGTATATGTATTGTTTACATAAATATACCATTTATATTATCTTCCTTATTTATCCCTATGGATTTGAATGCGAAAAGGTTGGAGGGATATATTATACCAATAATCTTCTATTGTTTGTTCATTTTTATTATCTGTGTAATTCAATTCCACTCTTCCAAGGAAAGTTTCCGGGTAAAGAAGAGAGTGATTCTAAGAAGCTTTTCAATCCTCTCCCAAGAACCCGAGGTAGAAGTTTGATTAGAAGAAATCTTCTTGTCCAGTTAATAACTTTTGAGTACACTTATTGTTTAGAATAGATTCTATTTTACAATATTACAACATCGGTCTATTCCCTATTTTAGTTTATTTAATTACAAGTAGTTTTATTTAAATTTAGCTTCTCTGTGTGTTTATGTCTACAAAATATATTTTTATTTATTTTATTGAATATTGAAAATACAAAAAGAATTTAGAAATCTAGTTTGTTCAATTGTTTTATATTTGAAAAGATTCATTAAAACCTTGAAAAGGGAGGAATCAACTAGTTGTTGTATTTACTTTATTTAATTACTTTTACACACAATTTAATTGAATTAAAAGGTGAATTAATCGTATTTCGTTTAATTAAAATTAATTTGATTAGTTATTGAAAGTTATGAATTAAAAATATAGTGAAGGTTAAAATGAACAATACATCCATTTCTTTAATGGTCTAGACTACTCGAACATAGTCTCTAGCCCCTTTTCCTAATGAGTGTTTGATTTCCTCCACCTTGGTCACGAGTCGGTATTCCACACGACCATCCCGGGTCCACCTTAACCTCATAAAAAGACTTTTGAACCTATCATTAACCCACCGGACATTGACTGGTATCGAGGGGATATAGACCTAGGTCTACGAGTTTTAGTTTTTAGATCTACCCCTTTACTGCACAAATCATATGTCAACTTGACACTCTTAACGAGTAAATGAATATAGATGAAAATTATTAGGTAAACCTCATTATCCGAAAATATTTGGATAGATGCACAAATCCATAGTTTTCCAATACATCCTTCATCCACACTCTTGCATGACCCTCTTTGGAGAGAAGTATCTTGAGGTGAAAAAGCAATTTCCTCGGGTCCAACAACTAGGCCGAGGTATTTTTGGATCTATTGATATAGATTGAGAATTGTGGATAACAAGATCATCCTCAACCGCAAAATTAACCCCAAACATGTTAGGAGGGAATTCGTTTCCCTTTACGAGCAAGTTCCTAATTTTTAAGTCGATTAGTTGTGTATACCTTGATCCTAGATCCTCGTGTTATCATTATTTATGCCTATTCCATTTATACCACATTTTCCTATTCCATTCAAATTCCATCTATAATAGTCTAGCTATATCAACATGACCTCAAGAAGTCAAGTGCATATGGTATCACATGTTAATTTTTAGGTGTATAGGTCCCTTGATGGATCGATCTCTAGATCCGACAAGACAATTATCGCTCATCACATCAAAAGAGACAAGGCAATATTTTGATTCTTGATATATAAATGAGGGGTAAAAGATGATTCTCGAGTAACAAGATGAGTAAATTATCTATATGGAGGGGTGGAGGTGGGGAAAAACCTGAAGTTAAAAGCAATGTTACAATTGTAAAAATAAAAAACTAAACTAGTTGCAAAATGGATTACAAAAACATATGGGGTTAAATATGAGTAAAATTATGCATCCATGGCTGGTGAAGATAATATAGGCTAATGATTATTGTTTCTAGTCATAAAGTATGAAAAATATGTCCAACGGATGTAATTAAAGCATTCCTAAATTAAGTGAAGAAAGAAGAAGTATATGTTGAGCAAAAACAAAAAAATGAGTTAAAGGGTAATTTTTTTCAGTTATATGATTTGAAGAAGAATCTTCATGGGATGAAGCAAGATCCAAGAGCTTTGTACTAAAGAAATAATAATTGGTTACTAGATAAATGATTCGGAAGAATTAAAAATGAACTAACTCTTTACATACAAGCATTGGGTTCTAATGTGTTATATATTTGTCTCCATGTAGATGACTTGATACTTACAGAGACAAATCTAGGGATATTGTGAAGCATCAAAATACAAATGAAGAGAAAGGAAAATTGTCTTCTATAATAATAAATAATCAAATAAAACCACAAAGAAAAAGAAGACATAAATCCATCAAAATTCTTTGATCTTCCTCTACATAGAAGAACATGCATTGAGAACTAGAGGATGAGAAGCAAAAATGTCAAAATCGTTAATATTTCTCTTAAGAATGTTTTTTCCATGGGTGTCATTTCATTTTTTCATGGAAAAAGCATAATTTTTAATACGGTGAGTAAGATATTAAAGGAAAAAATATTATTGAAAGATGAGAAATATATCTAAGTGAGTGAAAGTGATGAAATACAAAGGTAATCGGGGTGTGGTCATGCAGGAGAAACCTTGATGTCTAGGGTAGACCTACGATGTGATACGTAGATAACATGAGGTCTACTATCATGGTACTATTCAATTAGGGTGAACGCGAAGAAGATAAGAGGTCAAGGTAATCTTGACAGTCATGCAAGGATGTGCCTAATCCAATGAATTCCCCCTTCCTAGCTCAATCTCTTGTTAAGCCCATGTATTATAGTGAAATCATACAAGGTGCCTATTATGGAAGTAAACCATGGATTGATAAAGGAATTATTTACATCCATCAAGTATCTAGTTTTAATATGTTGGCTTAATGGATTTGTGTTGAATATTGTAGAGCTTCACTAGTGGGTTCATTCTAATAGGTCCAAAAGATTTTGTATTCTTTTATGTTCCAAATGTTTCATTACGAGTTTATGTTCATGAGGATGACTACTACTAGATATTTTTGGATTGGCCCTTGTTTTGGGGATAAGAGGGGATCCTCATGACCCCTTGGTTTCTAGATTTTCACCCTTCCTCTATGGTAGTTTCCAAATTTTCATTTTGGGTCTGGATTCCAAATTTTCCTATTCCTTTTTTACATCATTTTGTTCATTCAAGGTATTAGAAATAATTTGAGTATATTTTAAATACTTGATAAATAAATGTCTATAAAAAATATTTTTACATATTCTTGAATATTTTGGGAGATTGATCTTTGTTAGGGTCTCCCAAACATGTTGATTTTGAATCATGGTCACTTCAAATGGATAAAATTATTGTATTGCGAAAATATATAGTGTTCGGATGTTATTTTTTCTATCAAATAGGTTACCCTTTATAAAATTGTCTTCAAGATTAAGGGCATACTAAAAGGGGAAGGGGAAACTTATGAAACCTAAATTTTGGAAACCATACGAACCTCCTATTTCAGAAGCCAAAAGAAAAAAGAATACAAAATATTTTCACACCTTAAAGGTTGATAAAAATAAAAGCTGAAGTCACCGAATTCTGAATGAAGATGAAAATGAGGTTCTCAAGATGAAATATGTGTAGAGGATAATTTTTCAAGACAATTAGCTATTAATGAAGTTTCCGTAGGATAAATGAAGAGAGCTCATGAATCATTTTTTTGAGTTTGATAACGATCAAATTTTAATCGAAAATGACAATTGAGACATCCAGTGATTATCATAAGACCTCCTATTGGGGGCTGAACTACGATTAGAAAGGAAGGAAAAAGGCAAGTCTCGAGGCCTTTTCCCACTGAAATTTTGTTGTTTCTTCATAATTCTTCCTTTTTTGGCTCTTTTTTTCTGATGCTTTGAGGTGAATTGGTCTCTGCCTTGATGCCTTTTTAACTCTATTTGGAAATCTAGGTTGTGACTTTCCACCCATCATTTTTTGTATGATCCCAATTGTAGTAATTGTTTTTATTAATAAAAGTGTTGTTTTATATAGGAAAAACCTCAAACTCATTTTTAAAGATACAAAAACATGTAGAAAAACAAAGCGAACAAATTTTGGAACCACCTATAAACATGAAAAAACAAAGAGAGGCCTCTTTACCTATGCACATTAAATCAAAGAAAATGAAAAAATGTATTGGTGGTAAAAGTGAAGCTCTGAAACTACACCCATGGAGATAAAAAACCCATGTAAAAATGTATAGAATTCATAATCATCTTCTTTGATAAAAATTAATAAATGAAGAAAACAAAGAAATAGAAGAAATTTTTTTGCTGAAAGTATCCAATCCTACTCTAGGGTAGAGGGGCCAATAGGTGAACATGGTCCAATAGTTGACATGACTATTGATCACACAATACCCAATAATTGTCATAGTACTATCTAGTAGTTATTTATTTTTGACATAATAATTATGTAGAGTAGCCAATCACATCATGACATGTAAGACCTCTCACCCATGTACAAGTATAAAAAATTCAATGTTTAAGCATTTTCACCCATATTCAAGTATTGGTTTCCACCATGGTTGTAGTGTAACTCAAATTTATTATTTTAAATCAATTCAAAATATGAATTTCCCTCCAATTGAACATTATAAAGAAAAATATACTTAAATTCTAAGCACATAAGTGTGTCCCACTTGGTCGCCAAAATATTTTAAAATCGATTAGTAGATAAATATTTAAAAATACTATAAAAATCTAAAAAATCGGGTAAATTCTAGATGCCCTGCACCTTGGTGTATTTAAGCTCTTAAAAATACATGTTTTGTACTTTAATATGTGTTTGGTCATCTTATGGTTGTCAGGACATATTTTTCTCAAGGTACAAAACTACAAAAAAAGTGGGACACAACTATATGCTTTGATAATACAAATCTGAACTACATATTAGGAAAAACATCACAATCCCATATGATAAACAATTGATTTTGTTGACTCCTTAACTTAGGGTGTACCACTACTAGCCCCTTTCCCCTACATAGAAGAACATGCATCGAGAGCTCGAGCATGAGAAACAAAGCAATGTAAAACATTAAGTTTTCCTTTGGTAAGAATTTTGCCATGGGCATCATTTAAACTAGCTCGTGGAAAAGAAAAATAAGATTATAAAAAGTAATGGTTTGGTAAGTAAAATTTTTAAATAACTCCATCTAAAATTATTGTGTATTTAAAATGTTTAGGTTTTTTCAAATTTTCAAAAATTACAGAGGAAGATAAAATTCACTACCTCATGTAACACCCACATTTTCCATGCACGAAACCCAAGATAAAACCCAATAATTAATGATGAAAAAAACACTAAATAAATTTTTTTGTTTAAAAAGGTTACAACCAGAGACACGGGGGATCACTTAGTAAAATTATGGTATAGAATGTGCATTCGAAGGGTATTAAAGAATACCCTTTAATTCTAGTTTCTACCTCTAATTATTGAATTGATAATACCCCCTCCTGTTATATTATTAGAATGAAAATACCCCTTTTTCCATGTACCTTGCTTACCCATTTTTCAATTACAATTTTATTTACCCCTTTTTATTTCTACTTTGTAATATATTAAACAAAAATATATTATATTTCTCACTCAATTTATTTTAATATGCATTTCCTCTTGAAAGATAGTTTGAAGCCATTAAAGACCTATTACAAATCACCTTATATATGTTAAGCTTTAATCATTTATCAATAGTTATTCAAATAATTAAGATGGTGAAATAATATCACTTGTGTTGAAAAGCATACTCAATCCTAGTTTTCTATCATCTTATTTTTCTTGGTTAAGAATTTAGATTTCTTTATTAAAAAGAGATTATAATTTAATTTATGACCACACTCCTTTTGCAATTTTAAGGTATTTACTTTTAAAAACTAGGGTTCAAATGTTTTAGTTTTATATTAAAATTAAACCTCCCTTTCCTTTGGCCCACCTCTCTAACCTACCCCCGATACGATTCAAAATACTAATAAATTAAACCCTTTTAGCCCCTCATGTCTACCGATATATTGAATTTAATTTTATTAATTTTAATTACCTCAATATGAACCCACATGCTAGGATATTTCCTAGCTAATGAACCCTCATGCAACTAGATAACCACCAATTAGATTTTAAATATTTCATGATTAATAAATTCCACATAGTCGTAAGGTTGTCATAATTAAATTAACAATTAATTACTATTATTTTATTCCAATCATTTCGTGTATGAATCCCCTTCTCGGATTTCCCTTAATTTGCATTATTCAAAATAATGATGATGAAGACTTAACATAACAACTTAATAACAAAGCCTCACATGAGGTCATCTAACTAAAAATTTTAAAGTCCAATAATTAACCCTTGTAAAAACATTATCTATTTTACCCCTTTTCACACATATTTAATTTATCATTATAGCCATAATGTCATTTATTTAATTAATAACCTAAGGCTAAGGTCACACTTACCCTAACATTTAAGTGGCCCCATTCAACCCATTAACCATACTTTTTAATCTATTTTTCCATTCCCACAAAAACCAAGTCACTTAAAGTTGTAGGGAGAAATATCATCGTTTAGATTAAATCATTTTGGGCCCTTTGGTTAAACCTATATTTTTGGCCGTAGATTAATCCATTCGCATATAGCTAAATCATCATCTCTACTAAACAATGCTATCATTTGTTTGAAATTCTAACAACATATCAAATCTATCTTTTTATCAATATCCACAAGATCACAAGATTAGTTCAAATGCTAAATCCTAGTCAACATGATGAGAATTTGGATGTTAGTAATATATATGATAACAACACATCATCATCATCAATATAAAATGTCTCTCTATGCATCTAAGAATCCACACAATCATACTATGAATCACAATCCATCAATAATCAAAATATAATCCAACATCGTGGTGAACCAAAATGATACAATAACATCCATGTCTATAGTCATCAATAATCAAAATCAAAATATTTTGGTAGAAACCTATATATTTTTATAGCGGCATCCCTTGGATTAATCCATTTAGGCCTCCACAGAGATTCGATGCTCAGAGGGGATGCAGTATGGGGCCTCCTCCTAGGGGACTAGTCGTGAACTTAGGCACCGCCTAGAGCTCGGTTAGCAGAAGCTCACAACATGACCTCAAAGCAATCCATAACAAGATCATCAGGATCCATGGCATATACCACTAGAGTACCTGCAAGATTTTTCTCATTGGAGGGGACTTGGTAGTTGCTATGGGTGTGGAGTACTTGGGAATCATTGGAGAGAGTTCCTCATAACCCTAATAATAAGGGTAAGGAACTGGTTTCAGAGCCTATTGTAGGAGACATGGCTAGGAGCCACAAGATATATGTAGCCATCGAGAATCTTTAGGAAGAGCACCAGAGCATGGTGATTGAGACAACATGTAGCATTGATGGAATTTCTATTCTGTTTTATTTAACTCAGGCCCCTCAGATTATTTTATTTCCCCCTTTGTAGTAGAGCGATGCAGGATGGTGGAAGTTAGGCAGAGCTGTAGTTGGGATGTGGAGATGGCTTCTGGAGCCAATCTCACAGTGGACTCATTAGTAAAGGAGTGCATAGTTGACCTAAGACCCTTTTCCACAACCTTGGACCTTCGTATCCTTCCTCTGGGTTCCTATGGGATTATTCCTTAGCATGGATTGGTTATCTACACACTGAGCTAGGGTTGATTGTTACAATAAGGTAATATCATGTGTAGATGATTTGGGAGTAGAGTCAGTGATAATTGGAGTCAAGAGACCCACCTCTATTCACATCATATATGTTATGCAACTTAAGCGGTGTGTGCGACGAGGTTGCTTAGATGTATTTTGTCATGGTTAGCGAAAACTCAAAGGAAAAATCTAGTGGTCGTCGCTTGATGATCATCATATCTTGAAAGAG
Organism: Taxus wallichiana var. yunnanensis; assembly: GCA_018340775.1. Classification (NCBI taxonomy): domain Eukaryota; kingdom Viridiplantae; phylum Streptophyta; class Pinopsida; order Cupressales; family Taxaceae; genus Taxus; species Taxus wallichiana. Next base: position 111,235,073 of record CM031241.1, on the reverse strand, counting down.
TTTTTAGATGTCTTTCCATGGGAGCTTTCGGGTTACCTCCCCTACCTGAGATAGATTTTCACATTGATTTGGTTCCAGGAGTAGAGCATATCTCACGAGTGCCTTATAGAATGACTACCCTTGAAATTTGTGAGCTCAAGTTGCAGCTTAAGGGCCTTATGGAGAAATTCATAATTCATCCTAGTGTATCCCCTTGGGGTGCACCAATGATTTTGTTAAGAAGAAGGATAGATCTCTACAATTGTGTATTGATTATCATCAATTGAACAAAGTAACGATCAAGAATCGTTACCCCCTTCCACATATTGATGATTTGTTTGATCAGATGAAGGGGGACACAATATTTTCTAAGATAGATCTTAAGTTTGGATACCATCAGCTGAGGATCATGGAGGTAAATATTCATAAGACAACCTTTTGTACGAGATATGGCCACTACGAGTTCACAGTAGTGCCTTTTGGTCTAATGAATGCCCCCACAATATTCATGAGTTTGATGAATGGGGTATTCTAGAAATTTTTAGATCACTTCATGCTCATATTTCTTGATGAAATTTCATTTAATCGCGCATACGTGAGGAGCACAAAGAGAACCTTCGTCAAGTTTTGCAATGTCTTCGTGAGTAGAAGCTTTATGGGAACCTGGAGAAGTGTGCATTCTTTCAGTCAAACATGAAGTACATGGGTCACATAATTTCTGGGGATGGTATCGCCATCTATCCTTCCAAGATTTGAGCTATTATGGATTGGCCTGCACCAACTAGTGTGGTAAGTACGCTGTTTCATAGGATTGGAAGGTTACTACATTGGATGCAAGACTTTTTCTAAATTGCATACCCCATCACTTCCCTTCAAAGGAAAGGGAGGAAGTTTGTTTGGTCCATTGGATGCAAGAAGGCCTTCAATAGACTAGAGGGATGCCTTACGAAAACATTGATTCTTACAACACCAGATCCGCATGGGGAGTTCTTCATTTTTACAGATGCTTCTTTGCTAGGACTAGGTGGTGTATTGATGTAGGAGGGCCATGTGGTTTCCTTTAAATATCACAAACTCAAAGATCATGACCTCAATTATCTGACTCATGACTTTGATCTTGTAGTAGTTGTGCATGCCTTGGTTCGATGGAGACATTTACTTCTTGGTAGGATATTCATTCTCAGGACAAACCATTTAATCTTACATCACCTATTCACGTAACCCAATCTCAATGCTCATCAGTGGCATTGGATGGAGTTTCTATGTAAGTACGACATGGATATAGAGCATGTGTAGGTGAATGATAATGTTGTTACCAATGCTCTGAGTAGACAAAGACATTTGGCTATGATTACTTCAATGGGTACATATTTGAGGAGAAGGATTTTGCAACATATTCCTCATGACATTTTTTACCTTGCAGCTAGATCAGAGATTGAGTCTCAGAGACCCCTTGAGGGAAGTTTGATGGTTTTACATTAGAGTCAGATGGACTTCTTAGGCACAAAGGCTAGATCTATGTACCTAGGGATGGAGGTTTGAGACAGATATCTTGGCAGAGGCTCATTGTGCACCTTATTCAGCCCATCCAGGGGTGAAGAAGATGCATGCCACCTTGAGACAACTTTACCATTGGAGAGGTCTTCGGAGAGATGTAGCTCATTTTGTGTCACATTGTTTAGAGTTTCAGAGGGTGAAGGCCGAGCATCAACATCCAGTTGGCCTTCTTTACCCACATGTTATCCCAGAGTGGAAATGGGACACCATTTCCATGGATTTCATAGTAGGGATACCGACGTCGAGATACCACCATGATGCCATCATGGTCACGGTGATAGATTGACAAAAGTTGCTCATTTTTCTCTAGTGAATACCACCTATACAACTAGTGCAATAGTGAGAGTGTACTTAGATGAGATTGTTAGAATACATGGGATTCCATGGAAGATCATCTGTGACCATGATCCCTTATACACATCACACTTTTGGAATACCATGCAGCAGGCCCTTGGGATGAGTATCAACTTCAACACATCCTATCATCTAGAGATAGATGGAAAAACGTAGTGGGTGAATAAGATTTTAGAGGACATGCTTCAGATGTACATCATGGATCATCATTTGAAGTGGGAGGAGTACTTGTATTTAGTTGATTTTGCATACAACAACTTCTAGAGTTCTATTAGGATGACACCTTTTCAGACACTTTATGGCAGGGTGGAGGAGGTTACCTTTGAGTTAGGATAGACTTAAGGATAGAGTATCTATTAGCCCAACCTTGTTACAGGACATGGAGTAGTAGGTTGTTTTGATTCGATAGAGGTTACAGGAGGCACATGATAGGAAGAAGTATGCAGATCAGAGGAGAGTTGACCATAGTTATGAGGTGGGCACGAAGGTGTTTCTTCGTGTCAGACCTCATAAGAGTCCTATCTATTACGGAAAAATCTCTAAGTTGTCTCCTAGATTCATGGGTCCATTCGAGATCCTGGAGTAGATCGGTCCCTTAGCTTATCGTCTATCCTTGTCACCCAGCTTGTCTCACATGCATGATGTGTTTCATGTATCTGTTCTTAGGAGATATATCCCAGATCCATCTCATGTATTAGATTGGACCACATTATGCAGTGCAAGAGTAGGGGAAGATGATGGTGGAGCCCATGTATATTTTAGAGTGCAATAACCTCGGGGCCTTCGAGGGTAAGAGATTGATCGGATGTGAGTCTAGTGGGACTAGTACGATGAGACTGCTACTAAATGGGAGGATGATACGTTGCTACGAGTCCAATTTCCACACCTATTTCAAGAACTTCCTAAGAGGAATTCGAGTCTAAGGGGAGGGGGATGTAGTTCCCACTCCTCTTCGACACTTATTATTTTTTGATTTTGATTACTGCTGACTATAAACATGGATGTTATTGTATCATTTTGGTTCAACATGATGTTGTAAGATAGGGATATTCTGATTATTGATGGATTGTGATTCATAATATGATTGTGCAGATTCTAGATGCATAGAGATACATTTATATTGATGATGATGATAATGCTCTTTTAGCATATATATATTACTGACATTCAGAATTCTCGTTGTGTTGACTAGGATTTAGCATTTGAACTAATCTTGTGATCTTGTGGATATTGATAAAAAGATAGAATTGAGATGTTGTTGGAATTTTAGACAAATGATAACATTGTTTAGTAGAGATGATGATTTAGCTATATGTGAATGGTTATTGATTTATGTGTGTATATTTTATCTTTGATGTTTTGATGCGGCCATGAGGCTGAAGGAGGTATTGTGTGATTTTGCAGGTGATTATATCACAACAATCAAAAGGGGATTAGAGACCAACCACAATGGAATACTAGATGGATATAATAAAGGTCACCATGACAACTTGTGTAATGTTGTTTTTTTTTTGTTTTAATTTTTGTTAGGGGGTCCCCATGGGGGATGACCTCCAATTGTGACCATGGGATTTGTGTGTAATTCTTTCCTTTTTTTTAATTTAATTATAGAGTATGTGATTTATTTTGTGATGTAATTTATTTAATCATTGTTGATTAATGTGCTTTATTAAGTAATTTAATCATGTTATTAAGTTATATGGGGATGTGACAAAAGGGGTCATTTATTAGAGTTGTTGGTCTTTTGGATTTTGTGATTTTGATTGAGTGTAAGTGACTTTGAGTGTTGTACACTCTACCTTACTTTGGAATTTTGGATTTGGGCTTAAGGGCCATTTTTGGAGGCTTGTGGGACAAGCTAAGCTTGTCCCACACCTCTTAATTTATTATACCAACCCTACCTATGGATTGGGGGTAAAAAATATACCCCATTATGTATTTTGTAAGACAAAAAGTGACATTAATTGCACTTTTCTTACATGGGTTTTAAATTTTGTCCTTAGAGGATGTGGGTTTAGATTGTGTGTGTAAGAGGCTTGTCATTCCTCTCAACAACCAATTTATTGTGCATTGGGGTTGAGGTTTGACTTGGGTTTGGAGTTGAGGATGAGTGATGTGGCATCCTACATGGAGCCACCTCACCCTCCTCTCTCATTTTTATATATGCAAGTTTATTTTTTTGTTTGGGGGTTACTTCATTTCATTTGTGCTCTTGTATTTTTGAGTTAGAGGAATTTGGAGTGCTTGTTGAAATTTTGGAGCTTGTTGGAGTTGGATTGAGATTGAAGGAGCTTGGAGGGTGATCCATTGATCAAGTTCTACCATGGAAAGGTAGGAACTACACCCTTGTTTTATTTGTTTTCTCTTATATGTGTATATTTGTATGTTATTGAATGTTTTGGTATGCTTGTTGGGTTCTTGGGTAGAATGCCTAAGTATGGTGTAGGAGAAGGCTATGGGGATTTTATATGTAGGAGACATAAGATTTTATTTCATGTTTTGGAGGGAGTTTGGTTGGGTGCCCCACCTTGGATAAGAGAATGCTTGCATTTCTTACTTGGTTCTTTTGAGGAGACATAAGAGATTGTAGGGAGGCATAAGAGAATGTGGGAGACATAAGAGGATCTTGAGGAGGCATAAAATTTGTGTAGGGGTTTTGAGATGTATATTGGAGTGTTTTAAGGTGGGAACCTAATTCCATTGGGAGGCATAAGTGATCTCCCCATAGATCCTTGCTCCATTGGCTTTGCATTTTCAAGCCTTGTGTATTTTATTAGTTTCCTTCTTGTGATTGCATCTTGTGTTGAATGTGTTTTGAAATGGTTGTGAAATTTTTTATTGTGATGTGGAAGCTTTGTGATAGTTTCCATGAGTTGGATCCATCCTTTATTACATTTTGGTTGGGGCTCAAGGGCCAATGAGGAGGATAGCTTCTTCTCCTCATTGGATTATTGGTTGGGTGGAGAGTGTTGCCTCTCCCCCATTTTTGTTGTTGTGATCAAGTGAAGAAATGGTGGAGCTCTTGTTGAAGAATTGACACTTGGAGCTTTTGTGAAGTCAAAATAAATCCTTCTTTGTGAGAAAACCTTTCATGTAATCTCCACTTAGGTGGAAGACTAGTAGTATTGTATTTGAAAGAAAAGTTGCATTGTATATTTTGGTTTATTAAGTTGTAATGTATTGTAGAAAGAAAGCTCTTTACATTGTAAGAAATGAACTATGCTCGAATAAAAAGAAGCTAATTATTATTTTTGGAAGTTTTATTTTTGTGAGAATGAAGGAAAAGTTTGAAGATTTAAACCTCTGAGAATGTTTTCTTAGTAAGACTTGAATGTATAGTAACTTGTTTGTGCTTACCTTGAGTAAATAGTTGTAGTTGAATGGAAGGATGTGTCAAATTATAATGAGTTATTTTTTTGGAAAAAATGATTTTTTTGTGGAAAGGAAAACAATGATAATTAGAAATAGATTAAGTTTCATTTCTTCCTTTGAGTTGAAAAAATTTTGTGGGAAAAATAATCTTATAGTGTTTTCTTGTTACTATTGAAATAGAAAATATTTAAATTTAGTAATTTTAGGCATGGAATGAATAAATGGTTAAACCCTTCAACTAGAGACTTTAGGCACATAAATTCAACTAAGGATAAACTATAAAACACTCCAGTAAAACTTGTTTTTGGAAAAATTGTGGAATTGATGGTTCTATTTTCAAAGAACATGACTGCCACCCTATGTAGAGTGGCGGTCTCGACCAACGCCTTAGCAAGGTGATGGTTTGTGAATCGTCACTGTAGTGCCGTGGTCCCAGGACCTCTAACCTGATTTGGGTGGAGGTTTCATCACTGATGGTGAAAAAATAAAAATCCGTGACTGGGAAATTTAAAACTTGTTCTATTAAAAATTTAAGCCTGCAAATTTGTAGAGGAAACCACCAAAGAAATCATAAGGGCATAAATTCATTGTTTTAAACTTGTAAATATTTAAATGGGTATTCAAAGGCATTCAATCTCATGGATTAAAAATGAAGTAGGGTTTTTTCCCAAATAGAAGACAAAAATGGAATTATCTTTATAACAACTCCAGATTTGGAGTGGAAACCTCTACAATATTCAAATGAAAGACATTACAATAATAAATCCATAACCTAAACTAAACTAAGCTTCATTTTGTGAATTCCTTCATGGTTCCTTCCCTCCTAGCTTTCATGGCTTCCACTCCTCCAACCTATAAAATTAAATAAAATAAAAGAGACCAAATGAGGAGGCTTGGGAAAAGAAAAATGTTTAATAAGATTTCATAAGGATAGTTAGGGTTAGTATGGAACCCTAAGATCTAGTGGCCACAATTTATTTGATCCAAGGGTTAGGAATCAACCCTACAATTGTTAGGTGGGAATATGTATTATGGGTTTTTAAATAATTTAATGTATGTGGAAATGGGTGAATGGGGCCATTTAATACCCTTGTATGTTAAGTTAATTATTTAGTTCCTAGTATGTTTTAGTAATTATTTAAATGGAATTTAAGGAAAATGATTTAAGAGAACTAAGATAACTATGGATAAGAGTTGATTAAATGTGAGTTGAATGTTAATTCCTAAGGGGGAAACTATTTAACCTAGTGAAAGGAATTATTGAACACTTATCTAGTGATGATAATTAAATTGACTTTAGAATTGGATTAAGAATATTTAATTAATAATCTAGATTGGATCTAGCCTATGAAATGTAACATTGCTGGTAGGAATTAATTAAACGTATATTAGGGTTTGACACCCTTATAACTTTAAAAAAAAAAATGCCGCAACTTTCTAGATAATTGTTTAAGGATTAATGTGGTTTTAGAATGTCAAATTTGTGAGCGTCCAATGTATCGTATGTATCTATGTATATATACAGACACACACACACACACACACATGTGTGTGTGTACACACACACACACACACACACACACACACACACATACATAGGTATGTATGTATGTATGTATGTATATGTATATGTACACATACATGTAAGACACACACACACACACACACACACACATACCGATTTATTAAAGCATTTCCTTTAAACTCTATTTTAGAAAACCATATTAAAATTATAAATAGTGGCCGAGATTAATGTGGATGGATATATATAAAAATCAAAAATGTATTTAAATTGGGGTTTCGTCCCATAAAGAAAAATATTACATTGCGCTTAGTTAGAAGGGAGGTCACGGCAAAAATATAGGTTTGGTGGGTATTAAATTAAATTTAATCCCTCCCTTTTCATTATTTGTTTTTAATATATGGGGGTTGAACCCCACTTTATTTGTTATTTATTTTCATATATTGAGGTGGGCTTCGGCCCCACCCACTTTATTTATTTTTATTATATATATATAACAAAATAGCCCACATTATAATTTGTGTATTTATTGTAATTTGTTTGTGTATATATTTTTGTGTGTGTGAACTTATAAATATATTCATTTATATATTTATGTAAATAAGTATGTATAATTACACACACACACACACACACACACACACATTGGTAATTTCCTCAATAAAAGGTGTATAAGTGGAGAATAGTTATGAATTCCTTTCTTTTTCAAATCTAGATAATTGTTTTTTCTTGTAGTATTGTGTGAGTCGTATTAACAACAATATAATTTTATCATTTTATACATTCATTTAAAAAGAAAAAAGGTAAACATCACTAAATAGAATTTCCTCTTTTTTATATAACAAGAATGCCAAGCACATTTGCAAAGGAAAACAAAAAGTATTTCAATGAATTTCTAATTCAAGAAAACCATTTTCAAAATGAATACATAATGTAAATGTTCACTTAAATTCTAGATTTGAAAGGATCTACATCTGCATTAGAAGAGTACTTACACTTTCGTCTTTCAACCATTACAATACAAGATTTAATAATTACTTTACAAGAAATTTTCTTAACAATACAAGTATTTACATGCCTTCGACTCCAAGATATAAAATTCTTGGATAATCAATACAAATCAATCTTACATAATAAATTTACAAGAAGTTAAAACTTTAAAATGCAAGTTACAAAATCCCTCCTCTTAAGTGGAGACAATATGATTTTTTTTACAAAGGTAGGATTCCTTTTGTTTTCCAAAAATGCAACTATGTGCAAGGATTCAACTTGATCTCCACCATTTCTTTGATATCCAAACACAACAATGGAAAGGGGAGTATGCAACGCTCTCAAGCCAACCAATAATCCAATGAAAATAAGAAGTTTTCCTCCTCATTGGCCCCCGAGCCCCAATAATGAAGCAATAAGAGATCTAAGGCAATCGATGACAACTTTTACATACTTCAACAACAACCAACCACACAAAATTTCAACACAATAAGAACAATACAAAAATAATCAACAACATTCCATTTCCCAAGCACAGAGGCTTGCAATCCAAGACAAGAGAGAGAAGAAACATGGGGAATCACTTATGCTTCCAAATGGGCTAAGTGCACACCTTAAAACCATTTAAAATAACTCAAATCACATCCAACAAGACTCTTATGCCTCCCCGAAACTCTTATTCCTCTCTCAATAACATATAAAGATAAATAAGAAAAGTTTCTTATTATCACAAGTCTGGGGTACCCAATCTAAGGCTCCTCTAAATGCATAAAGTAAAATCTTAAAATCTATTTTAGAAAACCAGATTGAAATTTCTGATCTAAAAATTATATAAATAGTGGTCGGATTAGTGTGGATTAATGTGGCCATATATATATAATCGTATTTAAATTGGGGTTTCGCCCATGAAGAAAAATATTACATAGTACGCAGTAATAAGGAGGTCGGGGCCAAAAATATAGGTTTGATGGGTATTAAATTTAGTTTAATCACCTCACTTTTCATTGTTTGATTTTAATAAATGGGGGCTTTTCACCCCCACTTTATTTATTATTTATTTTCATATATTGGAGTGGGGCTTTGGCCCCCACCCACTTTATATATATAATAATTGAGCGTCACAAAGGTGTTGCATGGGTTAACGGAGTGAAACCCTAACCCCGTGACAACTAGTATATATTACTATATATGTCTCTCTCTCTCTCTATGTACGTGTGTGTGTGTGAGAGAGAGAGAACTTATAAGTATATTCATTTATATATTATTTTATTTATAAAAATATTTAGACAATATAATTATGTAAATAGGTATGCATAATTATATATATATATATACATACATACACATAGATATATAGGTCAAGTTTGCTCAATACGAGGTGTATACGTGGAGAATAGTTACCAATTTCTTTCCTTATTCAAATAATTAATTGATTTTTTGTAGTATTGTGTGATCGTATTAACAACAATATAATTTTATGATTTTATACATCCATTTAAAAAGAAAGAAAGGTAAACATTACTAAATAGAATTTCCTCTTTTTTTATATAACAAGCATGATAAGCACATTTACAAAGGGAAAACAATCAAGTATTTCCATGTATTTCTAATATGAGAAAACCATTTTCAAAACAAAGACACAATGCAAACCTTTACTTAAATTTGATATTTGAAAGGAGCTACATCCCATTAGAAGACTACTTACACTTTATTCTTTCAACCACTACAATACAAGATTTAATAATTACTTTACAATAAATTTTCTTAGCTATAAAAGTATTTTCATGCATTCCACTCCAAGATATACAATTATTGGATAATCCATACAAGTCAATCTTACATAATAGATTTACAAGAAGTTAAAACTTTAAAATGCATGTTACAAAATCCCTCTACTTAAGTGGACACAACATGGAATTTTTTTACAAAGGTAGGATTCCTTCTTGTTTTCCTCAAAATATAACTATGTAAAAGGCTTCAAGTTGAGCTCCATCATTTCCTCGATATAAAAAAAAAAAAAATGGAAAGGGGAGTAGGAAACACTCTCCACCCAATCAATAATCCAATGAGAAGGATAATCCTCCTCTTCATTGGCCCCTGAGCCCCAAAAATGAAGCAATAAGAGATATAAGGCAACCAATGACAACTATTACATGGCTTCAACAACAACCATTCACACAAAATTTCAACACAATAAGTACAATAAAAGAATAATCAACAACATACCATTTCCCAAACACAAAGGCTTGTAATCCAAGCCAAGAGAGAGAAGAAACATTGGGAATCACTTATTCTTTTGAATTGGTTAAGTGTCCACCTTAAAAACCTCCAAAATAACTCAAATAACATCCAACAAGACTCTTATGTCTCCCTTAAAACTCTTATGCCTCCTTCAATTTATCTTATGTCTCCCTCAAACTCGTATCCCTCCCTCAATAACATATCAAGACAAATAAAAATATTTCTTATTATCTCAAGGTGGGGCACCCAACCCAAGACTTCATCCAAATGCATAACATAAAATATTATCCCTCCCTCAATAAATCCCCATTTTCTTTCTCTTACACAACCTAAAGGCCATTCAATTTCCAAAACCAAAATATACAACATTCATTCATTTACAAACATTTTCATAAAAAATAAGAATAGAAAATGCATGGGTGAAGTACCTACCTTACCATTGCAACAATATCCAATCCACAAGCACGAATTCAAATATTTTCCAAGTCCAAAATAAGCACAAAACCAATCTTCCAATATCAAAAAAGCACTCCAAAAACAAGCTCCTCCAAAATTGCAAGAGTGAAAATAAAACATGTAACCCCAAAAACTTCAAAACAACATACATAAATAGAAAAGTGAGGAGAGAGTGGTGATGTGGATCCATGTAGGATGCCACATCACTTCTCCTCCACCCACATCACATGGTCAAACACCAAATCCAAAGCTCATAAATTGGTGGGTGAGAAAGTGACAATTTCTCCTTCCACACTCTAACCATTAATCAAACTCAAAAATAAAAATAAAAATCCTTTGTAAGATAGTACAATTATTTTCCTTTTTTATCCCCCAAACACATGATAAAGCTTAAAATCAAACCCCCACACCATAGGTATAGTTGGTGGGTGACTTTAAGAGGTGTGGGACAAACTTAACTTGTCTCACAAGCCTCCAAAATTGGCTCGAAAGTCAAAATCCGAATTTGACATGCAAGGTTGAGTACACAACACTAAAACCAATAAAATCCTTTTCAAATCCACAATAAATTAAGGAAAATATACCAAAATTAATTACCCCCTTTCTCACATCCCAAATTACTTTAATTAAAAGATAAATCAACCTAAATAAGAGTACATTAACTAACAATAATAAATTAGGACACATTACAATAATAAATCACATACTTGAAAAATAATTAAAAGGAAAAGGGAAAACAACACATTTACCCTTGGCCACATTTGAGGCCACCCTCCCAAAGGGAACCTCATAATAATTTATCAACAAAAAAACAATCATACAAAAATACAAGTTGCCAAGGTGACCTATTTGCCAATACCCAAAATTCTTTCATTGTTGGTCTCCTATCCCCTTTTGTTTGTTGTGTTACAATTTCTGTAAAAATCAAAACAATACCTCTTTGGCCTCATGGCCATATCAATGACATTAAAATAATAAAACACACATATAAGTATAAATTCACATCATCAAATAACATAACTAAATCATCACTAAAATCAAGTAATTTCACCATTTTTACAATTTCAAGATATTTCAATTCTTTGATTTTATCGATAACAATAAGATCACAAGACTAATTAGATCGTCTAACAAAATCTATGTATGAAAATCTGATGTGTCAGTACATATATAAATTAGCAACTCTTAGATCATTGTCAAATAATGAAATGCCAATCAATGTATATAGTTCACACTACGAGTCACCACATATCTCTGTGATCAAAGTAAATAGAATGTCTAGAAAATATTAATAAAATAGAGTGATGTCCATATATCAATGTCTAATGATCAAGTATGATAACAAGGTCTAGGTCTCCAATGCAAAGTACGCAAAAAATCCTAGCAAGATCAATGTCGGAGAGGACATTGATCTTTTATTTATTTATTTTATTAAGCCACAAAG